>LDPL01000008.1:974346-1438405 GCA_001305505.1 Neonectria ditissima
GTTAAGACTTAGTCCTTAGTAATATAATAGTAAAACTTTTATAATTAAGAAGAAAAATAAGCTTTAGGCTTATTATAATTTAAAAGTTATTTTTATTCTATTTACTTTTATTAGTAATTTTAGTTAATAATCCTAATACTTATTATAAATAATAAATAAATAATATAAACTATTATAATAATTAAGTTAAAGTATAATAAATAAGACTAAGAATATAATTAATTATAAAGAAAAGAAAAAGTATATTAAGCTTATAAGTAAATTAGTTTTTTACTTTAAATAGTAACTAATAAGATTTTATATATATTAAATTCCTAAGGTATTAATTAATATTATTATACTAATTATATTATTTTAACTTATAATCTAATTTATATATTTATATTATATTAAATTTAAGACTTATTATAATTATATATATATAAGATTTACTCTATCTTTAAAATCTTAAATTAATAGAATCTCTTTAATTTATTCTATAAGTCTTATCTCTATATAATAACTTTAGTCTTTAGTAACCTTATAGCACTCTTACTATTGCTATTATTCAATAGGAGAACAACCTTGTTATATGAGACTATAACATTAAGCTCATTGTGAACTCTATCGCCTCTCTGTTCCTCCTCCGCCTTCAGGTAATACTCAGCAGCGCTGAAGTTAATACCTAGCAATTGAAACAAGCGACCGAGATTGTAGTACGCTTCAGCCTTGGAAGAGAGATTCATTTGGCTTTCTCGATCATAGCCAAGCTCTGCGTACTGGGAAAGGAACGACTGCCCTTGGAGAAGCAAGTACTGACGGTTTGTCGATTGTCTCTTCAAGCCGTAGTGGACATAGGCGAGTCCCAGGCTCAAGTTTACCATAGGATTGTTTGGGTCCAAAGCCCGAGATCGAAGGAAGTAACCTGCGGCAAGTTTAGAAACAGCCTGGAGCTAGACAAATCACTGCCCCTTTTCGTACCTAGTGCATATGTGTAGCTTGTCGAAGTGAAGAGGATGTGGCCATAAAGCATAAGCAAGCAAGCATCGAGTGGCGTTTCAGCCAAAGCTGCGCTTGGATTTGTCGATTCCCCATTTATCCTGGTAGCTTCGTGGGCATCGTCGGTAGCCTTGATCTGACGGAGGATGTACTTCTGGGCGGGCCCGGATGTGTACCACGAAACTGGAGATTGACAGAGACTTGACAACAGAGCGAACATTCTATACGAATCCGACATGGCGCCGTCTCGCATCAACTGACGTGCGGTGGCTACACACTTCTCCTCGTCGCTCATGTAAATAGCACATACTGGCATTGTCAGAACAATCGCATGCGGGAAAAGAGAGAGTATTATACCTGTCCATGCAACGTGAATTATGAAGCCATGTTCTGGTGTTTGAAAAGCGGTCGAATCCCTGGCAGCTTCACAAACCTGATATGCTTCGTCTCGGCGGTGCGCCATGGCTAATCCGATGGCGTAGTCCAAGAACAAGTCCAACCAGTTGTCAAAAGAGATTCCCCGATGATTGTCCATTTCAGTTGACCTTTGCTCTGGACCGTCGGGCCCTGCATGGGGAGCAATGGCTGTGATTGTCAGCTCAATACGCGACGTTCATGAGTAAGGCAACCTGGGTGGACTTACTTCGGGCTAGCCTCTCATACATTCTTGATAATTCAGTCTTTGGCTGACTGGGGTCGGGGTCTTCGAGAGAGCTCTTCGAACCGAGGAAGTTCAGGTATTTCTCCCAAGTATAGAACTTTTTTAGTGACCGAAAGTCATCGACCAACTCCTTCGAAGATGCCATCCAGGCGGAAACAAGGTCATCCCGACCCTCCTTGATTTGTTGTCGTAAATTCCGAACGATTTCATACTGCTGTGATAGTTTCACTGCTCGAGATTGCTCGTCTTGCCGACGCTTATCTGGACCTGCGAGTCGTTTGGGCCTGTATCGCCGAAGCAGAAGTCTCTTCCCTGAAGCATGATTTGGGCCACCGGTGCCGACACCTCTGCGTCGTGGGACTCGGCCCTCCGGTCTAGCTGAAGAGTAGGGAATGGAAGGACCCTCAAATTGATGGCCTTGATCATGGTCCTGATCCCGGGCCTCTCTAAGAGCCATCGCTTCCGCTGCTAGAATCAGTGCCTCCTCATCTTCCCGCGCCTTTTCGTACATGTTGGCGAGTTCCACCCGAGCATCGATGCTTTCCTCATCAGCGTCAATGGCAGCTAGAAAATACTCTTCCGCGGTGGCATGTTCTCCTTTGGCGGAATGGCACCGGCCTAGCTGCAGTAATACTGTGGAATCCACATCCCCGGGGAGGTCGCGAAGGATCTCGTAATACTTGATGGCCAGAGAAGTCTCACCGCGATGGGCCAGTTCTTCGGCGACATCGAAAGTAAGAAACGGGAAATCTGCCGCGAAGTCTCTTGTAGCATCTGCCAAAGGGTCAAACCACCACAGGTGTCTCTATTGTAAGGAATGAGTATGAGGTTGTCGACTAGGAGGGGACAACTAACCATCGCCTCAACCTCGTCTCCGATTCGGAATCTATATATGGCCAGCCGGGCTCGCAGGTCATGTGGTAGTGCTTGGCCATAAAGACCAGAGTCGTAGCTTTCAAATCCAAATTCTGAGACAACGGCACGCCTCTCATCGTCTGCATCCCACTCGCGGTCATCCGTTTGCCAGTTGTCCCAGTAGTTCTCGGGCCCGCGACCTAGGAACCACCGAGAAAGCGATTTCAACTGACCAATAGCATCCAGGTAGCGGCCAGTCGCCGCAAAAAGCTCAACAAAAATGCCCACATCGTGCCACGGGGCATGGCTCAAATCACTGGCAACGATAACTCTTTCGTGCTCGAAGAATCGCTCATAGGCACTGATGGCAGCTGGAACAGCAGTCTCGGCATGTTTGTTGTCAACACAAGCTTCGGCGAGTTTTCGGACAATCTCGAGGTCGAAAGGGCGGTGCTTCAGGACAATTTTGTATTCGGCGATTGCGGCAGAAAGGTGGCCTTGTTTGTGGCATACCATCGCTTTACCTAGTCTGGCGTCAATGTTCGTGTGATCGGCTCGCAACGCGGCCGAATAACACAGTCTAGCTGTGTGAAGGTTCTCGGTCTCATCGTTCCCCATAGTGTCCAAGGCAAAAGATGCACATCGAAGCCAGCCACCGACATCTTTAGGGCGGAGATGCGCCGCATACACCATGGCTGACAGCGCCTTGCTCAAGTCACCTTGCTCTCGAAAGATCGAAGATAGGGTGGTCCAAGCTTGATGGGTTTCGGCATTAATCCTGATGACTTCAAATACCAGGTCCAAGGCCAGGGAGTAATCCCCTCCAAGGAAGGCCTGGTTCACCTTGGCTAGCCGGGCAGTGATATCTCCTCGAGGCTTGGCCGCTTTACGAGGTCCACGAGTGCCCCTCCCGCGAGGAGCACTACGGAGTTCACGCGGCTGTCCAGTCTCATCCCGCTGCGAGGCTAAAAATTCCCGAACGGTTTCATCGAACTTGGCGATGTCGCCCTGCAGCTCCTCCAAGTCGGAGTCTGCATCCGATGCTTCGCCATCGTTTCTGCCGTTTGTTAGGACAAGCTTCTAGGAGTGACATTTTGGGGAATACCGTTCAACAGTATCTCCGCTTCTCAGCAAATCCATAGCTTTAGCAAGTGTCACCACGTTGGCGTCGGCATGGAAGGTTTGTCGGAAGACCGCTGCACGAAAAGTGGGAGAGCGAGAGCCGTGGCTTGGGTGTGGATGTGCTTTTAAGTTGATTGAGTGGGCACGTGAGCGTCCACCACACTGCTGGTATCATGCTCACACATTAACAAGAAGTCGTCACCAATTTTCCCAATGCATCATATTTAGGTGTTTAAAATTAATAGAATCCAATACAAAGCGCGAATTTTGTGTACCGGTTCAACGCGACGCTGTTCGCCTAAGTTATGTAGCTACGAAACCCGTCATTGCGCTCGCCATTTTAAGGAATGTGGCAAGAAATGACCTCAAATGCCTAGACCCCAGTGGTTCATCTGTTCCTCGCATCCCTTCAAAATTGGTCTCAGAGTTTCTCAAGCTAGCTTGCCCTCGGCTTTGGCATCTGCGTAGAAAGTCAGCGTGATAACGTGTTGAACAAGACTAAAGCTTACCTCTGACCTGTTCAAAGACCTTGAGCATTTTTCTGCGCGCTCCAAGGGCGTTGACACCACGATCCTCAAGTGCCTTGTCGTCCAACTCGACCAATTCCGTCCACTTCATGTCCTTCAAATTGTCGGTGTACTTGTGAAGTCGAAGGCTGCGGAGCCAACTAGGAATGTCCTGTAGGAGTGTTGGGTCGGTTGGGTCTTCCGGAGGCTTTGAGCTGCCTCTGCGTCCCCGAGGCGACCGGCCACGCACCATATCCGAATGATCAGATAGGTAACCTTCGTGGCTGCTCATCCCCATCTGCCCTAGGTTTACAGAGGGAATACCACTTCCCATCAGTGGCGACGTCCCGTCATAGGCACTGAGGAACCCGTTGTTTTGCGGGGATGTGAATGGAGCCATGTGGCTCATGCCAGACTGCATGGCGAGTCCAGGAGAACTGGGTCGCGAGCGCTGGCCGCCGCCGAGACCCAAGCTCTGCTGCTGGGCCTGGATGGCCATGAGTTGTTCACGACTAAGCACCTGCCCATGCTCATTGATCATCACCACATTGGTACCTGGAAGATTGATTCCCTGAGGGCCAGGGGACAATGGCATTTGTCCATTCCCAGAGGCATCATTGGATCTCGCCCGACGATATTTCCGCACGTCATCCAACGCGAATCGGTTGTTTACGGTGGAGAGCGCTGCTAGCTTCATGGCGGTGGCGTTGGCAACCATATCGGCTTGGGTCCCACCAGTGTTGGCGGCATTGAAACTGGAGGCCATGGGAGTGTTCACCATGGACGCCCAGTTCCCACTGCCAGCATTGTAAGGAGAAAGGAGAGGCAGGTCTGATGGGTTGTTGTCTGGAGCAGTGAGGGTTGTGCTCTGGATAGCGGAATTGTTAGATAACTGGGGGCGCGGAGATCGAAGCCCGGTCGCTGAGGTTGGCTGCACAAACTGGCCCATCGGAGGTTGAGTGTTGGTACCCTTCGGACCAGACTGGTCTCCAGAGCCACTGGCCCAGGGGGAGGAAGGGTTTGCAGTATCACGAGAGTCTTGGGGGTTGGCGATGCTGGCGCCAGTCATAGAATTGCGTGGGTCCATGGCAGTGCTGTTGCGATTCGACGATGGTGGGTTGCCTGTTTGCTGAGTAAATTTGGCCTTCTCAGTAGCAATGGCGGCAGCAGCATCTGGAAACATGGCGTTTATGGTCGATGGATCAAGTCCAGAATGACGCTTTGATGACGATATGGCCGAGTTCCTGGACATCGAGTTCCGAGCAGGCTCAACATTGAGTTTGTTCATCGCATCGCTAAGGCGGTTTGACATGGGATCTGTTGATACGTTAGGACCATTCGAAACGGCTCATGTAATGATAACTGGATCATGTACCTTTATCGAAGCTTGCAGGAGATAAAACGCCTGACATGGGGTGGTTTTTGCCCATCTGCTGGAGAACTTGGATGAAGAAGCGAATCTGGACCTGGGTTGTTTGCTGCAGAAGAGCATACAGAGCAGCGGTACGTTCAGCTTCGCTCAAAACCCGAAACCATTGTTCTATAGCGCTGAGCTCATCCTTGAAGTCCTGATCCAAGGTTGCGGCTGCCATTTCTTCCAGCGTCGTCTCGTACTGGTCGATATCGGCGATCCATTGCTGGGCGATCTTGTCCTGAGAGTCCGGCTCTGAGCTACCAGGACCCAGGTTCTGCTGGGTCTGACCATAGAAATCCGACGAAGGTCGAATGCGGCTGGACGGCAAAGGCCCAGAAAGTGCAGCCATGTCGGCGGAGGCGCGGAGCGAATGCCCAGAACCAATGGCCCTCGAAGAGGGAGGTCGCAACGAGGACGCCGTGTTGGCTTCCGGCGTACTGTTGCGATTTCCGATAACGTGATTTCCGGACATGTTGAGCATTATTGAGTAGGGGATGGGTTCGCCGAGAGGAACTGGTTCGAAGATGGGGGTGTGGGATATGTTGCTGTTGCACGCAAGCGTGGCTAGGACGGCGGTAAGGTGGGAAGGATGATACAAGAATCGTCTCTCGACTCCTGCAGTGACCGGCTGACCTCAAAGGAGTTTGAATGAGAAGCAGGGGAGACAAGCTATCGCATCTTCTGCCAAGCGAAGAAGGACGGCACTGAAGAGAGGTCAGCAAAGGCTCGGCGGAGGGCCACCTGTTGCAAAGCCTCGTCTGGTATGACTTAGAAACAGGTGGCCAGGACCAGGAAGGGACAGGGGAGAGGCTGAGAATCCATACCGCGCAAAAAGATATAGATAGGAGGGCAATGAAGGGACGATGTCTGCTTCCAGGCAGGCCACAGAATTTTTCGATTAGATCCCGCCGCTGCAACTGCGGACCAACGTCCTCTAGCAATACTCTGAGTCGTGGGTACGTAGAGGTAGGTTTGAGCAGAGGCTGCCGGCACTCTTCCAGTGTTAACCCCCAAGGCCTCAGCCCCTGTGATTACCTAAGACGCCTGTGCCTGTCCACGAGGCCTCGCTCATGCCCCGCCAAAACAGCACTTGATGCCTGAGGCAGTAGAATCCACCATCAGCTGCACAAGACACTAAGCCCTTGCTCTGCTCGGTGGAGACGGTTTGGGAATGCGGTGACCCTCAGTCGTTACGAACTGCCCATACTCCGTACAGCAGTACCTTAATTACCGCTTGCCCTGCAGCTATTCTAAATATATGAGCAACTCAGTACTAAGACTACCTGGGAGTAGCCCAATGCAACAACGGGAGATACCACGGTACCGAGGGCGCTCGAAAACCAGATGCACACATGTTAGCTACTACTCCTACCTACTACGTGCCTACCCTATCGCGAAAAACAGATGGCAGCGAAGAAATAACAGGTGTTGACTACTCTGACCGCCCGTGGTCAAGGTGTTGTTGACCTGCGGCGCCAGTTGTCACCACTGGCTTATAGAATCTGGCACCGCGTCGCCTTACTTGACTGTCGAGCTGTCTCATCCTTTGTTCACTCTTGGGATTAAGAAAGATAAGCACTCAGAGTTTCATGGACGCCTCATGCGGCTCACAACATAACGGTTGGGAACAACAGCTTCTTTTTTTCCCTAGAGCCTCGGAGACTATGCACAACACGTCGACTCAGAACCGTCACGATGCTGATGCACCATCGCGGGTTTCAATGGCTATCCCATTCAGTAGACGAACCCCATGGTATTTCCCTTCGTCTAATTTTGCGGTCTATGCTGTGTTGATCCCTTGGCTAGGCAGAATGCTTGCTCCGATTTTCGACATTTGCCTTTCCCGTTGAGTACCTCACGCAGTCTCACGCTTGCCCTCCTTGAGCTCCTTCTATTCAATGTGTTAGCGCCTCGTGTCCCAGGTTCGTGTATCCGTATTCTCAATCGGGGGGGGGGGGGGCGTACCAGGNGGGGGGTGCGTACCAGGGCCTTCATGCTGCCGTGAAGGGCATGTCGATGGTTGCGGCGAAACTTGGGGTCGGTACCGTTGAGAGACGGGTATCGCGAAGTCTTGGGCTTCTTGATACTGATCAAATTGTCAGCGTCGGGGGTTCGACCAGATACCATCCATCAAACATACCCGTTTCGGTGGGCCTTGGCCGACTGGTTGTGCTGAGAGGAGTTTTTTGACTCTGAAAATAATCAGTAACGCAGTTATCGCAAGTGCATGCGCTAGGGTAACTGTCACATACTCGCCATTGCTGCTGTTGGATGCGCTGTGTCAACGGTGAAAGAGTCGCGAAGTTGCAAATGGAATGCCGAAAATGTGTGCGAACATTGACTGACAAGCCCTAGCCGATGAAAGGTGTGGGGGGTACACCACTGCTGACATAAACATACGGGTTTCCCGAGCGCTGCCCTACTTACCCTGTACCTTGGCTCCACATCCTGCAGTGGAACATGTGGCGTTTTGCCAGCCACAGTTACTCCTCGGCTGACGCATGATCTCGTATCCCATCAGTCAATTGGACCTGTCTGAAGGTGTAACTTACGGAGTAACTTAAGTCCCGGATCTTTCAAGAGTTCGGATAATCGTCTCAAAGTGTATCGCCTGCAAGGCATCAAATGACCTCATCAAAGCAAGGATTCGACATCTGGATTCGGTCTGTTTGGAATGATCTATTCTCAATCTCAATGGGTTTGTCCGCTGACTCTGAAAATAAATGCGGGTGCTCATGTGATAATTATCACCATTTTGTTCGCAACCTGGTAGGTATAAAATGATTGCATATCCATCTAACAATAAAATCTCTTAAACACCAATGTAGTTCCCGTTATAACCTTCATCTAGACGTTGCGAGTGGCTTAGCTGCGACGCTGTGTAAGCCTTCAGCCGTCGCAGAAGCCGTGAGTTGGGCTGCAGAACGAAGCTGTTGAAGGCGAACGGTTTTGAGATACCGCAAGAAGAGGACGAAGAGGAGCTCAACCCTACAAGCTGGTTAGTGACTATGCCACTGAGTTATGGGATTCACGTACCTCTCTTTTGTCATCATCAGAATGCCTTGGACGAGGAGGCCTTTGAAGATCTGGGGCCCGATGCCCTTGAAAAGGCCCAGTAAGCCTTCATGCTCGATGATGAACTTCATCACCTCGATAAAGCTACCAAAGGGTTTGCCATTCCTGACAGGGGGAGGCCTGGACTGAAGCCCAACCTTGGCCACAATAAGTGGTTGAGTAGCAATTGTTGCCAATGTCTTGGACATTGCTCCAAGGACTGTCATAGTGTTAGAAATCTGAGATGGCCAGGACCATGGTGAGAGAACTCACGAAATGCTTCCCACGGCTTCAGGCTAGCCTTTCCGGGGAAGAAGACTTCTTTCAGTCGCTCGTATGCGCCGTACGTGATGGCAGGGTTGACAACAAGAACGAGACTCGCTTTGAGGCCTCTCCACAAGCCAGAGACACCATCCGGCCCGTCAACAACCTCACGTGCAGTAGCGAAGATGCCCTTGCGCTCGCCCTTTTTGGCGGTCTGCTGACGCGTAGTCACTACAGCGACAGGTATGGTGCACAACTGGGCAACGGCACCAGCGACAGCACCTAAGGCGAGCTCCACGACGGTCGAGGGAGCCGCACCAGCATTGGCCGATTTGACATAGACCGTGCGAACAATGCTATACCAGTAGAAGTATGCGAAGTTGGTTGAAGCAACGCCAATCAAGGAGCCGTTGATACCCTCGTAGAGCCCCCGAACGCCGTCATCGGCCACGATTCGCGAGAGCGCATCCCAGGTAGAGGCGTAGTGAGGTTCGTCGTCGGGGGTAGGGGAGCTGTCGGCTGGGTTGGGTCGCACCTGGACCTGGAGTCGCGTCTTAACGCTGCAAGGCAATAAAGTCAACAATAGCAAGGGAAGCGTCGTTAGATGCCGGCTTACATGTCAAGAGGGTATACCAAGGCATTCGCCAGCACTGCGCCTGTTGCTCCAGCTACGGCGCGGCCCCAGGGCGAAATGGTAGGCTTCGATTGCGCGGCCATGACGGTGAGAGGTCGGTCGATCAGAGAAGTCGACGAGGTCACAAAGGGAAGGCGCGTTGGAAAAGCAACGAGGCACAGTTGTCTCTGGCTAGGTCGTGAGGCCAGACAAAAGTTCGGGCCCTGGCATCATCATATTGGCATCGAGATTCAGGGACCCAAGGTTGGACGGCCTGCTTCCGTGGATCATCTGAACCTCGGTCCTGTACCGGTTTCGGCAAATGGGAGACGACGCCCCGCCTGTGACTGGCCCGCTTTTCTGACCTCGGTTAGTGACTTGGGAGGCGCGCTGGAAGGATATCGGGTTGGTTGCATGAGCCTAGCATGGCCGAGGATAAGGTAGTGGGAGAGAGATGGACGCCGAGAGACGAGCTACGGCACAAGGTATTTTAGCAGGTGTAGCACGTCGATTGAGCGCCCGGGAGCAATGTTGGTACTTACTGGGTGGATGGATCGATGCACGAACCATGTTCTAGGTACCAACCAACTGCTCAGATGTGCATATATTGACTGTACCTATTTATCTAGATAGCTATTTATCTAGGTACCTAACAGAAAGGAAGACGTGGCATGCAAATAACAGAGATCTTAGGTCTCTTGAGGTGTCATTGCATAATCCCATTTCACCCCGGTTATCCATGGCGGGGCGGTTCAGTCATGGGGTCCACTTGGAGCTCTACAGCGCCGCAGGTATGTACGGATAGGGAGATACTAGGCCTACGCAGTTACGTAGGCCACCCCGTATGTGAATTAGTACGCAAGGCAGGTTCGCAGTGAAAGCGTGGGAGTGGGGGGAAAGGGGTTATCTGATCTTCGAGAAACTTGCCCCACCGCGGGGATGTTCAACCTTGAATAGACGCGCTGCGATGTGGGCTTTCGGCGCCAGAAGTCAGTAAGAAGTCATGGAGAGGAGAGCTCAGGTGAGTTCACCCCGATCTCGGCAAAGACTTCCGTAGCTAGGGTTGTCGCAGCCGCTGCCTCCAGCTAGAGAAGGCAACAGCAATGACCGAATGACCGACGCAGATGGTGGGACAACGTGGCACCGACAACGAATGCTGACCACCCCAACTACCTAGGCCGCCGAATCTCTTGTTGCGAGATCTAGCGGTCAAGTGGCCCTTGATCATGCCATTCAGGCAGCCGACTTGTACATGCGCGCAGCCGCCGAGGCTAAGACCAAACCCGAAGCAACTCGCCTACGACAGAAATGCCAGCAGCTGATCACGGTGGCCGAGCGGCTCAAGACCTCACAAACAACAAAGACGCCGGTGCAGCAACCTGGCGAGTTGCAACAGACCTCTCACCTCCATGGCAATTATTTCCCTCCGTGGACAACATCACCCGCCAATTCTGATTTCCGCCTTCTCCCAGGGGACATACCCTTCTCGTAGGTTGAGTTCATCTCCCGCCGGATGAGCCTCACCACTGACGTCACACAAGCGATAAGGCTGCCCTTGCGCTCTCGACGAGGCAAGCAGCAACCTTTGACGGCTGGAAAAGCCCACGAGAACTCTATGGGGTAGGCCAAGACATCAACGATGAGGTCTTTATGGATTCAGGTAATGGCTGTGATCTGGTCCAGGACCTGACCACCGACTGCTCCGTCGTCGCCAGTCTCTGTGCAGCCATGCGAATCATGACCGGCCGACACTCGGTAGGTGACCGTAGCATCGTTTGCTATACCGCCCATGAGTTTTCTCCCTCTTTGTTGTACAATATCATAACCATGGGCCTCTTAGGTTCTGGCTTCAATTTTCTACCCCTTCGATAAGACTAGAGGCATGCCGAAATTTTCTGCCTCTGGCAAGTATGTCCTCCGGTTGCACTTCAATGGATGCTTCCGACGCGTTGTCATTGACGAAAGACTCCCCGCCTCCTTGACTGATCGGACTCTCTACGTTGTGGACCGTCGGAATCCCTTTCTCATTTGGCCTGCACTTCTCGAAAAAGCTTACTTAAAAGTGCGGGGCGGGTACGATTTTCCTGGTAGCAACTCGGGGACTGACCTATGGGTTCTGACCGGATGGATTCCTGAGCAACTATTTCTTCAAAGGTAATCATCTTCCTTTTGTCCAGCATGTTGTGAGAAATGTCTGTCCGGCTCATCGAGAATCATTTCCACGTTACTCACTCGCCGATTACTATAGAGAGGATCTTCACATTGATATTGTATGGAAGAGGATCAAGACTGCCCACGACTCAGAAGATGTTGTTGTCACTCTAGGAACAGGACGCATATCCACTGAGGAGGAGGAAGTCCTAGGCTTGATTGGCGAGCATGACTACGCAGTGATGGCCTTGGATATGATCGGAGATACTCGAAGACTTCTGGTCAAAAATCCGTGGTGCAACGGACCAGTATGGAAAGGAACCACCTCAAACTCTCCCTCGACGCTGCGAGTAAACGATAAGGCCGAGTGCGTTCAGCTAGGAGAGGACTCTAGCCTTGACCAGCTCCCGGTCGGCTCTTTTTGGATGTCGCTTGAGGATGTGGTGCAGCATTTCGAGTCCATGTACCTCAACTGGAACCCAGCGCGGTTTGCCCATCGCCAAGATCATCACTTCACCTGGAAAATTCCTCCTGCTAGATTCGCGCCGTCACTGGTACGCAACCCGCAGTATTCTCTTGAATGCCCCAATGGTGGGAAGGTATGGATTCTCGCCAGCCGACATTTTAGAGATGCCGAACTCCAGATAGCCCGAACGAGAACCGACTCCATGGCTGCAGTATCGCGACAACTCGGCTTCATGAGCATCCTTGTTTTTGACAACGAGGGTCATAGAGTTCAGGTCAGCGATGGCGAAGTCTATCGCGGGCCTTATGTGGATTCGCCCCAGACACTCGCGCGTCTCGACACGAACCGGAGAAAGCGATATACGATTGTTCTTGACCAGCACGAGTTTCCACTGCCTGATTATACGCTCACGCTTTCGGTTTTCTCTCAAGAACCTATCGGCGTAAGGGAAGCCAGGGATGCAATGTCGCACTACAAGGAATCGACCGGTACTTGGAGCAAGCGCACTGCTGGTGGTAACGCTGCCTGTTCGACATACTTGCTGAACCCCCAGTTTAGGTTGGATCTCCCTCACGCTAGCCCAGTCTCTATCCTGATTTCCACGGATGTCCACGACGTCCACGTCCATGTCGATTTGGTCTGGGCTCAGGGGAAACGAGTAACTACACTCCGGGCCCGAGACGTGGTTGGGTCCTCTGGCGAATACCGACGGGGATGTAGCGTGGCAAATATTCCACTCGTCGATCCTGGCATCTACACAATCGTGTGCTCGACTTTTGATGCAGGTCAGATGGCCGAGTTCGCTCTCAGGGTCTCGTCAATGACGCCCGCAACGCTGGAGCCCATTCCTGCGGATGTTGCTGGACGGTTTCAATCGACCTTGCCACTATTTCGGTTGTCTGAAGAAGAAGAGGTCCGACGCATGCCTCTCTCTGTGTCTTGGCTCACGCGAATGAGCATAAGAGCACAAAGTGTGGCTCCAGTAGGTGCGGAGACTGGGAGCTGGTCAGCCTCTACTCTAGCGATTCGTATCTCTGTTGCTCACGGCTGGGCTCCAGAGCGGACTCTTATCGCCACGTCCGGCGATGGCGACTTTCAGGACCTAAAGGCCGGCGTTCGCACACCCGAGTTTGACATGGAGCCCGGGCGTATACTTCGCGAGGGAATGTGGCTTGTTGTGGAAAGCATGGGAACACACAACGTTGACGAAGATATCAAGATAGAGCTCCACAGCGATGCTCCTGTCCAGGTCGGGCCCTGGGAGCTGATGTAAGTAGACGAAGCCTTTCTGAGAGTTTAGAGGAGGGGTTTAGCGGATGTCAAAGGAGGCAGAGGCTACGTTCGTGTTCGTACGATCCGGTTGAGGAAGAAACTACTGCAGTGTACTTTGCACGGATCCCAATTCCCTACATGATGGATACAAATGCACGCTCAACGTCCAACGTCCAACGTCCAACGCCCCCCACACAACGCCCGTAGAATCCCACCATCAAAGGCATGCAAGTCAAGCCAACCTGGTATATAAATCCCCCAACGCCGAAATCTGTATTCCATCAATGCGAATTCGACAGGCTGCACCACGGCCGAAAGTGTGGCAAGTGCGCCAAACCAAAACTGTGTCGATCCTAATCATACACGCAAACCGAGCCCAAACCTCAAAACAAAGACGACGTCAAGTCTTCAACGCGCAAGCCGACCATAGGTTCATCAACATGGCAGCCGACCCGCGCTGCAAAGCGCAACAATGAAAGGGTGGGGAGGATCATGGACTGAACACGAGAAGAGTTGCAAGACTTGTCGCCGGTCTATGCTGGTGGACCCCTTCGTCGTCGACCGCGATTGGGTCCATCTGGCCGCTGAGAGAGAACGTCACGGAGGAGTGGATCGTCTTTATCCTTGTCTACGTGATGCACACGGACATGTCTGTCAGTCCATCTTGTCAGTTTCTTACAAGCCTCAAAGCACTGGTCTGAACAGCTGGAGAGGAGGGGTTTACTGATCGGACGGTCACCATCATACCTTTGGAGATTGTCTGGTCGAGGATACTTGTGTTCCCTGTCCGGGCAGAATGGGCAGACGTATCCGGGCGAGTCGTGGACGAGACCATGCCTGATCATCTCGTTTTTGCGTTTGAAGCCCTTTCCACCTTCACTTCGGGGACAGCCTCGCACAGGACAGTAATGTGGGCGGGCTGATGAATGTACATTGGCGTGGGAGTTCAGGAGATATTGTGTCTGGAACGCAGGAGCAGTACATCCACCAAAAGTGCAGACATAAGCACCAATCTGAGGATTGGTGATGCCGTCGATGCTCATACGGTCGGCAACCGAGGTTGACGTAGCTGGCGTAGAGGCAGAGTGATCCGTACTGGGTGTTTCGCCCGTGGCACTACTACTGCTATACTCAGCATTGTGGCGCGGATTAATTGTATTGGGGCCATAATAATAGGGGCTTGAAGCCGGCAAAGAACGGGGGGAAGGTAGAGTTCGTGTGAACCCCTCGTTTGGTGACGCTGGCGGTGACACATGGCTGATAGCAATGGGAGGAAATCGAGGGATGCCGAGCGGCGGAGAGGCGGGAAATCCTGGGCCGTGCGCGTGACGGGAAGAAAGCTCCTTGTCCGCCGGAGCTATCGGTTCGGGAGGTAAGCGGTCGATATCACCAAGGGTCAGACGGATCGAGGGAAGTATTGGGCCGTTGGAATCGGATCGGGGAGAGTCCATCTGGAGTGGGGGAAGCTCCCCACTGGCAGGCGTGAGAATAGCTACCGGAGGAGACCTGGCATCTGGCTTATTGTCGGCCCCCGGGTATGAAAACGGCGAGGCGGGATTGTCATCATGGAGAGATAGGTGACGGGTCGAGACAGATATGTCAGGGCTTGCCTTGAGGCCCAAGGCCGATATGGAAGAAAGGTTTGGGTGGGGGTTGGGCCCCGCGGCGAAGGCGGCGACTTGCAATGCATCTGCGGCGAGGTGTTGAAGCGAGGGAACGGTCAGGACAACTTCGTCGGTTGGCCCATCGGGACTGGACTCGTGATCTGGGGAGTCTTCCTCGCCAGCTAGCAGCTGACGACCGGCGACACGAGCGATCTCGGGGTCGCGTCCGTTGTCGAGATAGGCAACCAGTATAGCGTCCCCTGAATTGGGACGAACCTTGTGGCGATTAGACTTGTCGCGATCGTCGAGAGAGGCAGGGCTCAGACTGACTTGGGCTGGAGGAATATCTGGGGGAGGACTCGGGGTGGGTGCGAGCCTAGGACGGAGCGGCGTCATAAGGGGGCTATCGCGAGGAACCACCTCATCCGGGTCGTAGGTATCGGCGATGACGAAGCCGTGCGAATGATCGGATTGCTGGTGTTGAGCGGCCGTGGTCATAGTTGTCGCGTCGGCGCCTATAGCTCAACTCGCCATGGCCCGCTGATGGGGCGCCCGACTCGGTCTCGTTTTGGCCGTTGGCGTGCGAGCCGGGCCTCTCGATGCCAGGGAACTCGGCGATGGGCGGCGAAAGCGGCAAAATGTCGAAGCGGTCGGCGCAGGGGAGGCCTCGAGGAGTGGTTGGGAGGTAGAGAGCGGTGCGCGCGCGTAGACAGGATAAGACGGGGTAGAACGAGGCGAGGCAGCGCAACGGACAACCTAGACTAGGATGAAGCGCGCAATCGTCGGCCGTAGGTTAGAGGTCTCGGGCGGTGTTTCGGCGGCTCTGGCGTGGGGATGTCGGCGAAGCGCGGCGAAACGAGGCGCGGCTGGATAAAAAGAGAGGCGATGAGGCGACGAGCAAGTTACAGACGGGATTGCGGTGTAGGCCGATTGCGAGCGAGACCTCGAGGGCAGCTGGGTTGGCGCGGTGTAAGCTTGGGCAGTGGTGGTGTTGCAATGTTGCGATTGTTGTAGTAACAGTAGTACTGTACGAACAGCGGCGGCTGCTGTTATTCGCTGGGATGTGTGTGTGGAGGTAGAGGAGAGGAGAGGAGGGAGGAGGAGGGGGATATTGAGGCTGGATGGGGGGTTCAGAGAGAGGATAAAGGTAAGATCAGGTAATTCGAGAAGGTATAACGGCACCTGGCAGGGTAGGTGGTACATCGCCGGGGTAAGACCTGCTGCCCTCCGCGTCTGGCTCTAACTGGTCACGAAGTACTCGGTAGCAGCCTCAGAGCCCCAGGACCCCGAGAAGCCTTGGGTTGGGGCCTCGGTGCCTCAGGGCGCCGGGGTGTGGAGACAGAGCGGCGGTTTGATACGGAGACATGAGGTACTTCGTACATAGTAGAGGGAGGCTCAGACTGGTTGGCTGGCTTCGGCGGGGACTAGGGTCGCGAAGTTGGGAAGCTGGGAAGTCGGGAAGCTGGCAAAGTCGGCGTGGGACTGGACCGGGGCTTGGGCCGGGGGCTGGGGGTTGATTAGACTAGCCGTGGAAGATGGGGGATAGACGATGGGGAGGGAAGATGGGGATGGCCCATGGCCCATGGGGCATTGTCACATCGAGGATAGCAGGTACCTAATAGTATGGGGGATGGGGATGGGGCTCTGCTGCGGCGACCAACTGCCTGGGGGAGGAAGCATGGAGCGCCGAAGCTCGGTACATGCGGCTGGGTTCGTAATTACGCCTGGTACTTACCTTAGGTTCTCCAGTGTCGCGTCCGGGCAGGCCAGGCGAGGTACCGCACCGACGTGGCTGTAGTGGCTTTGCCGTTGATGATTTTTTTCTTCTTACTTCCACGTCTTTTAGTGCTTCTTAGCGAAGAACTAAGGTATTGGTTCGGGATACCTAGGTATCCTGACACCAAGAGGAGGTCCCCAAGAAGGAGGCGCCAAAAGGTACTGGATACCCAGCATGTAGGTAGGCTTGTGTAAGGTTTGGTCTGAATCAGTTCTCATCGCCCTGTCTCAGCTGTCCCATGTTGCAAGGCAAGAGTGCAAACCCAACAGAAGAGGTTTCGGAAGTCATTCATCCTCCAGGTCGTAAGAGGGAGGAGCATCAACATGTGTGAAATTGTGTGTGGGTGAAGGTATGGGTGGACGAGTGGAGGATGGGTGAGTGGAGGATGATGGCTGTACGTAGTACCGATACCTAATTACCTACTTGCCCGCCTTGAGTAAGTAGGTAATTAGTACTTTAAGTTGCGCAGGAAATGGAGTAGACTGGATGGAGCAAAGGACAAAAGGATCAGTCGGGCAATGGGGCCAATGGAGGAGATGGAGCCATCAAACAATCGAGCCATCCAGCATGGAGCAATCGATGCAGTCAATCAGTGGCTCCACCCCACTTGTGGTCGGGTCGCCGTCTAAGCCTCAACGTCCATCCAACTGCTCAAGCCCTTTCCATCGCTGCCGGGTGTTCTGCGTGTGAGACGAGTGCAACTGCTACGTGCAAAGTGTGCACGGAAACCTCCTTAACAGCGCACTTAACAGCGCATCGATGAGGTGGTGCACATACTAGTACTCGTCGCCCGTCCCCTCGTCCACCTTCATCGCCCAGTGATTAGCGACCGCACCACACTTCTTCTGCCCGAGCCGCTGTCCTCGTTTCTCCTCGTTTTCTCCCCGACCCCGGCCTGGGGCACCGCCAGTCCTCATCCAGAGGAGGGGCCGGTTCCCAGGTGCACCCAGTTGCCAGGATAGGGCCGTCTCCACCTGATGCCATGCTAGCACTCTCCAGCCGCAAGGTGGGTCTGGAGGGTTTCTGGACGAGGGGAAGTGGATCCTGAGGCTTTGTACCCAGTACTTGAGCAAGGCGAGAGGGACTTCCTGTCCACGCCCCTCACATGCAGCGCTGCAGTGCTGCAGTGCTGCAGTGCTGGCGATGCTCCTCATGTGGAGGATGGAAGGCACTGAACGGACCTGCTTAGGGTCTCGCAGGCAACTTAGGCAGTGGGGTCGCTCCATCCTCGTGGGTACTGGGTATTAGTATTCGGCCATTCTTCGCACGCTTTCCGCCCTTGTCTAAACCTAACGGCGACCCTGGACCGAAGCCAAAGGGCTCTACTCCAGACTACACCGGAAACCAGAAGCCAGCATCCATCTCACCCGCTCTGCCGCCTTCCTTGTCCTCTTTCTTTCTTTCTCTCTCTCTCTCTCTCTCTCTCTCCATCTCTCTGTCTGTCCGTCCCGGACCCGCCCATTGCCTGCCCGCGACTTACCCGCTGTCCGCTGACCATTATCCGCAATGCAGTTCCGTCGTTCCGTGTCAATCATCCCATTCAAGGGGTCCGACAGACATGCCATGTTCTCCCCCCCTCCTCGTCCTTGCTCCTCATCCTCCTCTTCTACTCCCCGGTATGCGTTGGAGCATAGCATACTCAGACCCAGTCCAGTGACGCGTTTCCCGTAGAACTACGTAGTACGAAGCACTCCTACTCCGTACTTGCAAAGTAGTTCTACAAGTAGTAGTCAAGGTTGTGCGCCTTTCTTCTGCTGCCATTCCACCCCCCTCCCTTCCCGAGACAAGCAGCGCATGTTCTCCGGGTCTCCCTGTTTCGCCACAACGCCAAGTAAAACGCAACCACCCATTGGATGCGCTCTGGACCTCTGGTGAGCCGCAGCCCCTCCCTCCCGCTAAACCCCAGACTGGGCTGGCGAGGCAATGGAAGCGGAGGCCCAGGCCATTTGGGCGCCGGCAGCGGCAGCGGCAAAGGCAGCGGCATTTCCCGTCCGTGTGATACCCGTCCAAACCTACCTACTGAGTCTAGGTATGCTGGGCTGCTGGGAGGTACGATGTAATTTAGAGGTACTCTACGACTAAAGCACATTGGCGAGATACCCGCTGGGTACCTCTTCCCTGCTATTTGTACCCTCTGTGCCAACTTCTAGGTCGTCCAAACTGCATCTAAAATGCCGCTGCCATCTTGCCTCCGCACCACCACATGTCTGGAATGCCACACTGTAGCAGCTCCGCTATTGATTTCATCTTGGCACTGCTTTGCGCATCTCGTTGTGCTTACATCATCGGGCGCTGCCCGGCTTGCATGCTAGTTAGCCGCGGTGTTGCTTCACGACCAACACATCAGACAGAGGACGACGTTTGTACAACTGATGAATATGGAGTGGAGTTGAAACAGTGTGATTGATACATAAACCCTCTCATCCACGGTTCTAGGGTAAGTATCCACGCTGCTCAACTGACCCACAACCTGGGCCGTGAGTGCCCTTGCCCTTTGCCGATGACGGCCGTCGACGCCCACACCAAGCTGTTTTTCCCTCGCTGCTCTTCTACGATCGGTACATGTTGAGCCTAATTCAGCTCTTGCACCACATGCACGTACATACATGTATTTCAATTGTTGTAACTCCCCGTGAACAACTGTTGCCGCACTTTGTTTCATTGCTACCTCGCACTCACTCCTAACGAGCCACCACGCCGATATCGCCACCTCAACTCGCCCGTATCATTGTGCTGCTAGCTTCACGCGCCAACATGGCTTTACCAAGCACCATGAAAGCCGTCGTTTTCGACGGCCTTTACAAGGTTTCCGTGCAAGATCGACCAGTCCCTAAACGTACGCCATCTTTGCCCAAGAAGCCTACACTATGTTTGGCGCTGGCGCTGGCACTGACACCTTTGCAATGTTGACACCAAAGCTGACGACACCGACGAGACGAAACAGTAATCGATGACCGAGATGTCATTCTCAAAGTTCATGCAGCCGGCTTGTGTGGATCGTCAGTCCTTCTGTTTGGCCCCCTCGCAACGTTATCCTTCTCACCAATGGCCCAGTGAATTGCACATTTACCGAGGACATCAACCGTCAGACACTGGCTTCATCATGGGACATGAGTTCACTGGTACCATCGTCCAGGCAGGTTCTGCCGTAAGATCCGTTCAGATTGGCGACAAGGTTGTGGCACCCTTCACAGCATCTTGGTACGCCGCCCCTTGGCCTCTTCACTGCCCGAGAAGCTGGCTAACGCCGTCAGCGGTGTGTGCTTCTATTGTCTTCACGGCTGCACGGCCCGCTGTGTCGAGACCCAGCTGTTCGGTTGCGAGGCTCTTGATGGTGGGCAGGCCGAGTATGTGAGGGTGCCCCTGGCAGATGGGACCGTTGTCAAGGCCCCAGACACCATTTCTGACAAGGCTCTCCTCCTCATGGCCGACATCTTTCCCACCGGCTATTTCGGGGTCAAGAGCGCAATCTCCATGTGCCCTTCTCAGGATATCAGCGAGTCCACTCTCGTCGTCGTCGGGTGTGGACCAGTCGGCTTATGTGCTATCTTGGCAGCCGCCCATCAAAAGCCCCGCCACTTGTTTGCTATTGACAGCGTAGACAGTCGCTTGGAACTGGCCCAAAAGCTCGGCGCCGAGCCGCTCAACTTCCAAACGGACAGAGAGGGAATGGAAGCACGCATAAAGGAAGTGACAGAAGGCCGAGGTGCTGACATGGTGGTAGAGGTGGTCGGCCAGGCCTCGGCTCTGAAGACTGCCTTTGACTTGGTGCGGCCCTTCGGAGCCATCAGCAGCATAGGGGTTCACAACACTGAGGTATGCCGACAGTTTGCCATTCAAGAAGATTCATAAGGACTAATTCGTACAGATTCCTTGGTCGGGAGACGACATGTACACGTAGGTTGGCCAGAGAGTATGGCGGAAGCGAACAAGATGATTCTGACTGGAGCGTTGTATAGCAAGAACCTACGACTGCAGATGGGCCGATGCCCTGTCCGAAGCGTCTTCCAAGAGGCCCTCGAGTTGCTCGAGAAGAAGCAGCACCTCATCGGGTTCGTAAACTCGATACTTGTCGAGATGATGTACCACAATTCTAATGCTGACGCTGGCCGCAGATTCATGTTCGACCAGGTAATGCCCCTGTCTTCAGCACCAGAGGGTTACGCTCTTTTTGAACAGAGAAAGACGCAGAAGGTGGTTTTCAAGCTGTGATGGCCAGGTGCAGGATGGGCGTAGTTGGTGCGGATGGCCTTAGTTTTGCCTAGGTTTGACCATGCCCTCATGCATAAGATAGTAGACCACGGTAGAGTCGTTGTGGACGGTGGCCAGAATAATTCTCTTGGCTCTCGGGCCAGAGTGATGAATAGAGTCAAAGACACCAGCAAAACCACCAAGCGTCCACTTCTCCTCAGGATGCACTGCCAGCACCCATTCGTCTTCTGGATCCTGTAGCACTGGCTCGCCGGTGGCCTGCTCGTGGGCGAGAGCGGCGATTTGATCGTCGGGATGTGTGTAGAGGCGTCGAGGGGGCAGTCCTCTGATCAGTGGTCGGCCACCGGCTGGGGCATGAACTTGGAGCGAAGTCCAGTCATGCTGATCCTGAAGATTGTGCAGGACGGTCGAAGTGACGTCGGCAACTGGGCTGTGTGGAGGGTCCATCATGCTGAACAAGGAAACGGTAGCTTGGCTCTTGCACAGCTTAATTGCCAAGGCGCCGAAAGGTCTGTTGAATACGTGGGAAGCCAAGGTAAAAGGACGGACAAGGTATGAGCAAAAAAGCCGGAAGAGGCGCAGGTCTCGAGCAAAAGGCAATACGAACGCGCGCGACTTGGCCCAGCCTAGGTAGGTGTCAAATACGCGTAAAAGCTTGCGGACGGCTTGATGTCTTAAGATCTGAACTCCGTACGTTGGGAAAAGGCTTCAAGTAAATTTACGAAGGCTAGCTTGATTGGGAGAGGACCCCCGCTAGAAGTCCCCAAGGTTTAAGGTCGCATGAGGTACCCTACGGACCGGTAGTTTTGCGCAGAAGAATGGCTGTGGCAGTACCCACTATCACGTACCGGAAAGCGTCGTCCACAAGTCGCCACAATGCAGGTTGCTGGGGTACTAGACTTAGCGCACCATGATTAAGGTGCTGAGCACCGTACGTAGTGCAGGCCTGGGCTCGCCATACCGAGTTCCAGCAGGTGTTCTGATGCGCTGGCAGCCTGTCAGCGACCTGTATTTTGCAGACCAATGCGGGTTTTGCCCGGTTTTTAAAGGCGGCTAGGCCCTTTAAGCCTGCTGCAACCATCCCCCTAGCACCTCCCACTTTGCATCTGCTGGGTCCCGCCTCAGATCATCTAATCTTAGTCGCATCATTCATTTGGACGACTCACTGCCATAAAACCACCCGCCTCCCTCCATCAAGGAGTCACCTGGTGTTCTCATCCACGATGCAGCCTTCCTCCAGCAGCGACACGGAACCCTTTCCTGCCATCGAACCTTCCACTGCCCCGACCGAATCGTCGCCTCGTTCAGGCAAATCCGATCCTCCCTCTCCTGTCGCAAATCGTCCAACCGCCTCGTCGGCATTGAGCGGTCGTCTTCGCCGTGCTTCTGAGACCTTTGAGCAGTCTGACTTGCCCGAGGGTTTCCTGGCTGCAACTGGATCGTTCGCTGCTTCCGTTCTTACGCACCCGACTGCGCCCTCCTCCAGAAACAACTCGGTAGATCTATCATCCCCAGCGGCCTCTGACCTCCCAAGACGCAACACCATTCCGACCGTCATCGAAGAAACACCGCCCTCTGAGAAGCCAAGCTCAGGTTTAGCATCTGCTATGAATAAGAATTTAATGGGCGAGCCAGCCGCCGCTGCGCCGTTCCCCAATGGCTACCATTTTCCGCCGAGCCATTCCTCTGCCCAGTCTACGGCAAGCGGACTTCGCGCATTCTGGCGCTACTTTTTAACGCCCCTTGGCTTCTGTGTCACCATATACGGACTCAATATCGTAGCTTGGGGTGGAATGCTCTTCCTATTGCTCTGGTAAGGATGCTTATGAAGCAATGATTATACATGCATGCTGACATCAAACAGTAATGCATCACCTGCCATGTGCCACCCGTCGTGCAACCACATCGACTCTCCGAGACGAAAATGGATCGAATGGGATTCTCAGATTCTCAACGCTCTCTTTTGTGTGACAGGATTCGGGTTGGCCCCATGGCGTTTTCGCGACCTCTACTACTTGCTTCAGTATCGATTAAGGGGCAACGAGACCGCATTGAGACGCCTCGGCGGAATCCACCGCGGGTGGTTTCGACTTCCGGGGTCGTCAGCGCTGTCTACAGACCTTGGACCGCAGAACGTGATGGACGCGTCGGGTTCAGCTCCGCTCAGCGCGATACCGTTTCCCGAGTCGAAAATCCCCAATGCCCCTCTCACTGGCAACCGGGCCCCAGAAACCCCACTGTGGAAGATGGACTTGGTCATTTGGCTCATGGTGTGGAACACCTTCTTACAATGCTGCCTGGCTGGATTCATGTGGGCGTTGAACCGATACGATCGACCTAGTTGGTCGACGGGCCTGTTTGTTGCGCTGGCCTGCACCGTGGCGGCCGTCGGAGGAATCATTATGTTCCAAGAAGGAAAGAAGGTCAAGGGCATCGAAGGTGTGCCCATCAGTCCAGAGGACCTGCAGTTGCTACAGACGGATAGGGAGCAGGGTATTTGGCACTATAACAACATTAAGGATAAGGATTTAGAGGAAAAGGAACGAAAAAAGGCCAAGAAGTGATACCCTGAGTGGCAACGGACCATACACAAGCTGGCCCATTAGGATTAGGCGTACACGGTTATTAGGACAGTCATTATCTGTATGCATTGGGCATAAGCTTCAGTAGTTAATTTTGCATTACATCGACGCATCGTTTTGTCAAGCTCCTTGAGTACTTGTAGATATACGATGTTATAGATTGACCAAGTCCCTCGTTTGTTCATTGGGGTGCGTCCTGGTCTCTTGTAAGTAGCCTTTTGCCGAAGCCACAGTCGTGTATTTGGTACATAATTTATATCCAACAGATGGCAGCTGGCTAGCAGATGTGCCGTTCCTTGGAATGATCTAGAGTTGTATTTACTATGGCGTGGAAGTAGGCAGTTTATCTTACCAGTGGGCTTACTGCGGCCGTTCCCGTCGTTCACTGTATGTAGTACTCAAACAACCAAGTCGAGTAAGCAGGCAGGCAGGCAGGCAAGCCCACTTGCGCGCCCCCCACTGTGGCCCCGCCTGGCTCCGCCTCCGCCTGACGTCCTCGGTCCTCCGACCTCATGACGACCTACCCCGGCCTTCATCCACATTCACGTTCAACCAACAGCCGGTCCGTCTTGATAGCTTCCTCCCGAGCCTCCCGCCTTCTACTTTCCACATCGCCTCCCACGTCTCCCGTCGCCGACACGCTCTTCGTCCTCGAGACACCAACGACCTGCACGGCCCCGCTTGTCACGACCCCACGGCCCGATCGCAGCCCCGGCATCATGGGGCTGGCATACAACACATATCTCAATAGTAGCAAGATCTACGGCTGCAAGACATGCAAGGCTCACCTCGCCAACCATGAGGACATCATCAGCCGCGTGCGCATTCCCTCTCCACGTCTCTTTTCTTCCCTTTCCTTTCCCCTCCCTCCCCTTACACTTCACCGTCTCCGTCCGCCTCTGCCTCCGCCTTTGTCTCTATCCCTACGTCCGGATTCGGAACACTCACTGACAATCCCTTCAGAACTTCCGTGGCCAACATGGCAAAGCATATCTATTCCATAGTGTCGTCAACATCGACACGGGTGCCCCCAACGAGCGCAACATGACCACAGGCCGCCACGTGGTTCGCGACATTGCCTGCCGTCAGTGCAAGGAGACGGTTGGCTGGAAGTATGATAAGGCTTACGAGCCGTCCGAGAAGTATAAGGAGGGCAAGTTTATCCTGGAGGCTGAGCTTCTTTGCAATGTTACTTGAGCTCCGAGGCAATCGAGGGCTCTGCGACAAGGGCGGGTAGTGCTGGGGATAAAGTCAAGTTCGGATTTGACATCCTATTCTGGCGTTTGTGAGCGGGGGTGTATTTTGTAGCCTCGGTTTTGTTGCGAGCATTGTTTACGGCGAATGGGGATGTTTTTGTTCTTTCACACTTTGTATTTTGCACCTTCTCGATGTCCAGACTAGATCCATTATCACAATCTACAGAAGATCCCGTGACCAAACTACCGGTGCGCCTTTCCCAATCTCTACCTACCCAGTACGGTGTCCCAGGTTGAATAATTTCATTCCCAAAAACAAATGTGCCGCGACTATCACTGATGTTCGATAGGCTCTTCGGGCAAGAGCTCCTGGATTTCCTCATCGACGCGCAGAGACTTGAGAGGCGGCTGCACGATACCATTGAAAACAAAGGTAAAGTAGACCAGCAGGCCGAAACCAACAATCTGGAGCCATTTGAACGTCTCCCATCCCAGACCGAGCGACACAATCCATATAAAGAGCGTCCTGCAGGTGTCGATAGTAGATCTAGACGTAGCGCTCACACTCCGGGTGACAGACAATCCAAAGAAGTTGAAACCACTGATATACAGTTAGCTAACTTGGGAGGAACATGAGAATGCTTTTAGTGTCTTACCCGATGCTAATCATAATTAGAACGCTCGACGCCAAGATCTGCTTGTTCTGGGTCATCTGGCGCCAGCCTTCAGCAATGTCAAAGTAGCCGTATTTGCCCGCTTCGGTGATTCCGACCGAAAAATGCATTACCACCATGCCGAGGAGTGTGACAGTGAACCCAAAGAGCCCCTCCCAGCCCACAACCTTGATAGGTTCGATGGGAGAGTTCTCCAGGATCCATTCCTCGAGAACAAATTGGGTTGCTGTGAAGATCTGGGCCCCCGCGATCAAGAGAACACCGACAATGGCCCTCGAGGCATCTGTGAGACCATCTGAGGCTACTAATCCTCTTCGGATCATATCGATGGAAGCCTCTGGCTTCTCATCGGGCCAAATAGCACCGGCAAGGCCCACGACGGCGACGCCGAGGACTACGCCGCCCAGGGAAATCCACTGGAAGGCAAAGAGGCGTCGACCAAGAAATATGACACTGAATAGGCCGACAAACAGAACGAGCGCGCCTCTGGTCATCTGGTAAATTGAAGCAGCAACCATGAGTAGGCCGCAATTCATCAGGGTGGTGCCGCAAATATCACAGATAGCAGGTAACGCAAGGAGCAGTACTCGGTATCCTCTGAGGAGGGTTCCCTGAGACGAGCCCAGAAGCTTGGTTCTATCATTGTCCTCTTCGGCGGTAGGATCTGACGTCTCCGTGGTGTTGACAGCCTCGTAACCTTGGTCGGAAGGGGCACCAGACCCTTTGCCTCGTCGCCAGGCTGCCATCAGGCCAACGACGAGCCAGCAGCCCATCTCACCGATGAACATTTGCGCCGTTTGGAGAACGGGTTGGTTGAAAAAGGCACGTTGGCTCGCATCGTCGTCGTGACCACAGTTGCGGACGCATTGGTTATCCTAAGGGTGGTCAGTAATTGATAGACAGCGAGGCCCACTGAGGGCGGACTATCGCTTCATCATACCTGATACTTGGTCAACAGGGTATTGCAGACACCTGTTAGTAGCATCATGGCCACAAGAAACGGAATCATGCCGGGAGACGCCATTGCGATAGCTGGCATCAGGAGGTTGGGATAGATGATGCTTGCAGCGCAAAGTGAAGCGTCGAAGTCCACGGGGACAAAGGGTACGCGGCGGATGAGGACGGTGGACGAGGACGACGGACCCTGATGGGGCTAACTAAGTAGGCACGAACGCACGTCACGAGGGAGTGTCTCGCGACCACATCCAATTGGTCCGATAGGCAGCGCCGCATTTCAATACATGCATAGGAAACCCTGATGAATTCATACTCGCCTGCTTATCTACCATGTCAACAAGGAGATAACGATACTTTACGGGGCCCGGGCTCTGGGATGATGTCAGCGCCGACGTAGCAGGGCGCAGTACAAATGGCGGCCTGGAACGTGAAAGGGACCGTTATCTTATCTTTTACTGGAGGTTGGTGGTGGTGAAGGACCTATTTGTATGAACCTAACAACTGAGGGACTCATCTTTCGATTATCTCCGCACTTCCCTCCCCTTTACCACTTTACCATTTCATAAATGACTCCGTATGCAGGTCTAGGCTGAGACGCGATCGCCCCGTGCCCTGCTATGGTCTTTGACTTCTGACTCGTGGGATCGCCACCTCTAGATTAGCCCGCTGTTTGATCACCTGCCGGCCACCTCCGGGGCTGGCGGCTATGAAGAACGTGCACATTCCACCGAGGTCCCCCTAAAAAATGTCATCAGTCGACGGGGGATGCGTTTCGGTCAACCCCCCCCCCCCTGCCCTGTGGCCTAGATGAGACTCGCATTCGAGAAAAGTAAAAACAGTCTCATCCATCCCAGGAGAGCAGGGCATCACAGGCTGGGATTCTTGGCTGGCTTACTACTACGTACGCAATTCTTCGTAACCGAGAGGTGTGTGCTCCGTGCTACAAACACCCAACATAAAACATGAACAAACCTAAAACAGGCAGATGTTAGTGTCAGAGAATAACTGTCATAAAACTTGGCTCAGGCATGTTCAAGTTGGTCTTGTCTCTTTTCCAGCTGTAGTGCCTGTACTATGTACAAAACTGCCGAAAATCTCGATTGGTAGGGTTTGCCCGAGGCTGCGAAGGGAATGTAGGTACAGGTAAGATCTAAAATACAACAAATTCGAACCAAGAGGGTAGACTCGACGGCCTATCAAGAGCACATTGTGCCTGAGAATGCCTAGGCGTAGCAGAGGGGGTGATCGACACAGCACTACCACGTGAAAGCCTCCTCGATGAAGTCGATGTTGGTGCGATCTTGACGGGCTCGCACCGCCCGGCGCACTTCGTCGCCAAGGGCGCCAGGGCCACACACGGAAACCACCATGGCTCCGACCTGATGCTCCTGTTCCATAGACAGAAGAGTCTCGATGTTGGGGCGTCCCGGGAACATCTGCACGGTGGATGACGGGCTGTGGATCTCCTTAGTTGAGCGAGGCTGGCTGACGAAGAGCATGATGCGCAAGACATCGCGTCTCTTGTCCATAGCCAGGATTTCAGTCATCCACGGACGAATCCACTCGAGATGCTCAGGGCTCTGGATCGTCCAGACAAGTAGGACCTTGCGCGTCGCCACAGTGCCCTCGCTATATCCAGAGACAAGGTGCTGAACATAGGGGACCTGGTGGGTAATGCCGACGCCGCCGGCGAAGAGCACCGCCGTGCCGTAGGAGTCCAGATTGTGAGTGCCGCCATAGGGGCCTTCAGAGTAGCAAGTTGTTTCCAACCTTCCTCCTGGGGCCGCCAGGGCCTTCTTGAATAGCTTGTCGGTGAAGCCAGTTCTGGCACGAATGATGTATGACACGCGCATTTGCTGAGGGCCCATCAGGTCCTGACGAGTGCTTGCAAGCCTTTCCGTGGTTGGGTCCTCGACACCATCGACCCAAGCGACCGAGAAGGGGTGAGACTGCCAGAGGCTGAGGCTGGGGAGATACAGGTAGGCATGTTGTCCAGGACGAGCGCTCCAGGGGCGTGACAGGGTCGTGGTCAACCGAACCGCGTTACCTGGCAGTGCCTCGATGACTGTCCTGGAACCCGAACCGCCAACACTATACCAGAGCATTCGGAGAACACGTGCAGCTCGGTCTGCAGCCCAGAGCGCCGCGGCGGCCTGCAGCCAATGCAGCTGTGAGTATTCCGCCAGATGAATCCACAAAGCGTAGACGGCGAGGATGGCCAATCCGATATGGATGAGCTTGAAGGTCTCGTAAAAGGCGTGTCGAACCGGGCTGAAGGCCTGCAGGGCCAGGCCAACAAAGGTGCAAGTTGCAACGAATCCCCAAAGAAGAAAGGGTACCGTGAACGTGCTGTTGAAGGAAGCTGCGGCCCAGCCACCTTTGGCGTAGTGAGCGAGAGTGTGGACGAGGGACTCGAGAACGACGATGCGGCCGAACCAGCGGTGGATCAAGTTGTAAGTATCGAAAGAAATACCCAAAAGACCAATGAGAGGGTTGTTTCGTCCAGCGAGAAGGAAAAGCGGGATCTACTCGGCCAGTCAGCAAGGGATACATCACCAAGAACAGACGCATCATTATAATCAGAGGCAGGGACAGTCGCAGGCTTAAGGTATGAGATGGAAGCACATACCATGTTCATGACGGCCAGGACACCGGAACGGTTGCGCAGAGCAGCTGCCGCGATCGTGACATTTTCCGCATAGGGGATGTCAATGACACAAAAGACAACATTGGTGGCAAAGTAGGCGGTGAGAAAGAGCAGCTGAAAGCGGGTGGGCAGCGTGCCAACGTTGATGGCGGAGCTCAGTTGAATCTCGCGGTTGTGTCTCTTGCTCATCACAGGAGCATAGAGCAAGTGACGCTTGAGCGCGGCCAGGTTCGGGGACGGAATGGCGAAGTATCGCTGACGGTCGTTGTTGAGACATGAGATTTGGCGGGTGAGCTTGTTGATCTTCTCGGCGACTTTCCAAACAATGACGGCGACGGCGACGGCACCGCAGATGATGAAGAGATATCTGGACAGGGCGGTGTTGTCGTCCTCGCCCTCCTGGTGGAATTCGGCGGCAATCTTCTCCTCCTCCGGGCTGAGAGTACCAGCTCCAGCCATTGCGACGACGATAAAGGGGAGGGAGTGAAAACTGAAAAGGGAACAGATGACTCAAGAATCGAAGGGAGAAAAGGAATGGATACCCAATCGATCAAGAGGCAAACGACCAGAAACGGAGAATGGAAGAAACGAAGAAGCGGCGAAACGAAGCACAAGAAGACCCAGGCGAGGAAGACTGGGGGAAGAGAGAATAGAAAGGGGCGTGCAATCTAGCAGCCGTAACAACACCACTGGGGAAAAGAACGGGAATGGTGACGGGGATCGGTCCGCCGAGAAGATTGGCACAAATATGTTTATATATGATCTAGCGAGTATACATGGTAATTAGACGGGCCCGTAGGTTCAAAACCACGTCCCCGTCGGAAGAATTATGAGATTGGTCACACAGCAGGCCGCACAGCGGTGCTATGGATACGACCTGCCCGGGGTGGTATTCGTTTGGGAAGGCCAGCGCCAGTGCCAGGAAAAGCAATGCAAATGCAGGCAGGCCATTACAGCCCGACCTGGCCTGCCAGCCTGCTGGACACGACGAGTGTTTCGGAGGCCCGGATGGAGAATGTTGCACCGGGATGGCTGGGATATCGATTGGTCGCCAGTGAAGGCCAGCGGGGCTCTGTGAAACATGCCATTCCCCGGCACTCACTTGAAGGGTACGAGGTACATGGGGGTCCTCGAAGATTGATTCGCGTGCAACGCGGAGCCACAGGGAGCCACAGGGGACGGCGGCGGTTTCAAGTGGCTAGGGTGGTGCTCCACTGTGATAGATACTGCTGTAAGGGGCTCGCAGGCTCACCGGATAGGCCTCACTCCCTCGCTGGCCTCGACGCTACAGCACTTTGACGTGGCTACCCGACGTATAGACTGATTGGCAGGTGCTCCCTCAAACACTCTTTGTGCTTTGTATTTGCACTTACCTACTAGTACCTTACTCACCTTGCGGATACATAGATACTCAACGGGAATGGGTGACCTGAATGTCCTCTTGCATCTTTTCCTGTCCTATATACTAGGATCCCTTCATACTAAGTTTGTTTGGCAGGCAGGTACTATGGTAGGTTTACTTTGAAACTACACCAGCTCGTCCCAATCATCCCCCTCAACACCATCATCATCATCGCCATCATCATTGCCGCCACCACCATCTCCCCGCTGCGATATTCCCCTGAGCCTCCCTGCCCCGGTCCCTGTCTGCATTTGCGTCTGAGTCCGTGTTCGCTTGGTCCGTGTCGTGCGCGCGCGCTTGCTGCTCTTGGTGGGCCTTCCTCCAACTCTAGCCCGCGTTTGCAACTCCTGCGATGGGCCCAATGGGCACGATGCTGACGACGCAGCGGACGAAGCCGATGACGAGGATGACCCCTGGCTGCCACAGGTCTTGTTGCGCCTCCTTGTAGGGCTCTCTATAGAGATGCCCATGATATCGCTTCTGATACCACTTCGACTATTCCTCCCAGGGTTCCGCCCTCCTGGTTCGCCATCGCTGCCAGCAACGCTGGTCCTAGCAGCATTCCCCAGGCTCAGCCCACAAATGCCCGAATCATCCTCCTCCCATTCTCCGCTGAGTTCGTCCCCACTATCGACCTTGCCTTTTTGGCCGTCTTCTCCGCCTTGGCTGTCGCCACTATCGCTGTCGTCGTCGTCGAGGTCGCTGTCAAGGTGGCTGTCTGTCCCTCCCTTGCTCACACTATCCCTCCTGGATCTCCGGCTCTCTCCCGCCATCTCCCGAACCCAGCCATGGACCCGCTCCCGTCCACGCCGGCTCGGGCTTTGGTTTCTTGCGCTGGTATCGCCGCTGTCGCCATGCTCTCGGGTCTTGGACGCTGGGCTAAGAAGCACCCACTCGCTGATGCCCTCCTCCCATCGCCACCCCGAGAAGACGGTACCGGTCCCTGCAAGTCCCTTGTCGGTCGCCGGGAGTTTCTCTGCAAAAGCAAGGTCCCTCAGATCTTTGGTCTTTTGTGCCAGAAGGAATGCTCCGTCCATCCTCAATCCGTTACGAAACCAATCAGGAACCTCAATGCCATCTAGTGTAGTGCATATCTCTGACAAAACATCATGACACGCCACACTGCATGCTCGCCCCCGACACTGCGCGATGGAACATGCCAGAAACAACGCCTGGCGATATTGTGTTTGCGATGAGGAAACGCCATCGGCCGCGAACAGCTGTCTGAACTCCTCCCCGGCCTGTCTTCGTACAACGGGGTCGACATATTCGCTGTTGGCCATGGCGATGTAGCGAGCCATAGCAAGCACAAAGAGACCGCCATCGCTCTGAGACTTGTTCCTGCGCTGCGCATGGGCGATGCAACGATCTAGTATGTGCATCAGTCGTCGAGCAGCCTGCCTTCTAGGTTGGCTCATGCCGAAACACATTTGGCTTCCTAGAGTGATCGCCGTCGCAGTCAATCCGGCAGCTACGTTGATCAAAGCCTGCTTCTTCGTGTCTTGTTTCGACGGGTTTTTAGGCCCCTTGTGTATCACAAGCTGTTCCATCGCAGTGCATACGAACTTGATTGCCGAAGGTTGGGGCTTGCTCATTGCCGTGGCCTCCAGGGTTGTTACCCAGATTCCCTTGAACCCCTTGGTGTATAGCCACGCCAGCGGTAGCTTTCTGGTTTCGAGGAATGTCGAGAGGCTTTCAAACGCCGCTCCGTGCCTATCTTTTTTATGCAAACAGTTCAAAAGAACTGTCAGCGGTTGCAGCTTGCTGGATTCTTCAAACGTGCTCGACGAACTCCTTGGCTCTGGCAGGTGATTCGGGAGATTCGAGACAATGGCAGCAGCATCATGAGCACACTTGAAACTCAGGTAAAGCTCAGCTAATAGCCGCACAAATTCGGGCCCAAACAGGCCTTCAGACACGGCCTCGGACAGTATCGACACTGCATGTGAGCGGACGACCAATCTCAACGGCTTCCATCCCAGTCCGGTTGCTCCCATAGCCTCGAGCTGTCCATAAAGCTCGATAGAGGCGTTCGATGAGTCCAAGACAGATTTAGTTCCGTTCTGCTCTGCGATTTGACGGTCCCACGTTTCGATTTCGGCTAAGGCTGCAGGCACCTTGCGAAGGCACATGCCGAGCAGGCTCTTTGGGTGTGGTGTTGACGTTTTGACCTCTGTTGACCGCAACAGGCTGCTCAACCAGCCAAAAATAGCTTCGTAAATTCGATAGTGGCCCTCGGGGGCCAATCGACGGAGGGTCTGCAGCTCTCCGGCCAGTGACGAGGCCTCCAAACGCACATTGTCTTCGTTCTTCGGGGAGCATCCGGGTGAGCCCGATTGAGCGCAAATCCTGCGAAGCATGGGTGTAGGAAAGTCAACCCGCTCAGAGGCAGGAGAGCAGCGCCCCAAGTTCATCGTACCGAGCGTGCGGACGGATCGTGTGGGCGTCGTCAATGTTGCGTCTTCATTCTTTGTGTTAGTTGAGGTCGATCGGCGTTGTGCGTATGTGTATCGGGTGCGTTTCGGTGGCCTCGTGTTGTCCTCCCGGGAGCCAGCTCGTTTGGATGTGCCTCTCGCTGTTGATTGGCGGGCTTCCTGAACCAGTTTTCGCAGGGTCCCAAGACGGCATTCCAGCTGGCGTAGAATGCGGTGGCATCGAGCAGCAGTCCATGGCTGTAGGTCGTCCTTGGAGCGGCCTCTATCGGCCAGCGATCGATGCGCCGATGGCGAGGGAAAGGGGCATATCGTCTCGATCATTGAAGATACTAAGTACAGGGGTATATGAGCTCGCTGAAACAATATAGCAGGATAAGCAAAGAATGCAAATAAGGAGTCTGAGGGACAGAGCTGCCACACGAAGAGATGTCAAGAGACGAATGATGGTGAATGAGGTGCGTCTAACGGAAGTGTTTAATTGTTTACTTTCTTCCCCTCTGGGACTAGTGGCTTCTCAGATCTCTGGGGATCCGGCGGCCGGGAATGCGGCTTACCGCGGTACTAGAAGGGTACCTACGCCTTCCGCAACACTGGCTGCCGACCGAGGTATCGCAACGGTCCAGGGCACCCCTCCTTTGCCCTCCCCACCAGTTACCGGCTAGCCCCAGCTGCCGGCTAGTCTCCAGGTGGCTGTCGACGGCAATGAATTTTTCTCTCTCCTCCCGTCCACCGCTCCGTCTTTTGGCATTTCGACATTTTGACGATTTGACAATTCGACAGACCTAGTCGTTGTTCAATTGCCCGTCATTACCAGTGCAAGTCCCATGCCTGGCTCTATTCTTCTTTTGTGCCACCTTGTCTCCTTCTCTGTTTGGTTTCTCCCATCCTCATAGTTTGAATCATGGCGTCCGACCCTGTCCCTCCAGCTGCCGCGCCAGGTAAGTAAATTGTAAACCCGAGCGTCGACGATCCGACATGATGGACCCCCGTCACTGCAGTCGCTCCCCTCGACCACGAGCTAACGTAGAATTGCTATAGCCGCCGCGAGCGAGGAGCTGGAGAACACCATGCCTGCCCCCGATGTTGATGCAGGAGCCGAAGGTAATTCTTGCCATCATGATCATCGTCTCAATTGGCTTCTAATTCCGTCCATGGCTAGCTCTTCTCAACGTCACCATTGTCTTGCCGGATGCAAAGTCTGAGAACATGCAGATCATGGTGAGTCAACTACGCCTCACCCCAGTCCGTGTTCCAGCATACTCACCCAGTCTTCAAGGTCTCTTCTCAAGAACAGGTCCACGAGGTTCGTCAGTCCGTCATCGATCTTCCCGCAGCGTTCCAGTACACGTGCTTTCATCTCGAGTACAACGGCGAGCGCATCAATGACTTTATCCCTCTCGCCGAGATCCCCGAGCTTGGCCCCAACCCCGAGTTCCACCTGGTCCAAGACCCTTACACCGAGAAGGAGGCTCGCATTCACCTCATCCGCATTCGAGAGCTGATTGGCGCTGCTGGAGATCGCTCCGAAACCTCCCAGGGCGTTCTTCCTGGCCTGTCGCTGTTCGAGACTGTCGCCAACGAAGCCCACGGGAGCAACGACGATGCTGCCACTGAGCTGCCCATCAAGGACTACGATTTCCAGGCCATTCCCCCTCTGACCAGCCTCATTCCCAAGGAGTCCGAGCCGGCACCCAAGACGGTGAAATCCATCTCCCTGTCGCCCTGGAATCCTCCTCCTCCCCACCTGAGGCAGCGCGGCCATTTGCTGTACCTCATCGTCACCACAATCGAGGGCGAGCAATACCAAATCACATCCCATGTCTCTGGTTTCTTCATCAACAAGTCGTCCAACGCGAAGTTCGATCCCTTCCCTAGGCCAGCACCCAAGGGGCAATCATCCCACTCTCTACTCAACCTAGTCGAGCTCGTTTCGCCCTCATTTGCCAATTCCTTCACACAGCTCCAGGAGTACAACAACCAAAGAGATCCCTTGGCCACTTTCCAGATCACTAACGCCGTCCCTGCCGCCCCTTGGGCTGTGCCCTCCCCGACCTCCTCGCTCTGCACACATCTCCCCGATCCCACGCGATCCCAGGAGACGTACCTACTTGCTGGGGTCGACAACACGGACACTCTGCGGGATTGGAACGAAGAGTTTCAGTCAGCCAAGGAACTTCCTCGGGAGACCGTACAAGACAGGGTTTTCCGCGAGCGTTTGGTCTCTAAGCTGTTTGCCGACTACAGCGATGCGGCTGCCAAGGGCGCCGTCATGGTTGCCCGTGGCGAGATCGCACCGCTAAACCCTACCGAGTGCAGGGATGCCCAAATTTTTGTTTACAATAACATCTTCTTCTCTTTCGGTGCTGACGGCGTGGGTACTTTTACTTCCGAAGGCGGCGACGAGGCTGCTAGAGTCGCCACTGGTAAGGATGTGGCTGGTGTAAAGTTGGTTAACCAACTCGACATCGAGGGCCTCTTCACACCTGCTACTGCTGTCGTTGATTATATCGGAAAGCGAATCGTTGGTCAGAGTATCGTGCCCGGAATTTTCAAGCAACGTGAACCCGGCGAGAACCAGATCGACTACGGTGCGGTTGATGGAAAGGACATCGTAGCTGCAGATGAACGATTCGCTCCAGGATTCGCCCAGCTTTCCAAGGCACTCAAGGTTAAGAAGCATCCTGTCTGGGACAAGGATGGAAAGCGATTCGACTTGGAGGCGAGCGTTGAAACCAAGGGGCTGCTGGGGACTGATGGACGCAAGTACGTCTTGGACCTCTACAGGATCACTCCCTTGGACATTGCTTGGCTGGAGGAATATGGAGACGCGGAGAGTGAGACAAAGTATCCCCATCGCATGACTGTCCTGCGGCCGGAACTCGTCGACTCTTTCGGGCGCTATAGAATGAAACAGTGGGTGGACAAGGAACTTGCCCGCCGGAACGAAGCAGCAGCGAAGCCCGAGAAGGAAGAAACGAGCGACGAGGATAGTGACGAATCCAGCGACGACAGCGACGAGGATAGCGATGAAGACAGCGACGGGGAGAAGCCCGCCAAACCCAAGGGCAAGAAGGTAGCAAAGGAGAAGAAAGAGGAAAAGTCGCAACCTGACCTCTCCGATTTCCAGTTTGCGCTCAATCCAGATGCCTTCAGCGGCCAGGTCCCACAAACGGACGATGAGAAGGCCGAATTCGCCGCAGATGAGACCGAAGTCAGGGAAGCAGGTACTTACTTGCGCGAACAAGTCATCCCTGGCCTGTTGCGCGAGCTGTCTGAATCCGACATCAGCTTCCCCATGGATGGCCAGTCGCTGAGCCGACTTCTGCACAAGCGTGGAATCAACGTGCGGTACCTGGGCAAAGTTGCCGAGTTGAGCAACACCGAAAGGCTGCAATGCTTGAGGGAGATCTCCGTTCAGGACATGGTCACCCGGTCTTTCAAACATGTGGCGGCAGTTTACTTGCGCCACTTACCTGTCCCGGCCATCCCCGCTTGCGTTTCGCATCTCCTCAACTGTCTTCTGGGTCACAAATACAACCCGAAGCCCGTTGCCGAGCTTGACTCGGAGTTGCGTGCCCTTTACACTGATGCGGATTGGTCCTTTGAGAAGCTCACCCCCGAGAGCCTGCGAGCGAGTATCGAGGAACAAATCTACAAGCGTTTCAGGTACAAACTGGACCAACAGTGGTCATCGCAGGTTCGACCCACCCAGCTTCTCCGTGAGGTGTGCTTAAGACTCGGCATTCAAGTCCAGGCCCGGGACTACTTGTTTTCACCTGATGACTCGGCGAACACTACTACCAAGCCGGCCAAACCCACTACCAACGGTCAGGCTAACGGCGAGTCGAAAAAGAAGAAGAAAAAGGGCCGTGAATCGCCTCCCCCGGTTGTTGCGGCCCCGGTCAACATCCACACGTTCAGTGCCGACGATATCATCGACATGGTACCCCTAATCAAGGACGCGGCCCCCAGAAGTGCCCTCGCCGAGGAAGCCCTCGAAGCTGGTCGCATCTCCATCATGCAGAACCAGAAGAAGCTTGGCCAAGAGCTCTTATTGGAATCTCTGTCTCTGCACGAGCAAATTTATGGTATCCTACACCCTGAGGTTGCTAGGGTCTACAACAGCCTGTCCATGTTGTACTACCAGCTCGATGACAAGGAGGCTGCTGTAGAGCTTGCCAGGAAGGCCATAATCGTCGCCGAAAGGACCGTCGGTGTGGACTCGGCTGAGACGCTGCTCAACTACCTCAACCTGAGCTTGTTCCTGCACCAAGTTGGGGACAGTAAGGGTGCCTTAGTTTACTCCAAGCATGCCTTGAAGATGTGGAAGATTATCTACGGACCTGGTCACCCCGACTCCATCACAACCATCAACAACGCTGCTGTGATGCTGCAGCATCTCAAGGCCTACCATGAGTCTCGGTTGTGGTTCGAGGAGTCACTGCGCGTATGCGAGTCGGTCTTTGGCAAACAGTCGGTCAACTCAGCCACCCTACTATTCCAGCTTGCGCAAGCCCTTGCTCTTGATCATGACTCTAAGGGAGCAGTCAGTCGGATGCGGGAGTCTTACAATGTGTTCTTGGCGGAGCTCGGGGCGGAGGATAAGAACACAAAGGAAGCGGAGAGCTGGTTGGAACAGCTGACACAAAATGCCGTCTCCATCGCCAAGCATGCCAAGGACGTCCAGGAGCGACGAATTCGGTCAGGGATTCGATTCAACACAACAGCTTCCGCAGCCCAGGCAGCAGCTGCTGCACCCCAGGGTCTCAACCCTGATGGTTCACGGATCGATTCTCGCAGCATCGACGAGCTACTTAAGTTTATCGAGGGCGGGGACCAGAAAAACAAGACGTCCAAGAAGCGACCCAGTCGTGGGAACCCAAAGAGGAGAGGCCAGGCAACCCGATAGGCTTGTCACCATGTTGTCTCACACATGGACTCCGCGATGACTCGGCAGTGCCGTTGTGCGACTAGGATTTGCACACTGGTGTGTAAAAGTAGGAATTGTACATGTATAACGCGATGAATGATTCTAAATGGAGACGACCCCTGGCGTGGGACTTGGGATGGTGGGCTGTCATACATTTGCATCTACATCTATATAGGCGGGTTCGCATATTGCATGGGGAGCTAGAAAAGGCTAGATAGAGCCACCAGATCGAGGAATATCTTCACTCCAATACCAACGTTGGTAAATTATGAGCAAATCTACCTCCAAGAGACATGATCTGGGTCAGCAGTTCAATGTCCAACCGAATCATAAAATACCAGGCAACTAGAGCCAGTGTTACCAGTGTGTAACAGCAAGCTAGTGACGGGCGCCGTACGAGTATCATTGAGACATCAGCCTCAAAGAGGTTCACGGCCACGAACTGAAGCTCAAATTTACTAGTAATTCCGGATGCATAAGTCTTAAGGTTGCCTCGTCAATAGAGGAAATGTGATGGGTTTAAGCCAGCATGTTGATAAACGGTACAAAAAGCTACGTAGAATACCCATTGGTATGCCAGCAAGATACCCTTCCATCATTGTCGTCGTCATCGTCGTCGTCATTATCTCAGTGTCAAATGCGGCCTTTCAGGGCGCTCGCGATAGCGGCACCTCTTCCCACCGGGGCGTGGTATGACCCGATACTCTGGAATCCCCTAGGTGATGTAGTGTTAGCACAATGTGAATATGAAGTGACAGGACGAAACTTACTTGGTCAAATCAAATCCTTCCTCTTCCTCCGCTTCATCGGGATCGGCGAGTGGCTGTGGACTAGACCTTTGCGGCCGTGACGGACTGCTAGGGGGAGACTTGTTTCCGCGAGGAGGGCTGCTGCTCTGTGGTGGCAATCCGCCTCCAGGCTTGGACGGGCTCATCTCATATGTACCCAGCGGCTTCAACGGAGTGCTGCCAATATCGGCATACTTCCAGAATGGCGCGGGGGAACTCGTTGGCATGTGCTGACTGGGCCGCTGCGCTGTGCTCGGGGGGGCAAGCTTCGGGTGAACTCTCGGGGGCGCCGGCGTCACAAAAGAAGTTCCATCTTCCTGGAGATATGAGGAGGTGAGGGTAGGTGACTGAGGATGGTAAGATGAGAAGGAGTCCGCAGCCGTTGTTTTTCTGGGGCGCGGGAGCGGGCTACCATCGCCGGTGAGCATTGCGCTCCGTCCCAAGGATCGGTCAGATGGCCTATCAGGGGTTGATTGGGCTATGAGAGACGGTCTGGGGGGTGGTGATGCCAAAGGCGAGCCGCGGCGTTTCCGAGCGGACGTGGGCTCTCTGGATACTATATCTCTTGGCCCATGTGTGATGTAGCTAAGTTGGCTTGGTGACGACGGGGCAGATGAGCCTCTGTGGCCTCCACGGCCGATTCGGTACGCGTTCCGCACCATCTCGTCCCGGGCCTCGGGAACAATCTGCCACTTCATACCCTTGCCAGGCTCGTCAGTTGAACGAGCAATCTTGTCAAATGCCTTGTTGAGCGACAAGTTGTGTCGGATCGAGTTCTAATCGGGGTAAGTACATGAATATCAGGGTCCGCAGGTGCTCAAGAGGCTCACCTGCCAGCCTGCGGCTTGCTGGTGCCGGTAGTACGAGTAACTGCTCATAATGAAGGTGTAGATTCCGTTCAAGTTCAGTTTGCCATCGGGAGCATTTAGAATGGCCTGAGTGATCATCTGGGCGTAGCTGTACTGTGGTTTGATGTGTTGATTTTCATCTTGACTGAGGTCCACACCGTTGGCACCCACCATGACCGCTGGAGTGCTGGCAGCAGGTGACTTTGTGTGAGAGGTACGAAGGCTTTGGGCAGATGGCGGCGTGCCTGGCCGCTTATACTCGGGAGGTGCGGGTGCGATGAGGGGTTGCCGACGAGAGGATCTGGCCTGAGGCGTGTCGGTGCTGAGTCCACAGCGTTGTAGGAATGTGGTGTGAACGTGTAGAGGACTGATCTCTGAGGGGAGCACAAAGATCATCTCAACGTTTCCAATTTCGATGACCTCACCGCTGGTGAGAGGGTGGGCGAGGCCGACCTTGAGCGGCTGACCATCAACCTTGGCACCATTGCGGCCCTTGACACGCAGAAACCACTTCTCGTCCTTGGAGTCGAAGCTGATGGAAGCGTGTTCACGAGACACCATCTTGCTGGGGCCTAGGTCGATATGGACCTGGTCTTCATCATCGTTGTCGCCACTGCCGCTGCCGCCGTTGCCGGTGTGTGATATCTCGGGGGCGCGACCAATGTTGACTGTGAGCTTGGTGATGTAGAAGGTCCAGTCTTGAGCAGCGACCTTTGCGTAGGCCTTGACGCCATCGCCGTTGGCCTCGTGGATGGCATTGGCGTGGTCTTTGCTGGCTTGAACGGGCTGGTTCCTCAACTGCTGAGTGATCTGCGACACTAGCTGGTCGTCGTCGGTGGCCGGGGGCGAGTCGTCGTCGTGAATCTGCAGTCGCGGCGACAGTGTCAGCAAGGTGGCCCGGGTGCGGGGTGAGGCCAGAGTGAAGTCAGCAACAATCACAAATCCCATCGTACCTTCTTGCGACGCTTCGCAGGGCGGCTTGGCGACGAGTCTTCAAGGTCGGCGGGCGCGGCGGCCACACCCTTGCGCGGATCGCGACGGGCCCTTGGGGCTCGTTTAGCAGAGGGCGGCATCGTGCTACGCCGAGGAGAAGTGAGGCCGAGCAGGAGAAGAAAGACGGCTGCACAGACAGGCCAGGTATAGGCTCAGGCACAGGCTAACGAGACTAGCCGTCAAAAGTTGTTATATGCGTGGGGAGCGTCGTCGATGGTGGTGGTTGGACTTGAAGTCGGGTTAAGGCGATTATCCATCAAATCCCTTGTAAGGTTTGTACCGCGTTCGCGTTTGACCTAGTGTCATTTAAGTGGCAGGGCAGTGGGCTGGGCTGGCTGGGGCTTGGTTTGTGGGCCGGCATGGAGCCCCGATTAGTGAATATGCCGCAACCGCGACATTGGCCCACATAGCACGAATTTACCCCCTTGCGCTGTTAGGACGTGCATGCTGCTAGCTACATATCTGCCACCCAAAAAGCTGTCAGACTTAATAACGCAAGTGCTGTATTCGCAATGTCCAGTGCATTAAACACGGGTAGGCTGCGCTTGCAAGGGGGGCGGGTGGTCGCACTAGTAGTTCCATGAGGCAGCCCATGTTCCAGTCAGTTCCCGCCGCTGCGGTGCCCTCGGGCAGGTACGTACCACTACCACTTCCATGGTAGTAGTACTAAGTACTAAGCCACTAAGGTGCCCCGATAATTCCTTACAACCTAGGTACCTACGTACCTTAGTCAGAACGGCAACCTGGGGCACAACTAACTGCCAATGTCTCCAGTCTCGTTCTCGTCGCGTCCCCAAAACCGAGACGAAAATCGTGCCTCAACGACAATTGCATTCGCAGCAAACACACCACCGCACGCACCCCCGCACGTGTATTCGTACCTATTCATATCGCCGGTGTCCCAAACGAGCCGAGACCCAGCTGCCTCAGGCTCCACATCCGGCATTTTGCGACGCGCCTGGCCAGCCCTCCAACCTTGCCGACTCACCTCTGCGGATATCATAAAAGATCACAGGCAAAGGCAAAGCCAAGCCAAACCTGCGGTCTCACCACATCCCAGCCCACCGCGTCCTTGTTCGACCATACCTCACATACTAGTACCTGCCATCAATCCCCTCAACATACATACCAGAGCTTGCCGTGCCCAACCTCACATCTCCCTCGCCCGCGGCAGCCTGGAGGCGGTTGACCAGCCATCGTTCCAGTCTGCAGCAAAGGGCCCAGACGACGCCCTGGACACCATATCGGCCTCCCTCTTCTTCAACCTCGCCTTGGCCCTCGTCCAAGCCGATCATCATCACCTGCTAGTTTGAGGCTACCCTGATTCAAACTTCAACCACAACCGACCTACATCTGTGCTCGATTGGACAAGGCTATGGCTGGTGATCAGGCTTTCGGCGTCACGCCGCCCATCTCGATTAGTCTGCCCACCGAGTCGGAGAAACGTGCAAGCGATGCCCTGATCGTGGAGTTGCGAAACCAGAAGACCTTCGAGAGCCCATCTGACACCCAAAAGAGGCAAGTCATTCTGCCCTCAAGCTAGCCCTCGCCTCGAAGCTGACCCCTTCCTCCCTTAGGCACGACGTCCTCGACTCGCTCCAAATTATATGCGACGAATTTGTCCGCCGCGTCGCCAAGCAGAAGGAACCCGCCAACGAAATACTCATTCGAAATGCGCGAGGCAAGGTCTTTACCTATGGTAGTTTTCGCCTGGGCGTCTTTGGACCTGGTTCTGACATCGATACCCTCATTGTTGCACCGAAATATTGCACCCGCGACGATTACTTTGAGCATTTCCCGGGCCTGTTGGTTGACATGGCCCCAAAGGGCTCCATCACCGACCTAACTGTGGTGACTGATGCATTCGTACCCATCATCAAGTTTGAATACTCCGGTATCAGCATTGACTTGATTTTCTCTAGGATCATCCAGAAGCAGATATCCCCTGATTTCAATAGTCTGCAGGACTCGGGCCTGCTCCGAGGCTTAGACGAACCCGAATTGCGATCCCTCAACGGAACTCGAGTCACAGACGAAATTTTGGCGCTAGTTCCAGAGCAAAGCACATTTAAGCTTGCTTTACGAGCCATCAAGCTGTGGGCACAACGGCGCGCGGTCTACGCCAACATCATGGGCTTTCCTGGAGGTGTAGCTTGGGCAATGCTCGTTGCCCGCGTATGCCAGCTCTATCCCAAGGCTGCAACGTCGGTGATCGTGAACAAGTTCTTTCTCGTTGTGAGTCAGTGGCGATGGCCGACGCCTGTTCTCCTCAAGCCAATCGAAAATGGGCCTCTTCCCGTTCGCGTGTGGAATCCAAAGGTGCGTTGTTTTCTCATGTACGCAGGCATTTCTCACGCCGTTCCGCTAGGTTTACAAGGGAGATTCTTTCCACCTGATGCCGGTCATTACGCCAGCTTACCCTTCCATGTGCGCCACCTTCAACATCACACGTTCATCGATGACCATCATCAAGCGAGAGCTTCAGCGAGGACTTGAGCTATCAGAGAACATCATGATAGGCAAGCGGCCATGGAGCGATCTGTTTGTGAAGCACACATTCTTCACCGCGGGATATAAATACTACATCTCAGTCATCTCGGCGAGCAAAACTAAGGAGTTCCACAAGATCTGGTCCGGTTACGTCGAGTCCAAGGTCCGAATGCTTGTTCAAAAGCTGGAACAGCATCAGTCGATAGCAATTGCGCACGCATTCAACAAGGGGTACGACCGGCGGCATCGATGCAAAAACGACAGCGAAATCGAGCAAGTGCAAGATGGCTGTCTCGACTTCCTCGTCACTGATGATTCCAACGAGCAATCCGATTTTAAGCTCAAGCCCGAGGAACAACCTGTTATCAAGTCTGAAGCCCAGGAAGAGGTTGGTATCAAGCGTGAGTTCGAGGAACAACCTGGTATCAAGCACGAATTCGAGGAGAATGAGAAATCTTCAGACCCATCTTCTTCAACGACTGTCTTCACCACCACACATTACATCGGCCTCGAGCTCGCTAATGGTAAGTTCTAGCACTCAGCGTGGAAGACCCGGCGAGATTACAGTGTATTCTCCTTCAACCGGGGCCGCTCGGCGTTGAACAATGCTGACTTTGTAGATGCCAAATCTCTCGACCTGTCATATCAGGTAGATGAGTTCAAAACCCTGTGCACTCAGTGGCAGAGGTACAAGGATGATCTCAAGGATGTTGTGACAATTGGCGTCCAGCACGTTCGAAAGTGAGTCATGCAACCAAGACCCGGATCGCCGAATGCAACTAACAATATTGAAGCTTCAACCTCCCAGACGACGTGTTTGATGCTAGCGAGAAGAAGCCTCAGAAGAAGGCTGGTGGCAACAAGGGCGCAAACGGCAAGAAACGCGGCCCTGCAGAGGTACTTGACTCATATCCGCATCCATTCCCAAGCAGCAGCCAGAACACCCCAGCATCGTCGTTTCATGCATTGAGACTGGGCAAACTGATTGATGAGCAGGAGAACCCAACCCCCGCAAAACGACAGCAGACCTCGGTCGCCGCCGCTGGCTGAGTATTCCTACCCACCATTTCCAACACCATCATTTGGGAAGATGTTTGACAAAAAAAAGAACTGGCTCATTTCCGGTTGGGCCACGTAGCGATTTCCACCTTGGGCAGCCTCAGATCAGAGGACGTCCCCAGGTTCATACCACTAACTAGCATGCACAAAGTTGATTTTCGATACTGGCTCGGACCAGTACAGCTCGGGACACGGTATATGCAGCCACACTTGCACATGTCGGTTATGTCGCCAGCTTGCAATGAATCATGGACTCATTGAATATATTTTTAATAACGCAGCAGACTCAGATCAGCTGCATGAAGAAGGCTGGCTGCTTAATTTAGCCTCGCGTCCTAGGTGACGTGTCCTGGGCACCGTATCTAGCACCGACGGCGGATGCCCCTTGATCGCATTTCCTAGATCTGCGACAACCCGATGTCGTGTCTGTAATTAGGGAGTTGGCTTTGCTAGATCAATACAATACCAAACACATTCGTGAACAAATAAGTATTGTCGCACATTCATCCGTATTGTCGAACAAATGGGATCCGGTAGGCAAGAGAATGACCCTTTGTACCAAATGCTCGGGTAGTACTTATGCTACGCGATACCTCCCCAGCTAAGATTGTTCCATTCACAAATCGTCGTCATCCTCGTCGCTGCCGCTGGACCAGTCCTCCCGGTAGGCCTCGGCCAGCTCAGCCAGCCCGTTGCTGAGTGCTTCGCGCTCCTCGAGCCCGACAAGTCGTGTGGCTTCGGAGCGAAGCGTTTTGATGCATGGTGCCATCGCGGTGTTGCTCGATAAATTTGTCTGGACGGCCATGCCGTGCTGACCAGCAGCATGGGGGTACACTTCAGGGTAACTATCCAACAGCGGGAACTTGAGGGACGCCTCGTATCTAACCACGGTTAGTAGGAACTCTCCAGCTCGCGTTAGACAACAGCCACGTCTAGCATTTTAGCTTACTTGCGGATTACGGGGTTCCCTATAACTAGGCGACGCTGGAGACCTTGAGGGTCTTCTTGCTCGTCACCTTTGGGGCCCAAGGCGCGACAAGAGAGAACCTGTCCAAAGATCCGGGTCTCGCGGTCTCGCGGTCGGCCACGGCCACGGTCAAGGCCACGGCCTATCTGGAAGAAGTCGATATCGATGCGGCTGTCGTCCGAAACGTCTGTGGCTGCTGCGAGCGACATCTGGATGCTCGCAAGAGGCTGGTTTCCAGCCGGGTTGAGGGATTCGGCTAGATAGTCCAAGGAGACAGGCTGGGCATCGTTGCCTTGCAATAGGCGCGACGGCAGGGTCGCCGTCTCTATTGCAGTCGCCATTGCGGCAGATGTATGCCACGGCGAACGGCTGTCCACTGATATGCCTGTGGGGAGGTCAGTCTCGGGCAAAGCGAGTGGGACAAGCGTGGAGGCTTGGGTGCAAAGCTGCTCGATGCTTTGAGCAGTGTTTGCGAGGCGGAGCTGGCGCTTTTGTCTTGTGATATCGAGCATGGGGCTCTGAAGGCCCCAAACCCAGATGCACGTCTTGGGGTACTCATCACGCAGGGACTCGATGTAAGAGGAGGCAAAGCCGCCCCAGGCGTCGTCGATGGACGTGAAGACCTGAATCCCCTGCATCTGGTCGCACTCCTCGGCAAAGGGGCGCCAGTCGCGGTCGACGAGCTCATGCTCCCTGTCAAGCATACTGAAGAGCTCGGTCCCCATGCCGAAACGCTCAAAGGGCATCGTAGTGGAGTTGAGCTCAAAATCGTAGAGTTGCACCAGGGACCGGGGATGGAAGTAGACGCGGGAGAAGTCAGACCAGTAACGCACCGTTGACGTCGTCAGCGGCGAGGGATTGGATCCAGCATCTAGACTCTGCTGGTAAGCGTTGGCCTCAAGGGGCTTTTGCTTGTGGACGACAGATGGTCCGGACCTGGGGAAAGCGTCAGGGGGTTGAACTTCAGGCTTTTCAGGGTTCACGGCGGTGATGGCGGTCAAGATCCAGAAACTCACCAGAGGGCCCCGGGGGTCGCTTCCGACTCCGCTTCGTAGAGGGCATTGATCTTACGCAAAGAGCCAAAGCCGCCCTTGAGGTCGTAGATGACTGTTCGGGGCAGAAACGTCTCTGAGCCATCAGCACCTACGCCAGCACGCCAGTGAACATTGTGATCCACCGGAGACTGCTCTTCAGCACCATACGTGAAGTAAGATTCCTATGTCACGAATTAGCTGCCATCTCTTTCATTCCTCCAACGAAGTCATAGAGTGGCGCTCTAACCTGTGCGTTCCAGAAGTGCGTGGCCGTATAGTTGCTAAGCTGTCCAAGCTGAAGGGTAATGATTTCACGCATCGTGGACAACGTGCGACAAAAAGAACAGGTGGTAAGGAACGGAGCCAGGCTAGGCTGAGATACCAGCGTGCAAAGCAAGGTGACGAGGAAATATGCCTTCTATTCAGCGAAGCCCCGTTAACTACCCTGTATTGATTGGAATGCGCTTGGTGGGAGTGAGGTCTTCACTGGCTTATCTAAGCCTAATCGGACAGCACTGCTACATCCACAGGGACAGAACGCTTACTGGCATCATCCACAATAACGCCTGACAAACAAGCGCCGTAAGATCTTGGTGACAACTCACGGCATCAGGAAAGAAATCAAGTCTAGGGCGTGAAGCTGTGATGAAATGGGAGTTTCATGGAAAGGGGAGAGATTCCTCTTTCTCGCTGCAAGTACTTGGCCAAACCTAACACTTCACCTAGAAATTTAAAGTACCAACGCCCCTTCCTGCGACGTTGGACGTCATGTCATTCGCTAGCACTCGCTGGGCCTCTGTCATGCAACGTGCACCCTTCACCGAAAAAACCATCACGACAACTCGCGAAGACAATGGCGCAGGACAACACCAAGAATTCGGCGAGCACTGGCGGCTTCCTTCAAGGATTCGAGTCGTGGAAGTCTCCCACGCCCAAGGATGTCGGCCCGTCCCTCAAGGTTGGATTCAAGGCGCCGCCATCCGCCCAGCTTCCGCTGTCCGATGGTCGGCCAACTATTGTCGTCTTTCTACGCCATTGCGGCTGTCCCTGTATGACACCCCCTATTCTCCCTCCCCACCCGAGCTCGGGGAGTGTCCATGCTGATGGCTGCCCGCCTGCACCTAGTTGCCGAGAAGACGTTCAAGACCCTGGCGGCCTTGTCAGACGAGTACAAGAATGTCCACTGTGTCGCTGTCTCCCATTCATCTGCCACCGCAACCGAGGACTGGATCCCTCTAGTTGGCGGCTCATGGCTGGTCGACGTCATCGTCGACGAAGAACGTGATCTGTACGCCATATGGGGCCTCGGGATCTCCAACACCTGGCATGTCGCCAACCCACTCACGCTTTGGTCGGCTGTGCGGCTCGCCAAAGACGAAGACATCTGGAACCGCAAGACGACCAGCGGCTCGCGATGGCAGATGAGCGGCGCCTTTGCTGTAGACCCAGATGGCTCCATACGCTGGGCTCATATTCCCCGTACCGCTGATGATGTGCCCAACCTCAAGGCAGCCGTCGAAGCTCTCAGCATCAAGCCTGACGATGTGCCTGGAATTTGGAACTAGGCTACTCAACCCACATCTCTACCGAGTTGACCGGAGGTCGTGCTTTCTTTTAACGCCTCCTAGGCGTCTGTTGTGCTGCAGAATTGGTTCTCGGCTAGAATCGAGTTCTGTAAAGGGGTATCTCGTGGTTGTATATATGAAAGAAATAAGAAACCCAACATTTCCCGCCTCTGCGAGCTGGACCGACTACAAAAAAAGAGCGTCTGGCACATCGGCCTAAAAGAGCTGCAGATGAAGCTTACCTCGCCCTACCAAAACAGCATTGTACCCAGCCCGGCTACTTCCAACCCAATCCTCCTCGACCTCGAAAAGGCCACCGAGCACGTTTCCTCCGCCAACTCAGGCTGGACCAGCTGAGTGATTACGTAGCCAAGTAGTCCGATGCTACTTACCACCTCTACCACAAGAATGCTTTTTTGCTTCAGTTTGCCTCCCAGCTCTAAAATGCCGAGCGGGTCTTGGTGACGACGTGGAGTGTCCTGTCGGGCCCGCAGCCGTGGTTGTTCATTTCCGCTCAACCCCATAGCTACCAGCCGAGACTCGGGCGCGGAAGAGCGGCCGGACCTGTTACGTAGGAAGTTGTGTAGGCGCTCGGTATGAAGACTCTGCCGCAAGTTGTGCGCCCAGTTGTACAACTCCAATCGTTCCCAGCATTGGGTCCTGCTAGAAGAGCCCAACCTCAAAGTTCTTCCAGGGAGCGAGCGTTGGACCATACTTCGGTTCTGCAATGTGCCCCGGAGTAGGCCATAACCATGTTCGCGACGCCAACTCACACACTTTACTGCTGCAGAGTGTCGGAGTTGTGCGCTTCCGTCCAATGAGAAGATGCGATCCACGAGCCTATACAAGTCTGTGGGGACTAAAGGCGGTATATACTCCGAATTCATCAAAACACTTGCGTCGATAGTATCGTAGTCGGTTTGTGTTTCGGTTGATATGGCATAAACGTGAGACGTCTCGACAAACGGTTCAGGGCCGGCAAAGGAGAAGCAGTGTAGATTCTCCTCCAACAAACCCTGGATCACTCTCTGTCTGGCCACCTCAACTTCATCAATGCCAAGTTCATCTACCCGTGCCAGCACAGGAATGACGTTGGTCATTGCTTGGGCATTCTTTATGTATGCCACGTCTTCAGTTTCAAGACCTGGAGCGTGTTAGTTATGTTATCAACGCAAGAGTTAGCAATGAAGTACCTCTGTGGGGTATCAGGTATAGTAGCACGTCAACAACTGGTTCGCCACCAGCATTGAGGAGAGAGAACAGATCGGAATCGTCCATGGACTTGCCCAGAAGCGGTGCTAAGTGAGATTGCACATATTGAAGATCGTTCCATGGGCCCTGATCGAGTGTTAGTGAATGACATCCTTGAGTAGTGTGTGTATGAGAGAGAGAGAGAGTACGTACTGAGCAACCGTGCCGATGTCCAGGGCCCTCAACAAAGCAAACGTTTCGATCCAACATCTCGCCTGTCGCCGAGGATTTCCTTCTTGCGTTGGGCATATGCTGTGAGTCCGCCTTCCACCAGGGATGTGGCCTTGAACTGGCATATATTTCAGCGACTTGGGACGTCTGAGTTGGCTCTATCTGATCCGTGTGCACAATGTGTTCACAGCGCTGCGCCAAGGACTTGATTAGGGAAGTTTTGCCGATACCTAGTACACTAGTAAGCACATCTGCACAAATGGGACACAAGCTGAATGGGGTTCGAGTATAGCATACCTGGTCGGCCTGCTACCATGATCTTGAGTTTGCCCAAAGACTTGCCAACGTTGGAGAAAGGTCGTCGGTGAGGAACCATCAAGCTCGGCATTATAAGTTGAGGCACGGAATCGCCATCACCCCGGTCCATATCGCTGATGTCAGGCATGGCGAGCCTTGGTAAAGCAGTTTCGTTCTCGACGGGATCACTTTGGCTCTCGAAGGAAGGACCAGCGAGCGAACTCCTCCTTGACGAGGTGCTACTCAGAGCTGATTCCGGACCCGAAAACCCAAGGAGGAACGGGGTACCGGGATCAGAAGGACAGGGTAAGAGGTATTGATCTTCGCCAGAAGATGATGATATGCTTCCAGCCACGGGAGTGGGCGATAGCTGTTGTTCGCGAGGTGATGGGTGGCGGGAGCCGTGGCGCAGTTTACGAGATTCAGGTTGTTGTCGGAGTCTCGGAGGAGAGCGGCTTCGGCCGGCCTCGATACTTGCTTCGTTGGTGATGAAGCAAGCGATGGGCGCAGTCGAGGAGCCGCACGCCAGAATATCCGTTCGTCCTGGCGGTTGGATATTGAGGGGGCGGTTCCCTGACGGAATAGGTCTCATGGCGGGGAAGGGCGGCCGGCGAAAGCGGCTTAGGGGAGGGAGCTGATATGGGACGGAGTTGTTCCAAGGGATATGGTTTTTGAAGGGAAATTAGCCACCGGGATGAAGAAGATGGGCGAGCACGGCAGGGGAGAAATATGGATGTCGAAAGGGGGTTTCTGAATTTGGACGTGGATGTCGCGAGAGTATGAGACGAACATAGACAGGACGAGACGACGGGACGGGATAGTCGGCGCGCAGCGCGATGACGATGGCTTGATTCACTGGGCTGGCAGCTGATGAGGCGATAAGCCGTGCTTGCAGGTGGGGTGTGGGGCCTGAGTGGCTAGCGGGAAGCGTCTAGAGCGATATTACCTGGTAAACCGACCCCGTAACATTCGTTTACCGGGCGGTGAAGCACCTTTCGACCCTTGTACCCTTGGGACTGCATGGCTTCATTGGGTTGAGTGCTAGCCGGGTAGTGGGGGGAGGGGTACTGGTGGATTTTCAGTAAATGACCGCTAGACCAGACACTCGTTTGTATCATTCCTCCCCATAGGTGCCAAGCTGTGATGGCAAATCCGGAATGGATACCTAGATGATTGCCGATCTTATGTACCCGAGCGCCCCTCCTTGAGTATCGCCCCTTCCGTCTCTTTCACGGCCCTCCAAGTGCTGTCGGTCAGTGGAAGGAGTGGCAGCGAGGGGTAATTCCAGGGCGACTCAAGACCTAGGCCGCCTGCAGCTGCGAGGCCAGTAGGCGCCGGCACAGGAAAAGGGAAGCGCCTGGCGCTGGGTCGCGGACACAACACGGGTAGGCTACACGTCTGGGCTACTTGATACAACACCACAGCCCAAGCCCAAAGCATCCTCTCTTCCCGTCCTTAATATTTCCCTGCTCCCCTCTGCAAGCACCCGCACCCACACACGCCGCTTGTCAAGCCTCACGCCATCATCATGGACGGCAAACGACATCCCAGCTCGTTCCAGCAGCTGGAGAAGCTGGGCGAGGGTACCTATGCTACGGTGAGTCCGTCCCCCCATTCCCAACCTCGGGCTCTCTGCTTGCCAACCGCCCTACCTATTGGCGTTCGCTCCCTCCCACACTTGCAAGCCAACTGCTTTCAACTTCCAAGTACCATCGCTGACATCTCCATGCTCTGTCGTAGGTATTCAAAGGCCGTAACCGCCAGACCGGAGAGCTCGTCGCCCTCAAGGAGATCCACCTCGATTCCGAAGAGGGAACCCCGTCGACTGCCATCCGCGAGATTTCGCTTATGAAGGAGCTCAAGCACGAGAACATTGTTGCCCTGCACGACGTCATCCACACCGAAAACAAGCTCATGCTGGTCTTCGAGTTTATGGACGGCGACCTTAAGAGATACATGGACACCAATGGCGAGCGTGGAGCCCTCAAGCCAGCCACCATCAAGTCCTTCATGTACCAGCTGCTCAAGGGAATCGACTTCTGCCACCAGAACCGCGTGCTGCACCGAGATCTCAAACCCCAGAACTTGCTCATCAATAGTAAGGGTCTCTTAAAGCTGGGCGATTTTGGTCTCGCTCGCGCCTTCGGCATCCCGGTCAACACCTTCTCTAACGAAGTCGTTACCTTATGGTACCGCGCCCCCGACGTCCTACTCGGCAGCAGGACCTACAACACAAGTATTGATATCTGGTCCGCTGGCTGTATCATGGCTGAGATGTTCACCGGCCGACCCCTCTTCCCGGGAACCACAAACGAGGATCAGATTGTGAGGATATTCCGCATCATGGGCACTCCGACAGAGCGATCCTGGCCCGGTATCACCCAGTTCCCCGAGTATAAGCCAACTTTCCAAATGTACGCTACCCAGGACCTTCGCAACATCCTTCCTGCAATCGACCCGACCGGCATCGACCTGCTCCAGCGCATGCTCCAGCTCCGACCTGAGCTGAGGGTCAGCGCCCATGACGCCCTCCAGCATCCTTGGTTCAATGATCTGGTTATGCACCAACAGCAGCAACAGCAACAGCAACAAAACCTACAAGCCCAATCTCGTGCCTACCAGGCTGTGCCAAGCCAAGGGTTCGATACCTACTAGGATCAGCCCAAGCGCCTCTCGAATATGGGGAATGGGTTACGACCCGAGGTGACATATCCAAGATGCAGCATCTCTGCGGGAATTTGAGAAGGCAGTGTTTTCAGGACCGGAAGTATCACGGAGTTTGGGGGCCAGCATGAACTAGACCGGGGACGCGAAAGTAGTTGGTTGATGAAGGGTCACCGCCCGGATGTTGTGTTATTACCTTGATCATTGGTATATATTGGCGTCGCCCTGACCACAGGTCGCAACTAACCGTCTACAGGTGCTTGAATGCGGGTTCGGCCTTGTATCTCAGCAGCTCAAGTCTATTTTCTTTCCCAGTCCTTTCTATTTTGGGGCCATTCAATGTCTATTTACAAGACTGCCATCTACCGGACTCTTGAACTTTTTCGTGTGAGGCTCATTTGCCCACGTCTCTGCCAAAGCAGCCGACTCGTCCGTCTCGGCAGGGAAGCCCATACTCTCCCTCAGCTTCTCGACTTCGTCTCTGACCTTCCTGGCCACAGAAACCCTGAGTTCGACAGCTTCGGCGCTATGCTTAAGAAGTTCAGGATCACCCTTTTCCACCAACTTCCGCCAAGCAGCGCGATGTGTCCCGAATAGCTGGTCGACGTCGGTTGGCTCGCCTATCACGATCTTCACCTTGGTTCGGATGCGCGGCGCCCACTTGGGCCACCCTCTATCTTCGGGCATAATGTTCTGAGTGCCGTGAATAAACATGGGAATGAACTCAGGGGCTGGATCGCTTTCCAGAATAAGCCGAGACACCCCCCATTTGAAGTATCGGAGTCCACTGTTGGAACTTTGATGGCAGCATGCCTCGGGGAAGACGTGGACCCAAGCGTTGCGATTCGCCGAGTAAGAGGCCGGCGCAAGGTATTCATCGGCGCCGTTGGTTGAGAAGGAGAGCGGCTCGGGTTTTTCCAGCGGCAAAAGTGAGGAGGAGAGTGTGGGCGTCGCAGTAGTCGCGATCGGGGTTGCGCTTGGTACCCAGGGCGGGGGTGAGAGGGAGGGCGAGTACGAAGGTCCGGAAAGAAGTTTAACAGCCTGTGTCATTGTTGGCTGGAACAAGCCGCCATGGGGTGAATGCCATAGGCGATGAGTTGGGAGAACCTGGCCGAGGCTGAAGAAGGTTGATGTTGCCCTGTGCACCTAGTCAGAATTTCTCACGCATCATGACAACTCAGAACTCAGGTGGCGGTCTCTTGGAACTCACTTGTTTTTGAAGCAAATGTCATGGGCGCCTAGGCCCCAACGTATATTGTCAACATCGAAGCAGTAGCGTAGGGGCAGTATTCCCCATATGAGAGGATCATCAAGCCTAAACAGACAACCCAGTAGCAGTCAGCACGGCAGCTAATAACAGGAAGATCCCGCAAGGAAGTCATACACAGCGGCGTGGTTACAGACGGTAAGGAGTCCGCGCTCTCGGCCCTGCGCTTTTCGGCGGTCGAGCACGCCAAGGAGACATTCGAGGCCTCGGACCTCGACGTCATTGAGGCCGAACATAAAGGCTCGCGAGAGGGTGCCGACAGAGCCCATGACGGCCATGGACGCTATGCGCCAGGGCAGGCTGGGCCGAGTGGGAGAGGGTGGCCCAGACATGGTGTTTACGCAGGTCAAGCGCAGGCTCACTCACAGTGCAGAGGATTGGCCCGTCTACTCAACGGGAGCCAGAGGGTGATATTTTCGACTTAGTTCATGCGGCAGACCGGCGAAGGAGACGCCGAGGCGCGTGTTGAGGTGAACCCGGCCGGTTGATCGGGACCCACCGCATGCTAGTTTTGCTACCCTGGACCAGGCACCTTTATTTAGCATACTGACAAGCAAGCGAGCATCATACCGAGAACTCTCCTACTGACCTGCATACAAATGAAGCACCCACATGCATACCGACTTCACACCTCTCTCCTTCTCTTTGCAACCCTGTCGATCAACAAACTTGAACACCTTTGGTGAATTAACTGGGATTACGACCAAAGTGAGGAGTACTTGGGTCAAGTAAAGTCCTACATAATCCGCTCTCGCAACTCGCCCAGAGCCACTCGTTGATCGCAAGATGGCGCACAGTTCGTGAATCCCCAACAAGCCCGGCCTTCGAAAGGACAGTCTAACCACAAGCGACCTCAACAGGCAAACGAAACACTTCCCGAGCCGTCTTCACCTCTCACGAACGAGCCATCGCCAAGTCCAGCTGGAGCTCCAACTCGGCCCGCCTCAACCGCGACTCCTTTCTTCCCTTTGGCTCCTGTGGCCTCTGCCTCGGAATCGCCCGCGACCCTGTCGCTTGCCGTCGTGGCGACATCTTCTGCCACGAGTGCGCCCTCACGAATCTGCTAGCCCAGAAAAAGGACATCAAGCGCGCCGAGAAAGCCCGTCAACATGCCCAAGGCGAGGCTGAAAGGGCCAAGGCCATGGAGGACCTGGAAGATCAGGAACGCGCCGTCAAGGACTTCGAACTGACGCAAGTGGGCCTGGAACGTGGTAGAAAAGGAGCTACAAAGAAACCACCGGCTATGAGTGACGATGGAGATACGCCAGCAACCATAGGCACCAAGAGGAAGTTTGAGCTTGATGAAAACGAGCTGGATCGCATCACGCAACAAGACAAGGCCAAGGCAAGAAAAGCCATCGAGGACGAAAAGGTTGGTTCTGATATCCCAGCCGGTGGTTTTCGAAGAAAAAGCATACTAATTAATATTTGCTATGTACAGGCTGCCAAACCAACGCTTCCGTCGTTCTGGACCCCATCGCTAACGCCAGATGTGCAAACGAGCAAACTGCCCGCCACAACTAAGAAGGAAAAGCTAGTACCTATTTGTCCAGCCTCATCACGAGATGATCCCCATGCACTATCCATGCAAAACCTCATCACCATCAACTTCAACGAGGAGGAGGATTCGAGCTCCCAGGGCAAGCGCAGAACCTGCCCATCTTGCCTGAAAGTGCTCTCTAACTCCTCGAGCCCCATGATGGCTAAGCAGTGCGGGCATGTCCTGTGCCATAGCTGTGTCAAAAAGTTCATGATCCCGCCCGGCAAGAAGGCATCTTCAGAAGATGAGCCGCCCACGAGCTGCTATGTCTGCGATGTACCATTGTCCTCAAAACAACAGAAGCGTGATGCCGCTCAAGGCGATTCGATCCCTGGGCTGATCATGCTCCGGTCAGAAGGAACAGGCTTCTCAGCTCGGGGGACGAGCACTGTGGAGAGAACAGGCATCGCTTTCCAGTGCTAGCCTTGTTATAGAGCCCGCCGACCCGTCTTCAGCTTGGACGCCTCACCGTTTGGACTGAAGCCTTCGTCGTGGTAGGTGAGGTAGTACCAAGAACCACAGCCGGATGACCAACCGGTGGATCACTCCTTTGCTGAGCATTGTCAGGCCGTGGCTGAAGAAGCTTTTAAGCAGCTCGCCCTGGATCCCGAGGTACAGGGCCCGTGTGCCTTCTTCCTTGATGATGCGCAGAATGACACCAAATATAGTCTGGTCGAGAAGCCTGACAACCTTTCTGCGCAGCGACACCGGCTTTTCGTTGCTCTCAGCACCCTTTTCTTCGTCAGGCGTTGGTGCATCTTTTGAGCAACTGGCCATCTGAAGGCGAGTTTTTCCTTTCTGAAAGGGGTATGTGATTGCGGTAGCGGTAACTTTGCTCCAAGCCGCAATGAGAAAGGCGACCCAGGCCACCGGGATATCCTCGTCTTCTAGGGCCGGGATGATGCGTTCTGCCAGCCTACGGTTGACGAAGAAGGTGATGCTCGGATTGAGGGTGAGCACCAATGTGGCCGAATAGCCAGACCACAAACCGAGAAGACCGCTCTGCTTGCGGATGGCGGTGAGCATCTCCCCGAGCGTCTGCTGCCCTGATGACATCTGCTTCCGCGTCACCACGTTGGACATGGGCGTTGTGATGGCTCTTGCGCACGCGCCCGCGATGGCACCTACGGCCAGCTCCTCCAGAATCTTAGACCTGCGATCCCGTCGGCGTAGATAGTTGTAGAAGCCGAAGAATAGAAAGCTGTCCACCACGGACTTGGCTACATCTGCCCCAAGCCCGCTGTACAGTGCCTGAACCCCCCCTTCGCGCGACGTGATTCCCCTAAAGGCGGCGAGAATACCGTCGTAGCCGGCGTCGGGGTCTTGCGGCTGCGCTTTGAGTCGTGTTGTGACGAGGTCCAACGGGTACAGCGCGGCCGTCGAGATGGCGGTGCCCACGGAGCCGGAGACGGCGTGGCCGAGGGCATTCAGAGCTTGGTTCGACGCCATGGCATCCGCGGCCCTGCAATTGTCCTTGTCCAATCCTTCCGGGGTGCAAAGAGCTTGCAAGAGTTGTTGCTGTACTCGAGTGTTGAGTTGGTGACGATGGCCAATAAACGGGTGGGTGGTAAGTCGTTCAGAAACCACGACGTCATCACCATGCCAAATTAGGAAATACGCGTCCCGTCATGATTAGTCCGACCGCGGCGCCGTTGCCAGCCCGCGGCTACACTTACCTACCAGTAGAGCAGTTGCATGTGACGATGCGTCCCTTGGGCTAGCTACTATATCTCACTGGAAACCCAATGAGCATATAATATGATTGGATAGTTAAATGCTAGCTGTCATTGTGCCTGGGATCAAATATGTGCCCACTGCAAACGCCGTATCGACGGAGATGACTGCTGGTACCCATTTCGTGAACATGAATATATAAAGCATCATCAGTCATTAAAGCGCCAGTTCGCCATGTAACCCAATGTTGCCCTGTATCGCTTTCAGCGATCCTACCCAGTAATCGATGCTCGAAGACCCTATAAAATCGCCTATGCCCGGCTTGCCACTGACGCCTGCCTCTGCGGAGGCCCAGATAACCCAAATGTTGACGACCGTCCGGCGTTCCCAAACCCCCCGACGCCTACTTCCGACTCTCCAGGTGCATCTTCGCTGTCTAGAAGACCCGGATGGCCCTCTGAGAGCTTCTGTGCCCCGAAGCCGACTACTTGGAAGATATTTGTCCGGCCGCCGTTAGTAGCCATCTGCAACTGCTCGTGTAGTCTCGAAATTTGATACTGGCGTTTGATCGGAGTGAATATGGGCTGGGGGAGGAGAGGCTGGGGGTTCCATTGTGCAAGGGCACCCATGACAGCGGCCGTCTCTTCGTCCGAGTCGATGGGTCCGGTGTTAGCTTCGTCTTCATCCTCCACTGGAGCGTTGGCATCGAGGGCAGCCTCTGCCGGAGTGATAGTAGTGGTCAGTGACGGCGGTCTAGGGAAACGCGGTTCGCTCAGAAGGATACTCACTCTGCTGCTTTGCCTGGTTCTTCTTTTGGTACGCAGCAAGCAGCATGTCATATGGCAACGATCGCCCTGCCACAGCTCGCTTGGCGCCCATTGAGTGGCTTTTGCATGTTAGGGATCTTGCGCAAGGCTGTCCGTTCGCCAATATCACACCACATTGCCGCTCAACATCGACAGGTCCTGCGGTGGCACGGTCAGCAAGAGTACGTGGAGTGAGCGCGTCGGGAATGTTTTGTTACCCTTCGGCTTAGCGACTTTCGCCTTTGGTTCGTCCTTCTTTTTCTTTGTCTTGGGTCCCTTTTCTGGATCGCCGTCGGCCTTTCGTTTCTTGCCCTTCTTGTCGTCGTCAGGCTTCTTCCCAGCTGCCTTCTTTGCCGTCTTGCTCCCAGTAGGTTTCTTTTCCGCCGAGATACCCTCGTCATCGCTATCATCGTCCTTGCCATCGCCGTTTTCCTCGTCGGCCTTTCGCGCTTCCTCTTCTCTCGCCGCCTCCTTGGCCCTTTCTCTAGCCTCACGAGCTTCTTTCTTCCTCTGTGCCTTCTCTTTTTTCAGTCGTAAGCACTGCGCTATGTGCGCCTTCGCGGCGGTCTTCAGTATGCTCTTCTTGCAGTGCTTGCATTGTTGTAGATCGGGGCTATCCTCGAGCGGTCGGCCGGTTGCAAACGTTTCGCGGGCGGTGTCATCAAGCTGGTTCACGACGGGGCCTGGCGAGGCCGCTGTTGTCGCGGGTGAGTTTCCATTCTTCTTCTTGTCATCTATCAGATGGTCAGCACAACCGTCACGCGCCGTGACGCGACATGCGACAGTACCTTCTATGACGCTGCCATCTCTCCAGTTTCCGGGCTTGCTGTGTTTGGGCGGAGGCTTCTTCAGCTTGATGGTAGCATTCTTGGCGTCTTTCTTGGATGCGACTTTGATCGTATGGTCGTCGCCTGGATGATGTGCTTAGTCCAGATCGCGCGATGCACCCTGGTGGCGATTGCGTTACCTTTGCCTGTGCCCATCGTGCCGGTGGGGAGTTACGACTGGGAGCCAGTCGGAGGAGGAATGCGATCGGCTAGGAGAGAGATGTTTCAATGACGATGATGACGACGGTGATGATAATCGATAAGACCTGGAGTTGACGTGGTTGATGTTGCTGTTGCTGGTGTTGCTGTAGCCTTGCGGATGCGGCTGCAGGGGCACGTGCTAGCTAGCAGACTAATTGGTTGAAACTGGCAGCGTAGTGGGGCCCCCCCGGTGACCCGCCGTGCTGGTACAATCACGGCCACGACAAAGACACCCCAAGTTTCATATAGTCAGGTCTTTTAATACATAAATCATAATCGGCATACGAACATGGGGATCCCTAAAAGGACCTAATATACATATAGTCATGTAAAACCCATTCCCTAAATCGCCAACAACGCCTATCAACCGGGGGGTACCTGTAACTGTTGTCAACCCCTGAGCCCCCTGTTCCCAAACCACGCCGGGCTCGATGTCGACGTCCAGTATCCAGTATCCAGAATCCAGAATCCAGAATCCAGAATCCACGAACCGAAACAACCCAAGCAATGCGCCTCACTCGGCCACTTGCCCATACCCCTCACCTGCCCCCATCCACCGTTTGCGATTCCGAGCTCGATCTACTCAACATGTGTGAGAATCCCCTCTACCTTTACCCTGTGCAGAGCGTCCTTGTGTGCCATCATTGCTTCCATCATGGACTTGGCGTGGAGCATGCCCAGGTCGCTCCATATGCACTCCATGACCCCGTAAACCCAGTTCCAATATGCCACGGGAACCCCAGGGGCACAGGCTGCCAACTTGATTTGGAACAATACGATCGGGATACCGGCGGAGCCAGATCCTGCCCCCCCAGGTTTATCCACGGGCACGCTGGACCTGTCATCGAGAAGAGGATGACGCCAGTGACTTGGCGTACTCACGAGCACGTCCCGAGCTAAGTTCCGGATGGTCTCGAGCCGCCGATCATGCTCAGCTGCCGACACCAACGGTAAGCTTGACAATGGGTTGTTGTTGACGAAGTTTACGATGGCTTGGTTGGCAAGGATTCGAGCCCAACGGTAGTGACCCCACATGCGAGCAGCCCACATGTCATAGTAAACATGGTACTGGCCTTGGAAGACGGCTGCTGGCGGTAGATCATCCGCCTTCTCTGTGCGATAGAGCCAAGTAGTTCCGAGTGCCTGTTCCCACTCCACGAACTCGGCATCTAGGTCAAGCAGCTGCTGCAGTATGGAAGTCGTGTTGGGCCGGCCATCGCTAAGAACATGAGTCTCTATGTAGGCCGAAAGTTGAATGAATCGAGCCATCAGGAGCCCCAGACCGGTGGCAGGGCGATCATCGGGATCCAGGAGAGCACTGCTAAAGGCTGCCCATTCGTAAAACGGCTCCGGAAGAAGGGTGTTCGATATGCACGCTGGAATGAACTGTTGATTCTGGTTAGCTGGAGCACGCAAATGTCGACAGCTGAGATTATAGTGTTGATGTACCAATGAAAAGCACATCTGGACCATGGCACGAATACCTCCGAAAGCGGCTTCGGGCATGGGGCACCACCGTCGCAGAAGAGCAACACCCCCGACGACGTGTGCATGAACATGGGCGATCCCCTGATGGGTTCCTTTGACCAACTAGTCCAACTTTCAGCGTGAAGAACAGTATGAGAAAAAGTAATGGATCGCACGCACCTCAAACATAGCAAGCATCACGACTCCTCGCATAGTGACCTCAAAGGATGGAGTGACAGGTGTCTGAATAACCTGACCAGTCCTACGTAAGGCTTGACCGTACCTTTGGCGGGCAATTGTCATAAGGCTTTTGTCACCCCTCAGGTTGGATAAGCTTGCGAGGCCAACAGCTGTCATCACGTCTTGTAGTGAAGGGTCCCATAGCCACTCGAGAGCGGCGAGATCACTGGCGGTTCTTGGCTCATCGGGGTGGCCGATCAGGTACCGGTTGATGTAGAACTGAACGCCCTGCTCTTCGAGGCTCGGATCGACGGGGCTGGGCAGTCGTAGGGGCCATACAACAGCGGGAGGGAGCACAATGGACGATGGCGGTTGGGATGAGGAGAACTGGGACGAGGCCGGGGATGGGGGCGTCGGGGGCAACAGCCGGCGAGCGGCTACCGACTTAGGCGAAGACGCCCATGAGGATATCGACGAGGAGGAGGAAGACGCCGAAGAGGCGGAGGATGCGGAGGATGATGACGAGGAGGACGAGGCAGCAACAGCTTTTGAGGCAGTCTGAAGCTGGGGGGTGTCAGGGGGAGCATCACCAACACCCCATTGAGCATGGGCTTTTTGTATGACCTTGCTGCTCTCATCGCGGAACATGAGCGACAGCTGATCGCGGTACCCAGGGCATTTCTTGCTGACTCGGATGCATTGAGAGCATTCGGGTCTCACCTTGTCGCACTAAGCATGCCAAGTTCAGTGAGTAAGAGCGAGATGTAGGAATGAAGCATTAACCCGGGCGAGATGGACATACCTTGATGCGCCGTGTGCGACAGTTTTGACAGCCCTGGGAGGCTTTTCCACAGTAGACCATGGCGGACAGGGTCAGTGGTGGTCGGTCGATGCGGCGACGCCGGGGTGGCGGAGGCGGAAGGGGGGGGAAGGCCGGTTGAAGATAGGCGTTGACGGCTGTAGCCTTGCGGCTCGGCTCACCGAGGTACTGCGGGGATTGACGAGTGAGGTATGCGGAGGGATAGATGGCGATTCAGTAGAGCTGAGCCCCATCACGAGAAGTGACGCGAGCGAGTGCGCGCCGATGTCCTAGTGGTTGTGGTTCGTCGTGGCTACCATCGATCGCCTCGGCCGGCTACTCGACGACGGCACGTCCGTCCTCGTGCAATCCGCCAATTCTCTTCACCTCAAGCCGTCCGTACCCTGGTCCCTGTTGGCTCTTCCGTTGCACGTTTTGTCTGCGTACGTATTCGTAACACGATCCCGTTCCACCGGATTCGAAGATGGTTGAACACTGCCGTCAAAGATCGGGCCTTGCCTAGGTACCTACCTGTCCGCCGCGTGCTGGGCTGGCAGCTTGAGCTGGTCCGCTACTTGGGTCTCGAGACCAGGATGGGGAAAATAATAGGGGACGAATAAGCTGGTTGAATGGGGGGGTAACCAGCAGAGGAAGGGTTAACCGAGCAGCGCAAAAGTGACAAGCAAGCGTGACGGATGGATGTGATGGGCGAAGGGTATGTGTGAGTACCAGACGAGTACGTTGTGTGTTGCGCACCCGGGCGTTGAATCGTCCCGTGAGCCGGTGTTATTGCATCCAGCCACTGTACAGCGGGAGGGAAGCTTAGAGCAATGGAACCTAGGCAGGTAGCAATGGATGGGACCCTGTGAGACGTTGCCAGAGCGCTGGGAATCCGGGAGTTCGGAACGGGAGCTTGGGACAACAGTCTGCAACGTTTTGGGAGGGAGGGGATATGGACAAAGAATGGCAATCAAGAGATGTCGAGCAGGCTGTGGGACAGGCGCCAACCTCAAGTACCTATTCGTAGGGCCTAGTTCAGTCTGCTGTAGCAGTGCTGCTGTGACAGTACGGCACGGCACGGCACGGCACGGCAAAGCACAACGCAGAGAGGCGCCGTGCGGGTACGCGGCGGTCGAGCGAGTCGACGGGGAAAACGAAATCCCCATGAGACGCCGCGTCAAACAGGTCCAGTCAGTCAGTCAGCCAGCCAGCCAGCCAGTCCCTTGGGAGGAGGGTGAAATGCAGACGTGGATGTGTGGATGATGTGTGGATGTTTGAAGTGGATGTTGTCGGATGGGGACAGGGATGGAATGCAGTGGGGAGTGTTGCTCGGACGTCCAGGTGGACACTGTCTGTCGCAGCCACAGCCCACGGGTTCCGTCGTGCAGCTTGTAATTGAATGGTACCTAGATACAGGGCCTTTCTTTACACGGCCCTTCCTACAGGCGCGGTGCTGTCCCTACGTAGCAAGTATGGGAAAAGGCCTGCCACCTTCTTGCTCTCTCTAGTAAATGAAATGCACGAACGCATGAACATGGACGACGGCGTCCCCATTCTATCCTTTAGCTCTTGGTAGGAATAGCCCACGTCAGCAGGTGAAGAGGGCTGCAGGAGATAGCATGGAGCTACCGTGTACTAGGTCGCTACCTACCCTGCCCCGTCGGCAGACACTGGACCATGAAGGAGGAGGGTTCCTGAAGCCTTACTCGTCGAGATTGTCGGCTGTCGCTGGCGCTCCGACGTTCTGGAGACCTGAGACTTATCAGGGTCCAGTATTAGTGCGTGCTGCGTCTAGCACGGAGGATCCGCCGGTCCCTCGGGTGAACTCCTATTCGCCTGGCCCGCGTAGAGTGGCACAGCTTGTTGGGATGGGTTGGCGGGCTGGCTGAGTGGGCGGTAGACAGGGTCAGCCTGGTCACAAGTCACGGGCAAGCCCGAAAAAGAAAGCATCAAGGGATAGGAATTGAGAGAGAGAGAGAACGAAGGGAGGCATGACTTTGCCTGGGCACGAAGCACCTAGACTACTAATGAAGCACGTAGCACACTAATACGGAGGAGAAAAACCCGACAATGAGGAAGAAGTGGAGGTGGAGGATCGAAAGTGGAGGCGGGGACGGAGACGGAGACTTCGATGAGCTGAGAAGGGCCAGCTTGAGACAAGGCAACGGCCCGACGATTGGCAGGTCACTTGGTTGGTTGGTTGGTCTGCGGCATTAGTGTTACTGACTGCGTTCCATGGACTTGATCTATAGTAATAGCGGCGTACGAGGTGTTTGCTTCCTTCCCAGGCGGTGGGGTTTTGGTCTAGACGAGAGGGACCTAGTAGGCAATCGCAATCTTTGGCGCCTCATCTTACACGACAGGCACCCCAAGCGAACACGCTTTTCTTTCTCTCGTCCCGCTCTATGGCTTTGTTAAGCACAAGAGTACATACTAGTAATCGCAATCACAACATGACAGATCTAATCCCTATCCAGATCTTCCAATTTACCAATACGGACACCGACAGTGCGAACGCACCTGAGGGGAACGGATACGTACAAATCTATCTATTGTGTACGCAGTACGGAGTACGAGAAAGATTGATAGGGTGCCCTCTGCTTATTAGTGGACTGTAGAACCAAGCAAAGCCCCAATGCATCTGATCCTCGTCTTCAGCCCTTTGGATTCTCGGATTGATCCCTTGATCCTCTGGGCCCCTTCTCCCACCGCTGAGACCGGGACTCGGCCGAAGCATCTCGCCTGAGGCATGCATGGATCGCCCATCTTCTGTCGATTTAAGGTTAGCTTTTTGTGTCACGTCAAGACATGTCATTCCACAGGCTACAGCTCATTGACTATTCTAGACAGATAGGCCGCTACTCACCTACCACCTCTCCGAGTAATATCTAGAGGCAGGCAAGGAATCAACGAAGCATCCCCCCCCCTTCACTCAACAGAGAAAGGAGCTCGAACGGGAGTCTCCGCGCCGCATGCATCACGAAGATGGCAGATACCGAGAGGTGTCGGAAGTTGGCGGACCATCGTAGGGGTCGTCGAAGTCGCACGATAAAAACTGATAATGAGTGGCCAGGCTTCAGTATGCAAGTGACCAAATAAATCAAACACCCAATGTAACAGCTTCATTGCTCTTTTCTGTAACAAAACATCATGATGCTCTACCAGCAAGTGCATCTCACATTGGGCCTGGCTTTCTTGCTTTCCTGCGGTGTGGCGTCAGAGGGAGGTCGTAAGGTGAGATTTTGCGGGGGATCAACCAGCCCCTCGTCGATGACGTCGTTCATATTCCCGATCCTCAGATCTGGACGGGAACTTTGGAAGTGCCGTCCACAGAGCAAGGCCGCAAGCCACTGTTCCTCCAAGGGTATCGTACCTGCGCCTGCAAAGCGCAATCTGTGTCATTGTGGCTTGCTTTTCTACTTGCACGGTTGCACCCGACTGGCACAGGCTGGCACAAACGTCATAACCTACATCATCCATCCAACCGGGGGACATGGGACCAAGGACCAAGACGGACTCACTGCGACCTGGCCAACCAAGGCAAAACCCATGGCCCGACACCTTCTGAAAGGCCCGATCGCCCAGGTAGGTCGTCGTCATCATTTGTTTGACTGGCCCTTGTACTCGATACGCAATGGGTACAGCCTTACGCGCCTTCCCGCCCACTACGCGAGGTCGCTAGTTGCACATGTCTGGTAGGAATGTGTCTACGGAATACACCCAATGTTTGCACACAGAGCGACGACGTCAGCGCCGTTGAACAATTCACTGATCGCCGTCGCACTTGCAATTAAAACTTGCCGCATTGCCGGCCTTGCTCGGATGTGTCCTTATACTTAAAGCCTGCATCTGCACCTCCCCAACGTCTGACCTTTGACATTGATAATCCATCTTCCTCCCAACTGTACCTCATCATCCACACTCGCACATCACAACCACGTCCACTCTTCTCAGCTACACCCAGAATCTTCTCAACATGGAGACCATCAACAGCGTCGCTGCTGCGGCGGCCAAGGCCGTGTGGGGAGAGGACACCGCCAACAAAGAGCCTGTATCTGGTGCTCAGGGTAACGTCTCCAAGGGTGAGCCCTACGATGCTGGAAACCTGGGTAAGTCGTCATCATCTAGCCACAACGCACTACCCGCCGTAGACGACATCGACTAACTTCGATAAAGAACCAGCCCGACAGGAACAGGTTGAACATTCCCTCCAAGGCCAGCAGTCTGAGTCGTCCGCGATTCCCAAGAACTCTGAGACTACTTTCCTTCCTCTACAATCTGAATCGTCTGCACTCCCTCACCGTGGAACCACCACGACTTCTCAGCACTTCGAGAACACTTCTGTTCCTCAATCCTCTCTACACGACACTACATCCGAGCAAATCGACACACGCGACCCGGAGAGAATCCCCCAGAACACCTCCAAGCTACACGACGTTGACACCACAACCCCTGGCCCCGCCAGCAAACCCAGTGGTGGGCTTGATAGCTTCAACTCGAGACCTTCGGAAGGCTTAGACTCCAGCTCTCACGGGAACCTCACCACTGCGCGTGACGGTAACCTAGGTCAGGGCATCGACTCCAAGCCCTTGGAGTCAAAGTCACTAGAGTCGAAGTCATTGGAGACAAAGCCCTTGGAGTCGACACATTCAACCTCGAAGCCCAGCGGCTCGCTACCTGCAGAGACAAAGCCCTTGGGTTCGTCGGAGAAGAAGCCTGAGTCGGAGGGGACCGGCCAGGAATACGTTAAGACAACTGGCTTTGCCGCCGACGGCGGAGATTTTGATGCAACCAAGCCTGGCGCTGGGCGCGAGGCTGATCGTACGTTACAGCATCTTTTTCCCAACCACTTTTCAGCTTTTCCGTTGGAGATTTACTAATACATTCTCCTTTGAATAGGTCTTTTGGAAGAAAAGGGTGAGCACCACGGCGAAATTGGTGATTCCCACAACCATGGCAGTAGTGGCAAGGATAAGCCCAGCCTAGGTGAACGTATTAAGGCCAAGCTCCACAAGCACTAATGAACGATGGAGGATTCATGTTATATGTATTCGTCTTCGTCTTCTCCTATGGTTTATGTCGTAATTGCGTATGCAAGTCAGGAGGAATTATCTCTGGGCGGAGTTAATTAAAATACCAATGGAAAATTGTTGTAATGTCGTTTCATCACTGCGCGCCAAGAAACGCTTAAGCTGCGTACCAGCTTCATCGGTTAAAACTGACTCGCAATCTCACACACAAAATCGCTTCCTATGTTAGTATTCAGCACGTTGAAAGCTTGAAGCAGGAAAAGTAGGTGTTTGAAACTCTCCAGCCGCCGATTAGGTACAGAAAGATTGTACTTGCGCGACTCATGTCTTCAGCAGGTTCCAACCATTTCAGTTACATGCATCCGTCTCGCGGCCCGTCTATGGCCTCCCAGGTATATCCGTTTCCATGTCCCGACTCTTTTCAATGTACCACAGCTGCCCACTAGGAGTAAGACTTGCAATCACGTCTGGGTGCGCTTACATGCAAATCCCCAACGAGGCTCGCCTTTTACTTGGGGTTCGGACCTCAATTCCGCCTGCTGATCCCTCTCATACCCTGCTGGGCCTAGCTTGATTGGTTCGAGACCATCTTGATCCAATCCTATTTTCAACTCCAACAATAGCCAAGTTGGCTACTAGTAGCTTCTTGCGGAAGCCTCTTGCCAAGTGCCCCCGCCCCCGAAGGCATTGCATCTTCTGCTGGTCTCCCACTCGTGCTTATCCGTCTAGAGCTCCATTGCTTCAGTGGCAGAGAGGGTGTGCCCTTCTTCAAAACCCCCGCTAGGCAAAAATGTGTACCACGTCGCAGCCATTTCACATAGCCGCCAGTCAGCAATATTGCCGCAATGGCTCAAAATGAAGACCCTGCAACCCTTCTGTCCACATCCGCTCATACAAATATACGATGTCTCCGAGCCGTGGTAAAGTGGCTGCTTAGAGGAAACCCGATTCGGCCAAGACCCTGCGTGTTGAAAATGACGAGTAAGTATGTTTCTTCTTCCATCTTGGTTTGACCGAGGATCAAGCAATGGTCTCGGTTCGGATCTCCTCGCGGAATACAATTTCTCAATGCCAGGACATAGTGCCGCCGTAAAACGACGGGAGACTTCGCAACTCTACGTACCTCACAATCTTCTCGTCCTCTCGCTCACGAGGTTCAATCTGCAAGCTCTTGTCGTACATCTCGTGCACGTCACCGGCCGCTTGCATGTTACTCAATATGTAATCTTGCAGCTCGGGAACTGGCTGCAGCGAGTAGCCCACATTCTGGTACTGCTGAATATCACGGATTACCTCAGCAGTCTTGGCTCGCTTGGCGAAGTTGATGAGGTTGGTTTTCTTGATAATGGAGGGGATTCCGTCCTCAATGAAAGTAAGGTCGGTCAGGTAAACACCTTGAGCGATGGTTAGACTCGTAAACCAGATTGGTGGGCTGAGGGCTGTGGGCTCATACCGAAAAATGGAATACAGGGCGGGTTAGCCGCATGAAGGGCTTCTCGGTACTCTCCAAAGTTCTTGGTGCTGGCCATCACCCTCCGCATCGACTCCAAAACGGATTGCGTGCGCTGGGGTACTTGATCCCACGTTCGCTTCAGTCGAGCGATTGGCGCGGTACCTAACGCCGAGATAATGGATGTCAGTGTTGAGAAGTTGTTCAGGTTGCGACATCGCTGTTTCCATATTAGTGGCTCTTCTTGTCAACGTACAACCTTACTTAGGTTGACTCACATCGGCAACAGAAACGAAATGCTTGATCACAACCACGCGCTTCTTCACATCCATTTGGGCTAGAATCATCTCCGCAACCCAATTCGTCATTTGATTTGAGTGGAGAATGAGAGCCTTCACGTTCGGGGCGAGGTCGGGATCCCCCTCGGTAATCTTCTTTTGCCACGTCTTGTTCAAGCATTCTGTAGCCTTGATCTTGCCGTACAGGCGAGACTCGATAATGGTAAGCTGTCTGGCAAATTCGATCACATCGATGTCCAAGAACTTCAACTTCCTCATGTTCTTGGGCATGATGGGCGTCGGGGTGTTTTGGTTGACTGTCTGGATCATTCGTCGAGCACCTGCCTCTTTTCCGCTGAGCCTTTGATCCAAGACCGCCATGAGAGGCGCGGACCCCGGTGTCTCGGTCGATTTGACGGTGTCTCGGGCAAAGGTATACACATCTCGGATAAGCTGCTTAGACTCTTCGTTGTACTCCTCCATCCAGAAGTTATCAAACCAACTCTTGAGAATATTGACAACTCGGAAGCGGATCAGTTTTTGCTTTCGGTCTCTCCACAGGTCAAAATCAGACTGTGTGAGGCCTTCAGGCGGCTGGATTCCGAATCGCTTGACAAGGAGCTCAAAGAGCTCACGGGCCGAAGTGAAAGATCGGTAGGTTAGGAGGAAAGTATTGTTAAAGCTAGAGTCAAGTTTATCGTGACGAGTGAGCTGCTCTACCAAGGCAAGGAGGGAGCCTCCCTTGACGGTGGGCTTGGTCGTTTTGGCATCCCATGATACATCGTTATCAAAGTCGAGACGCAGGAATTCAGGGGTATCTTCGGCAGGCGGGAGGCCAGCTTGGGGAGAAGGGTCTTCGCCAAAAATCTTCTTGACCTTGGAGTAGTCGCCCTTCCTGAAGTTGCCTGGTGGATGATCTCCCTCGGTGAAAGACTGTGTGGTAATCAACGGAGGTCGCATTGGAGCGGTCCTCGATTCAGTCCGTTGGTGTGGTCGATCGTAAGGCATCGTCTCTCCTCTTTGCAGCTGAATTCTGGGGAACTGTTCCTCGCGGGGTCTCAATTCCATTTGTTGCTGTTGCAAGTTTATCTGGACCTGCTCTGTGAGGAGTTGTAAGGAAAAGTTGATTTGAGAAGAGTTGGTCTCGAGCGCTCGTGCACACTGACGAACATACTCGAGACGGTTCTCCAAGGCTTCGCCCCGAACCTCGGCCCATTCATCGGCCAAGGGACCGGCGACGGCCTGGCAGCCCAATAGTAGGTCGGAGACGTTATCATAAAGGCTCTGCTTGTTTGTGCCAAAGTCTGCAAGCTGAGGAGTCTGGAAGCTATTACCCAATGAGGATAAGTCAATAGACTCGATCATGGCAATCCAGGACTTGAACGTTTCCAGTACCCTCCCTCCAGCAAAGCAAACGTTATTTCCGATCACTTCATGGCGATATGGTGTGACAATCTTGTCTGGTGTGATGAGGCTCTTGTCGAGCTCTCGAATACTCGATACAAGGATCCGTTTCTGATCGTCCAGCCGTTGTAGCAGTCCGTTGTCAAGAATAGCCGTAGGGTCGACGACACCCTCCTCGTCTTCGAGGAAATTAGCCGCGATTGGGTCGCGAGGGCCCAGACCGTTATTTTGCCAACTTCCGCCAGTAGTGCTGCCGATAACGAATCCAGGGAATAGACGAGGAATCTCTTCACCACGTTGTTGTCGCGCAACTTCAACATAACTGAATACGCCCAATAGGACCCCATCGGCCTCCTGCAAACATTTCTGTATTGACTCCGCGTTAGGCCAGTCCGCAGCGGCAATGTGAGACGAAATGACGAGCTTCGAAAACTTGGACATCATATCGCGAAAGTGAGGGTAGAGCGCTTTGTTGGTCGAGATGATGGATGGCTGGCCGGAATGGTTGTCTGTAGTACCAGAGCCCGCGGCGAGCAGTAGTCGGAGATGGTCAGATATATCTTCAGCCCTTGCGACATATTCGGAGCGGCTGTTGTTTGTTATCGCCTCGCGGTATCGATCAATGGCACGCTTCATGTTGGAGACAAGCAGACTCCAGCTAAGAGAAGGAGTGGATCCATCGTCAAAGAAGCTTCGAGGAACGGTAGCTGTGGTCGGGAGGTTGTACGTGGTGCTCGTAAAGGAAGTAGCTGAGGCTATATTTGGCATCCCCACGGCCATATTGCCGTTGGGTGAGACTTCATTCCTTATACGGCCGATTGGAGAGGCACCGTTGATAGAATCCATTGATGTCGACGGAGACAGAGCGCCACTAAAGGAAGTACGGTTTCGGGGCTAGATTGGGATTGGTTAATGACCATTTCAAGTCGACTCGGGAAAGGGAGAGTTGGTGTTCTGATACCTTTGAGCGACGAGAGATCAGTCTGGAATCTCCCTCAGCCTCGGAGGCCGATGTTAGTGACTCGTCGTCCTCGTCCTGAGTCAGACCGCGGGCCATCATCTCCGGCGGCGGCCTCGTCTTGTCGGGTATGTTGACATTCATGCGGTCTCGTGGACCGGTCTCGGTTGCGGAGACAGGAGACTCGAGGGGCAGTTCCATGCTGTGGTCGCCTGTCATCATATTGTAATAGAACAAGCGCCCATCGGGGGTGGCTTGGGGAATCCAGAAGTCGGCTCGCGACTTGTCGATGGTGTCGGTGCCTTCGAGAGGCAAGCCAACTGGCCCGTCGGCCTCGGAGTCGTCGTCCTGGTCATAATTATCATCGTAAAGCTCTGGGTCGTCGGGCTCGTCATCAACTTGGCCAACGAGGCCGTTCTGGCCCTGGTCGGGGAGGTCGTCGGGAGTTGTGATGGTTTGGCAATAGTTGCTGGGGAACCATCCGCGAACGCCATTGATGACGCCGTCCCACCAGCCGCTCTCGAGCTGGGTGATGACCTGAATCACATCGCCTTCGTGGAAGCTGAGACTGGTGCGGTCGTCGGCCTCGTAGTCGTAGAGTGCGCGGACATACATGGCGCCCGGAGGCGCGGTACCGACGATGCCGTTCATGAGGTCCCAGGAGGGCTCAGCCCTAGATGAGGAGCGATGGGGGTCGGAGGCTTGAAGTGAGGCAGGCGTGATGCGCGCGGACGGGGAGTCGGCGGAGGGGTCGTGGGTGGTGCGCGAAGAGTGGATACTTGGCGGCACGGCGGCGGTCTGTATCCTAAGCATATTGCGGCGGCCACGCTCGACTTAGGACATGGTCGGATACGGCAGCCGTGTCCAGGTTGGCGAAGTCAAGTGTGCGTGGAGCGATCTCCAGGCCGTATCCTGTGTCGCCGACTTTTGACGATGACTACTCACAGCGGTAGCGATTGTGCAGCAGTAGATAGAAGCGGCAGAAGCAGCATGCCACCACAAGTAGGCTCGTCCACTAGTAGGCTCGTCGAGCGGTTCACGGTCGCACAAGGTTAGGGGCTCGCACAGATTGGCAGTCACAGGGCTCGCTGACTGCAGCAGCGCAACAGAATGCAGAGTGCAGAATGCAGAGAAGAGCGATTCCAGATTCCAAAGGGGGGGACGGAGGCTCGGGAGGGGCGACAAAGACAGCGACAGCGACAGCCGACAGCGACAGCGTAGACGTCTCCTAATTACAGGTCAGCCGCAAGCCCGTAACGCGAGTGGTCGGGGAGGGGCTACGGAGGAGCAGGCGGCGGCGGCCACGGCCACGGCTGCGGCGGCGGGTTGGCTGACGGTTCTGAGACGTCCAGTCCCAGTCTCCAGTCCCGGTCAAACCAGGCCGAGGTCGAATGGATGGTACCCAAGACCCTAGTAGCCCTGGAGTTGCAGTGGAGGACGCGACCAGCCCTGGCCTTTCCAAGCCCTGACCTGCACCTTGAGGGATGGGGACAGCACTGGGTTGGCGGCGAGAGGTTGACGGGCCTGTCCAGGAGCGAGGCAGTTCGCCTGATTCCTAGTAGTTCTCAGTACGTGCGCTGGAAGGGAACACACGACAACAGGTTGTGGTTGATGTTGCTGTGGTGAAAGGCGGGGGAAGATCACATCCATTGATGGCTATGGTTGACAACAAAGGGAGGCTGTCCAATGGCTGTCGGAGAGATACCGCCCGTCCACGCAAGGCCCCAGAAGGAGCAGGGTCGAGGAGGGGGTTGACTCGCACCCACACACGGCCGCATCCGCACTGACACTGGCGCTCACACTCCGACACCCTGACCCTTAGGTGGGTGAGAACTACTTACGAATACTTACCTAGTCTATATGTGCGGAATACGAATAGTCGGAGCGGTTGAGCAGCCTAGCATCATCATGACACTCAACCACTTTGCTTAGACCCAGGTACGTGGTACTGCTTGGTCGTGCCTTGCAACAGACATAGGCTCGATGTGAACCTGGACCAGAACGGGCGCGCCCCTACTATTTAGGCAAGTAGGTAGTGTGTCGGTAGCTATAACGCTGATAATAAATAGTCCACAACTGCTTGCTGAACGCTGATGGCACCGGGCTTTGTCTAGAGAAGCACTTGGCTTATCCTACCTTGACGATGAGAAGTTGGCTTGCCTTTACTCCTGCGTCAAGATAGATCTTGTTGACGCTGACCGAATGACGAGCGGGCATCAATGCCTCCGAAACTCCCAGACGGGTACCCTACAGTGCGCACAGGAGGAGACACAAGAGGCTAGGGGCCCTGCCGCAACACGTCCACTGACCTCTTCCCCGCCACCTCAAGTGTCACCTGGAGGACATCGGGTTTTGGAGAGAGCCACTGGCCATGCGAGCGGCCCGCCATCGTTCGTCGATGAGCGAATGCGCTCGACTCAAGTGCGCGCGTGCGTCCACGCGCGGCATCCAACTGCCCTGTGATGCATCCACCACCCACGCTGGATCGATCCAAGGAGGCATCCCTCACACCTTTTCCGCCAACCGTCCCGCTGCACAACACCAAGTCGTCTCCTGATTTCCCCTGCGACCGGGATGAGTCAGCCAGCGCAGGAAGTCACCAGCCAACGGAAAGCCACTTGGGCCGGGAGCCCGGGCCAGCTACTAGGCAAGGTGACGCGCGCAGCATTGCCCCCCTCTGATGGAAGATCAGGGTATCCTGGTGTTATCTAGAAGCCAGCCGGAGATGGGCTGTCTCGTTGGCGGCGGTGCTATCATCCATCTATCGCAACTGGTATGCCATGCCATCCCTTCGGACGGTGCGTGACAGCATCGCTGAGAATGCAAGCGCCCCCGATAAGGGCCAGTTAGCACATCGCTCAAGAACAACTTGGAAGCAACCAACCTCATACCTTAGTAGGTACTGGGTATCGACGGAGAGGAGGGCTGAGTTCTGACTTGTTTCGTTATCTGTGTCTGCCTCAGGTGGAAGCTCATCGCACTGGCCTCCCCTCCTTCCTCATCCGACGCAGTCTTGGGCCGGTCAGCCCCCGGAAAAGCCACGACGCAGTATCCGGCTTGGTGCACCGTTTTCGTCTTTGAACTACCACGCTCTGCCTCCCGCTTCCACTGAGTACTCTGAAGCCCGCATCACCAGTCTCGATGGTTCCCCTCCCCCAGCTTCAGCTGCCCCTTGACAAACCTGCCCACTTCGCGCTTGGTTGTGGGTAGGGAGTGTTACGATACAGTCCGGAGCTTATGACTCCAGATCGGAGTGACGAGAAGCATCAGACACGCCAGCAGACGCTTGGCTAGGGAAACCAAGATGGCATGGCATGTGCGGAATCGATTCTTTGATTTGGTCCCACTGCTTCCTCCCGCATCGTCCAAGGACACGAGCATCGCTACTGATAGTGACGAGCCACCCCGAAAGGAGTGACAAGAGCGAGAGGAGGGAGCGGGAGTAAAGTCATCAAAGGAGCCGGACATCGAGGTACCGTGCATACGGACGCGAGTGAGGGCGTGACTGGATTGAGTGCTTTGGAGAGGCACGCACGCACTCATGCACTCCACCACCCATCGTCTTGACACCACGTGGAGCCCGTCCCAAACGGTGGCTCCCTACACCGGGACACTGCCGCGGACCCGCCCGCCATACCATCGCAATGGACTAGCCCGCCGGCGTGGATCTCCCAAGACAGCAACGCGACCCTAGTTACACACTAATTACTGGGAACAAAGTACACACCGACCCTTCTGAGCATGTCCTCTGTGGTTGGAGATTGAGGATGCCCCTTCTCATGACGCTGCTCAAGAGTATCGCAGAGCATGGCACAGAACTCATCGTTCGAGCGGGATGTGTGGACTGTACTATGCACGCTCGATAGTACCCTGGAGGCTTTCCTGCGGATCATTCAACGGTTCGGCCCTCGGCCTTAAGTCTGGGTCTTGGCCTCCTCTTCCCCCTCTCTCTCCCCCGTCCCCTCCATCTCCCCTCCATCTGCCCCGAGTGGATTTGGTTAATGGATCCGTTCGGGCGCCAGTGCCGTCCGACCGTTGCGGGGTACGTACAGGGCAAAGGACAAATAGGTTTGCGATCCGAAGGGGCCGGACGACGGAAGAGCTTCAGTTGCTGGGTTTCCATTCTTTCCACGAGCAGATGAACCCTTCTAGCCTGCATCCCATTATCACAGTGCTTTCCCTCCCTGGAGAGTCCCTAGCGATGGCCGATGGCGGTCGTCACTCGTCAGAGTCGCTTGAATGCTCCGTCCTGTTACTTTTCTTCCTTTTCCTCTCATGTGGGTACAGACGTGGATCCTGCAATCCTCATTCCGCCTCTCCTTTCATTCCTCATTTCGTGTATTCCGGACTGTTAGCACCGACGAGTGACGGGGAGATTATTGCTTGTCATGTTTCCCGGAATGCCTTGTCACTCTGTTCCTGTCGATCTTTCATCAGGCCTGAATTTCGGTGGGCGCGGTGTTCTTGCGATTGTTCGTACTTGGTAGGTATCTACAGTACTCCGCTCCGGGTTGCTGCCGACTCAGACGTCCACTTCTTCCGTGCGGGCCCGTCTGCAGCAGAAGGGCTGTTGGCTTCTCGGAGCACATGCTTGCTCGCTCATCAACTCACATTCCATCGCAGCCGAGATGGAGCCCGCTGGTGCATAGAAATACGTCGGGGGCGGGTGTTACCATGAGCACACATGCACTGTGTGTAGCTATCACAAAACCAATCGGCCTCGCCATGCTGACAACTGTTCTATGCCGCAGGGACGGGAAATGAACAGTCCTTCTTCATCTTGAACTCGGGATATGACTCCTACGCGTTATTGCTTTAGCTGAACGGACCCGGACGGACACGATGTTCCAGAACTGAGACATGGATGCCACGGACACGACCATAGCGATCAAACTCTGGTGGCTACGGCAGATGAGAGGTCGCACGTCCTCTGGCACACGAAATATATAAAAAGGGATTCCGATGAAATTAAGCACCGACCTCAGGAGAGATTACTCTGTCACAAAGGCGATTATCCAAGCAGCAAGCCGTGTCGCCGACGTGGATCGCACCGTGTGGAATTGCAGCAGCGGTTCGCAAACACGTACAGTGTGAGGGTCGTGTTTAGCGGGATGGGGCGGCGCCGGGGAAGCAGGGCAACACGAGCTCCTGGTGGCCACCAACAAAACGCCCTTAACTTGGTTTGGGAGATTTGCTTCGGGTGGGCCGCGGGATGCAGGGCGCGGAGTCCATCGCCTTTGCGCCGGTGCTCTGGAAGCGGGATCTCTTGACAGGCGCTCGTTGGATGGCGCTACGCCTGATTTGCGCTGGTGAGGAGGGTAGGAGAGAGCTCCTCAGCTCCCAGCTCCCAGCTTTCCACCGGAGCTCTCGAGCTTCCCCGCCAGGCCAACCCAATCCATGATGATTTCATCTTGTTTCTCGGGTCTGGCTGACGAGTGGCGACGGGCGACCAGGCTGGCCAGGGGTAATGAGGCTGGGCTAGCCTGCCAGCGAACCGATACCTCTGCCTCGCCGCATCATCGCGTCGTCGTCGCGGTGGCCATGGTGACTCGGGCCTCGTTTGCATGTCCCTGTCCTGTTTGCCTGTGCTCCTGATCCCCCGTCACCCCTGCTCGCTTCCCGCTGGCCTTTCGCCTCTGCTCGCTGCTTGGCTTGCCCTTGTCCTCTTGTCCCCAAAATAAGCAAGTACCTCCCTGGTTTCCTAATAGCCTTGGTTCCCTCGTTCCAAGGCCTGGAGGACTGGACTGTGGACTGCTTGCTTGGTGGATCTCTGGGCCTTACATGCTACGTACCACGTAGTAGCAGACCGCTAGCCACCGAGACAGCGTTGATGGATTGCAAGTGGAGTGTGTCGCTGCCGCCAGCCATGGGTTTCCGTTCACCGTTCTCTCAACCCTCTCGACACCGACTCCAACTCCGACATTTCAACGACACCGACTTCGTGACCGACACACGAACGCTGTCTTGACCCATGGCCTTCCTGATGGGGCGACCCAGCGTCGTGCCTTAGGCCCTGCACGAACAAGCAAAACCGCCTCCCGTTGTGGTATCGGGCCCCCATGGCCCCCCATCACGCACCCACCTGAAAGAGCGCCGGAAAGCAAAAGTAGCGGACCAGGGCTGCAGGAACCAAGCTGGACAGGGTGCTTGTACTATGCAGGTAGCCAGCGGCCCAGGCCAGCGCCGCGGTGTACCTGGGGTTGTCTGTCGTCGTGTCTCGGACAACGACCAGCGCTGCTTTTAGTGATGGGGGCGTTGGCCAGGTTCTCCTGACAGAATTTTCACCCGCGGCCCTCGTCCGCCTCGCCCGTAATCGCCCAGGCGTTGGTCGCTACACCCGTAAACAGCCTAGGCCGTAGGGGGGAACTTTTCGAGGGGTCCGGCACTGGAGCCCCTCGGGTGCCCCTCTGCTGAAGGAGGCCCCGCTGTTGGTTAATGGTTAGCAGGGACCCGACCTGACACTTGGCCGCCGTGTTGCGTTCGCTCCGGGCGGTGTTGTCAGGCTGCATAGCGTTGTGCTGTGTGCTGTGGTGTGCTGTGTGTGCTGTGCTGTCCAGATGCCCGCTGTGCTGCCCGTCCCGTCCCCCTCTCATGGACTCAATGCCTGCGTAGCGTAGTGGCTTTGGTGCCCTCCATGATCCATCCATCGGTTCCCCCATCCCCTCCACTCCCCTCCCCTCCCCTTTCCCCTCCCATCATCCCCCTCCCTGCACCATACCGGCGCCGGCGCTGGCGCTGATGCCAGTGCCCTGTGCCCTCTGTCCAGTGCGCTGGGCGGCCAGCGTCGAGCCTGCTTCGCTGGCACGAATGCCCAGACAGGGCCACTTTCCAGACCAAGACCAAGTCGGGAGGTACGTACCCAATTGGTAAATGCCCGGCCGCCGCCCAGCAGCTGGAGCAGTCGGGTTGCGCCCCCCCCGGGATACCAGCCCCAGTGACTCCCTCAGCCACCCCTCCCTCCCTCTTTCCGTCTCCCTCCCTCGCTCCTTCCCTCCCTCGTTCCCTCGTTCCGTTGTCTCTTGCAGTCTCGCTGCAGTTTCCCCTCCTCCCCTCCCCACCCAGAAAATAAGTGCCCCCCCAAAGTCCCGGGTCACTCCCCCCCTCTGGATTTCCGTCCCCTCCCGCCCCTCTACCTCTTCTACGTCCCTCTTCGCTTTTATTCCCTCCATCCCTTCCACTTCCATCAACCGTCTCCTTGCGACCATCCCACCCCCTCACCACCCGCTCAACCGCCCATCCACCCACCGGTGCATCACGTCGTCGAGGACTTCAAGAGCCTCTGTCCCCATCAACCAACCTTCAGCCAACTTTCCATGACCAGAATACAACCATCTCCAATGACCATAAACACGATCAAGTCCACCGCAGACACCCTTTAAACGCTACGGGAGCGCGCGCGAGCGAGGAGCTAGGAGTCGAGAGCGAGAGCGAGAGAGTGTGCAAGAGCCTACGAGCCACACGATATTCAACCATCGTGCCGTCTGGCCCAGCCTAATTGCTCGTTTCACCAGCGTCAACTTGCTGTCGTCCTCAGTCGCCAACCCGCCAACCGGAAACGCGACTCAGCCATCAAGATGCCTGGCGCAAGCGTCGCAGTCCTCCCGCCCCCCGCGGCCTCGACATCGTCCTCGAGAAAGGCCGCCCTGGCACCGGAGCGCAAGTACAAGTGCCAGTTCTGCAACCGGGCATTTAGCAGGAGCGAACACCGAAGTCGGCACGAGCGATCACGTACGTGCCACCCTCTACCCTCCATCCCCTCCCCTTCGCCTCCCTATCCGAGCATCACCCCACGACCCCTCTGTCTGCTCTGTCGTCTCACACAACCGCTAACCATTTCGCAGATACCAAGGAACGTCCGTTCAAGTGCATGAAGTGTAGAAGTACCTTTGTGCGTCGCGATCTTCTCCTCAGACATGACCGAACAGTCCACGCCAAGGATGGTGGCATTCCCCTCCACAGCGATGGCAAGCGCCGGGCCGGCCCCAAGACCCGCGCCATCAACGCCCCTTCCAAGTCTACCATCGCCATTGATACCTCAACTCTGGAGCAGATGGAAGCCGGTAACGATGGAATTTTTGATGTCGAGGCTGCTGCCATGCTCGTAGCCGACCTTCACCACAAGGCCACTGCTGCCATGCGTGGTGAAGACAGCTCCTACGATGATAGCACGTCTATGGCGTACTCTCCCCACGGTTCCTCCATCATGGAGTCAACCGTGACGTACCCATCCGGCGCCATCGCTCTGCCCCAGGTTCAGTGGGAGGGCTTCATGCCTCAGTCGGTGAACGAACCCAAGACGCATTCCATCACCTCAAGCGCCTCAGGATCCTTTGAGTCACAACCGTCGTTTGCCAGCGGAAGCACCCTACAACCCCATTCGAACCAGCTCCCACCCATCGGCGGCGGCCAGAGCTGCAATGGCCTTGTGCCTGCTCTCCAGTCTATGATCAACTCATTGCCCAACTCCGCCGCTGGAGCTGCTATGCCCCCTAGCCCATGGACAGCCGAGTCATCCCAGGCTGGTTTCAAGGCACCCCAGGTTTCCAGTGATGACGAGCGCAACGCTATTCTGGACCACATCCGCAGCAGCGACAGTGAACACGCAATCCCGGACGGCTTCCGCCTACCGGGCCTAGGCTCTCTCAACCGATACCTGTCAACATACTTCGGCCTGTTTCATCACCACCTTCCTTTCCTGCACCCGGCCTCGTTCAACCCCACCAAAGTATCGCCTCCTCTTTTGCTGGCGGTTCTTAGCATCGGTGCACTCTACGCCTTTGACCAGGACCAGGCTTATATGCTTCACATTGGCTCCAAAGTTCTAGTCAATCAATTCCTTCAGAACAAGGAGAACTTCAGTTCTCGCAAGTGCCCTCTGTGGACTATGCAGAGTTCTCTACTCAACATGGTCTTTGCCAGCTGGAGCGGTGACCCCAAAGGCCTGGAGTGGGCGTGTTCGATCAAGAGTCTACTCGCCAACATGGTCGCGGGCAACCGATATGAGCTTAAGCTCCGACAAGAAGCCCGTGGCACGGCCAAAGCCACCCGCGCAGAGTGGGTCGAGGATGAGGGTTGTCGACGTACATATTACGCAGTGTACATCTTCTTTGGCCTGCTGACGATGACTTACAACCACACTCCAGCAATCAGCTTCAACGAGTTCGAGGACCTTCAGCTGCCCTCAACCGAGGCCATGTGGAACTTGCAAGGTGCTGAGGAAGCAACCTGGCCCGAGCAGCTGAAGGGTTCCGCTGCCGTCACCTTCATGGAGGCCCACGATAACCTTTTCCAAGGCGAGACCCTTCGATACAGCGCCTTTGCAGCTCGTGTCATGATCAACGCCCTCTTCCTTGAGGTGTGGTACCACAAGCGCAGTCCCGAAGCCCTGCAGGACGTTGTTACCGAGTATAAGCTGCGGCTCGCATTGGAGACGTGGGAGAAATCTCTCGAACTCTGTGAGCCCGAGACTGTTGCGGTTCCTCTCAGCGCACCCCACAAGGGGCATCCACTTCTCTTTAACGCCAAGGCCATGTACCGAAATGCTCGTACCCGTCTCGAGGTGGACCTCAAGGCGGTGCAGGAGGCGATGCGGTACCACGACCCATACGAGGTTGCGGCCGCCATGTCCAATGCTCGGGATCGCGTAAAGCGCTCCAGCGAGATGATCAAGGTCATTGAAGAGTGCTACAACTGCATCGAGACGGCTGTCCTGCAGGGTGTTCGCTGGGTTGCCCGTACGTCGCCTACCAACTGGAGCGTGGAGCATCCGCTCTGCGGGATGGATCTGATGATCGTCTTGTCGTTGTGGCTGTATCGTCTGGAACATGACGAGGAGCCCGCGTCCCCGGAAGAACAGGCCATGTATAATAAGGTCCGCCAGCTATTTGTCAAGGATCTGGATGAGAACTACATGTCGCAGCTGAGCTCTGTCGTCGCCCGACTATGGGGCTCTATGCTCGACGAAGTTGTAGTATGGGGGTAAGTCACTGAGCCAAAATGCCACGCATTCCTGTTCGCCATGCTAACAAGTTTGATAGAATTACACGACTCATGGGCGAGTCCTTCAAGCTCCATTCTCAGGCTCTCGTCGGCTATGTCGACGACGCTGAAGCTTCCTCAAATGTCTCCACCCCCTCGATGACTTCGCAGGGCGCAGACGAGGACAGCGTGTACTAAATCTAATCGACGATGATTGAAACGACATTTCCTTTGTGCGCCTTCGGGCTTGGTTGGGCTTTTCCTTTTCTCCTAGGCATATACCTCTCTGCTTGATGTTTTCTCCTTGTTCGTCATTTGGCTCTGGCGCGAAAAGGCTTTGGTGAGGGAGTTGGACCCATCTCGTTTCCTTACTGTGTTTCCTAGGGTTTTCATCTCAATTGTCTCCTTCGCGATGCCCGAGGCAGGGCGGGCGGTCGTGATATCTGCAAATCTTTGATGTTGGCTTTCCTTTGGCTTGTTCATGGGCATCTCGCGCCCTTCGTTTTGGCATGGTTTCTGGGTTCACCGGCATTAATCGGAGAGACAGGGAATGGTACACGGGGTTTCGCATGGGCTTGCGCCCCGGGCAGAGGGAATTGGATCTTTGCGCGCGCACAGCGCAGGCTAATGACTGCGATTGGCAGGATGATTGGCTGGTCCATGATGGTGTTTCCTTCTGCTTTCTCTGTTCAATATGCGGCACCTATTTGTTTTAATATTTGCAGCTCTCTCCCACCGGTTTGCTTTCTGATGGCTCGGGTTTCTCCTATGATCTTTTTCTTTCTCTTTTCCTTTTCCTATCTTTTTGTTTCTGCGTCTTGCTTCTTTCAGATACCTTGTTCGATATACAGATTGCTCGTTAGTGGCCATGTATTACGGAAGTGTGGCATGCACGGGGATGCGGTTCAAAGCATCAGGGACCAGTCACTCGGCGTTGTGAATCGTTGAGGGGAGGCTGGCCCGTTCGCTCGTGTGTATGACGATTAGTGTTTGCTTGAATAATCACTTACCTGTCACCATTGGCTATTGCGTACCTACTTTCTTCCGTGAACGGTTTGTCGCTCGTAGGTGAACTGATGCTGATTGTGCCTTGCCTATTGGGCGCTGTTGGTGACTCGAGGTCGTCTCCAAATCTCTGCACGCCTAAGTCCCCGTCTTCGTTTCCATTAGGTAGTCGGGATTTGTTCGACTGGAGGAAGTACCAGCCAAGTTAATGGTTGTTCCCAGTGCCTTAGCTTGGCAGTCTTGTGGCTTTGGCATGGATCTTGACCTCCGACGTATGCCCGCGAGGACGTACATGTGTTGCCATGTCGTACCTTCCCCAAGGGTCAACTCAACGCTGGCATAGGGACCTTAGGGGTCTGGATTGCCTCTTCCATGCCCCTTGTTGCCCCTTGTTGCCCCTTGTTGCCCCGGTCTTGTTCCTTTGTAGCCACAAAACTCCTTCCCCATTCGAGCTGACGGGACGTCTATCAGGGTATGCATGATGTTTTCTCTCCCCGCAGGAGGGCACTGATGAGTTCTGTTCCCATCAACACGGCTGTTGTTAGCCTCACTGTGCGGCCCCGGATACACGAGTCTTAGCCTGAGCGTCGCTGCTCATCATGAACTTGCTACTACTGTTGTTAATTGCTGGGGTGCGATTTGTCTCGAGTCGATGCGAGTGCGGCTATGTTACCAAAGATGCGGGTGATGACGAACCCATGGTCTTCATGGACCTCTTGGAAACCGACTTCACTGAAAACAACGACGTCTCGAAGAGCTCAGACTGGACACGACAGCAGTTCAACGTCTCGGCAGAGAACGGACGCGGCGTATATGGCAAGTCATTCTTACCCAGCAACATCGTCATCTTGCCTGCAGAACGCGAGGCATCGTCCAGCCCCGGCTCCTGCCTGGGCCTACGCGTGAGCAGTACCATTTGCGATGATGCAGTATCTGCAGCAGAGATTGACACAGCCCGACGTGACCTTCACTGGGGGTCCTATCGAGCTGGAATGAAGCTGTCTGCGACCAACGGCACATGTGCTGCCTTCTTCTGGGTATGTGTATCAAGCGTCGTGGCTAGCTTAGGACGGCTGAGGTTGATGTAAACCGGGCTTAGTACTTGAACGACACCCAAGAAATCGACGTTGAATTCCTTTCCCGAGAATTCAACTTCGAAGAGGGTATTTACCCTGTCAACCTTGTCATACAATCAAAACAATCGAGAGAGGCAGGCTACGACGCCAGCAAGACTGACACATTTAAACGGATCGATCTCGACTTTGACCCAACGGCCGGATTCCACGAGTATCGATTCGACTATACGCCTGGCAAGGTTGTGTTCTACGCGGATAGCAAGCGACTTGCTGTGATGCAGGGCGGGGCAATTCCCTCAGCTGCGGGCCATCTCATTCTCCAGCACTGGAGCAACGGCAATCCCAAGTGGTCAGGGGGACCTCCCGCCCAGGACGCCATGCTGAGAGTAGGCTATATCAAGGCATACTTCAATTCGTCGGATGCACAACACCAAGCGGATTTGACGCGCCAGTGCCGTGATAGGAGGGCCAATGGGGCAGCGTGCATGATCCCAGATGTGACAGCAGGGAATGCTAGCACAGGAGGTGACTTCTTGAATGATGAGGGGAACACGACGGGCCAAGAAACGAATGACGACGAGGAAAACGGTGGCGGGAGCCAGTGTTGCCAGTCAAAAGTAGGATCGCTATTGGTGGCGATGGTGGCGGCGGTTTTAATCTTCTGAGCGGACTAGTATGGGGCCTTCTCGCTGGGCATTGCACGCATGGCCGATGAAGGCTGGACTAAGAAGAACTATCGGATCAGCCCTGAGACATTGATGGTCACCGGAAGTCAGCTGCCCAGCCATCGTCCCTTTTTGATGGAGATATGGAACAGTGGGTTGTGTTGAGCGGATGAAGCACATGATTGAAGACGGTCAAAGCTGAAGGCGAAACCGAAATTAGAATGGCCAAGGCAGTACATGTAGGCTAAGAGATTAACAAGCTGACCCTCTATTTTAACTTGTTTTATATCAGTCACTGAGCTATCACTGTACGGGACAATGCCAGGGAAATGAATGGATTAAGGTTAATCACATTAGCTCACTTGCAAGGCTGACGGCAGTCCCGAAACAGGGAACCAGTATGCTTAGGTAGACGACCTACGCCGTCAAAAACGAAAGCAGGCATGTTTGTTAGCTTCGAGCTAGTTCCGATCCTGGATAAGCAAGCTGACTAGGCGGCAGCAGCAGGAGCTGAATGAATTAAAGTTAGATAGTTCGAAGAGCCGGGCGCAAGGGGGGCTTCATCGTGAGACAAGAGCTGAGCAGTCCAGACCACGGCAGATTTTGATCTTGATGTCAGCCATCTGATACAGCCGTACAGCAATATGTATTGGGGCAGCAGCGCCTTGCATGCCGTTTTAGAGGAGAAACAGCAAAGTAGTATCAAGGCTAGACTTCTTAAAAAAGCAAAATGCTGAGGCGAGGGAGGAAAATGAGGGAGGGAGGCAAGGAGGAGGGGAGTAGGGGGAACAGGTATAAAGAGGGCACAAATGCCCTTACGGATAGGTCTGCTCGACTAGACTGCTCTAGATTATTCATTGGTATCGACCTCGCGGGAATCGCAGTTTCGCTCAATACTCATCGAGCTGATTTTTTCGCCCGTCTTTGAAGCAATTCTTCCGGCCCCTCATTATGACGCAGGGCTTCCTTGACATCGTCCTCGTGAACCGGACTGGAGCTTCCATTCTCTTTGCCCACATCACGGGGCGCAGACTGCAACCCAACGGAGTCGGCGCCGAGGTTGACGTTGGACCGATAATGATCAAGTCGGACGGAATGACGCCGCACATGCTGGCTTCTGGCGGGGGAAACCGCCGATCGCCCGGCGTTGATCACGGGATTCGCGTGGGCGGCCCCGGGGCTAAGAAGCGGGTGAGGATCCCCCGGCTGGCCGGCGGCCGCGTTTACTTCAGCAAGAACCGGCCGCTCACGTTCTACGTGAACTCGGAGTCTTCGGGGCCGGCTTTGGTGGAACCTTCGCCGATGAACCCAGCGGATACCAACTACGGAGTGGAGTGGACCTTTGCCGAGCTTACCTTCAACCAGGCGGAGGTGTACGCCAACATCTCGTATGTCGACTTCTTGAACATCCCCGTGGCCCTCCACCTGTCTACGCACGCCGGACCGGCCAAAGAGGTGACTGGCATGCCCAAGGGTGCCATCACTAGGATCGCAAAGAGGCTCGAGGAGCTCGGGAACTCTTGGGGGAAGTTGGTGGTCAGGTCTCCATCCGGAGCCCTGATCCGCATTCTCAGTCCCAACTCGGGAGAGCAAGTGTATCCGGGCCTGTTCAAGGGCTTCTTTCGGGAGCACGTGGACGCAGTCTGGAAGCACTACGAGAACACGGACCTGATCGTCGACACCCAGCGCGACTGGGGCGTGTTTCGAGGCCGTGTTAGTGGAGGAGTGCTCAAGCTGAGGGGGAAAGACGGCTGGACATTGACCTACGAGAAACCAACGACAAAGGACATTCTCACGTGCAACACTGGGCCGTTTGCTCTGCGAGAACCTCGGGATGAGAAGGAGGAGGCAAGACTCAACGTCGGGGCTCGGATCGCGGCGGCGTTCAACCGAGGGACACTGCTTATCAACCCCAGGCAGCCTCATGGCGAGCGGGTTGAGACGTACTACACCCAGAGGCCGATCAATCATTACGCGCGGCTCTGCCATAAGATGTCGGTCGCGCATCGCGGTTACGCGTTCCCGTATGACGACGTGAGTGCCAGTGGCAAGTCTGATCAGTCGGGCTACGTGAGCGACGGAAACCCCAAGCTGTTGACGGTGACGGCTGGAGGGCTTCGTGAAGGGCATATGTAATCGGGGATAATTTCACAATTGTATCAGAACATGTCCGCCAATTGATTTCTGTGTGTGTAATCCTAGTGCCTGCTGCCTGAGTGATTAAAATGTCAGTCGCTTTTATCAACCGCCGTTCTGCATTGTCGCCGTTCAGTTTCCCACCGCCTTTCAAAGGCTCTCAACAGCCTCAAGTGTGGCATGAAGTGGGCATGCGTTCTGCATAGGGCTATGCTTTTGAGGCGAAGTTCCATGGAACGCCCTCGCATATGTGTCTAATTAGATTAGAGGCTAGCCCGCCTGTCGACCTCTCAGTGTCGAGAGTCTGGAGCGGGTGAGGCGCACGTCGCCGGTTGGGCTGCATAATAAGCCTCACCGACGTTGCGCCATTCGTTCCCGCACTGCCTCTCTGTGCCCTGTGAGGTTGCACCCAAACTCGTGCAAGAACAAATAAAGGTTCGGACAGATGGTTGTTCATCATGTATCGACTTGGCTGTTGTTAGGACTGGGGTTGTAGACTGCACGAATGCAAAACTGAATGACTGTGTCCATTCAGCTTGAAACACTCCGAACGGCTGGAAGGTGTCAGCGCTGCAGGCGGATGTAAGCGGATAGGTGTCATCTCATGGAACCAATGTTAATAGCATGTATATGTACTGTACCTCACATACTGCGTACTGTAGTCCACTTTGGTGCTGTACGACCCAACAGGATGCATGCTCTTACTGCAGATGCCCGACGGGCGTGCTTGCTCAACGGGCAGTCTACAACCCCCTCTCAGAGTGGATTGGCTAAGGTAAGTAATAGGGGTGTGGGCGTGTGCCACCGCCTAGAACACCACTGTCAATGCGCCGCTCGCCTCATCTGTACCAGTGGAGTAATCATCCTCAGGTACAGTATGCCTCTGTTCGGTATGGAATTATGTCTCTGGGCAGAGCAAGAAACCTGGAGGTTGCAGGTGACAGGGCCGGGTTCACGCTCCATCGATGGTAAATGCCAGTCTTAATTAACTCTCTACTCCACTAGGTACCTCCGCAAATCCGTATTCTCTGCTAGGCAGGTACCTACACAGGAGAGTAGCAGGCAAGTACCTTCCCAGTATGTAGGTAGGTATACTTGGTCGTCCCGTCGGTAAGGAAATAGGGCTTGGATGGATGGAATCGGCAGTATAACTTTGCCGGTATGCAGCCTCTAGCTGCAAGGAAAGAGCAGCACTGCCCTGTGACCACGATTGCCCCCCAATACCCAATCAGCCCATGCTTCCTTCCATCCAGTCCAGACCAAACAAATTTCTTTAGAAATCAAGTCGTCCCCCCTTCTTTTTACCCTCTTCTTCGTCGGGCGGACTGCAACCTAGTCGGGGCAATCATCTAAATCCACCTCAGTATTCGCCTCCCGATCATAGGTACGGGGTAATACGCGCGACTGCCCATCGGTCCCCGCTGTGCACCCGCTGGCCCCTCCATTCCTGGCCTGGGGAGCACCCACGTAAGTAGATTCATCAACCATCAGCGATCCATCTCGATCACCAGCCCTACCATAACCTCAACACAACTCCCACTGTCCAGCCGAGCCTCAACCAAACTCTCACCATCCATCCCTCTTGGGCCGTCTCGCGCTTTGTTTCTCCCTCCATCTCTCTGTCCCCCGCCATTGATCCCGACTGAGACGCTTAGATCGTGGCCGAGACGTGAAACAGTCCCTGGACACGACTGCAATCATTCATCATGCCTCGGTCTTGATCAAAACAAACGAGCCTAATCACCACCAGCCCTCCTTGGTCTCGGTCTGAACCTCTAGCCCCGAAGCCTCGTACTCCCGGCGAAGACCCCCGCCATGGTTTACTGCGGCAAACCCTCGAAGGGGTGCTCCAAGTGTCGCGAGCGCAAGATACGCGTGAGTTCATCCGGTCAAGCCACACCCCCACCGCGCCCGTTGCTCTCGCGATAATACAGATGAGGATGACGCCAAAGTTGCCATTCTTACTGCCCATATTTCCCTACATCCACCCCAGCCTAAGGTCCTACTGACTCACCAATGTTGAATCTTAGTGCGACCAAGGAGAACCTTCATGTGGCCAGTGCGAGAAGCGTCACCAGACATGCCCGGGATATCGGAACCTGGTTGACCTCATGTTTCGTGATGAGAGCTCCCACGTAATTAACAAAGCCGCAAAGACGCGCTCCCGTGCCGCACGGAAGAAGGCCCAGACCCCCGGCCCGACATCGCCATCCCCGTCGCCTCGGCCCGTCCCGAGCGCCCCAGTCCCAAGCGCCTCGACCAAGCCCGTCACCAAGAAGTCAGCTTCCCGCCGCCGGGGCCCAGTCCTCTCTATCCTTACCCCGAGAAGCAGCAGCTCGCCTTCTCAGGCGAGCACCGATAGCAACGACGGCGATGCTGCCACCGGCGACTACTGCCTTCATGATTTATATTCTGACCAGGTGTTGCTGGACGAACCTCTGCCTGAATCTCTCCAGGAACGAGGAACCGCCTTCTTCTGGTCCCGCTACGTCGCAGCCGACAACGGTTGTCATCAAAACTTCTCCTTTATCTACGACGTTTGGAAGCCCCCAGACACGGACGACGCTAAAGTCGACGCTGTAAGAGTTAGTATGGCGGCCGTGGGCCTTGCCGGCCTGTCCCAGCTCACCGGCTGTAAAGAGACGATGCATCGAGCCCGGCAGAGCTACGGCATCGCGCTTAAACTCACAAATACTGCTCTCTGCAACCCCGAAGAATGTATCAAGGACACCACTTTACTCGCTGTTCTGATACTTGGAAGATACGAGTTCGTCGCTGGGCACAGTCCCCAGACCATGCAGGCGTGGCAGGATCACGTTAACGGGGCCGCCATTCTCGCCGGCATGAGGGGCTCGGCCCAGTTTCGAACCAAAGCTGGTGTTAGCATGTTTCTCATGCTGTCCCAGTCCGTCCTCATCAGCTGCATTCAAAGCGGGCTGCCGATGCCCCAGGCAATGGTTGATCTTCGTAACGAGCTTCAGCCTTCACTCGAGCTCGATAGCCCAGTATGGCGCGTGGTTGATCCCGTCTACAGAGCGCTCCAAGTCCGTTACGACATCAAGTCGGGGAAACTGCACGACATTGATGATATAGTGGAGAAGTTGACGCATATCGATGACGAATTCGCAGTTATATTGTCTAAGCTACCCCCGTCCTGGAACTACCGGCGCATCCAATTGACGAGGTCGGACCCTCGAGTCTTTGGCCATTGGTGCCATGTATATCCAGGTCTGCTGCAAGCCACAATGTGGAACGGCGTGCGAGCAGTTCGGATGCTTGTCTTAGAGACCATTCTCGAGCAACTCTGTTGCGGCTCTAAGCCTTTAGATCTGGCCTCATTGCCGGATCACTACCGGACACGTTTGGCAAGGATTACAAAGTTGCTTAGCTTGCTGGGAGAGGCTATTGTGGCGAGCATTCCTCAGCATTTTGGCGTTGTCAGTTTTCGACAGGGTTCTTCAACAGGAGGCACAGGAGTCGCAGTCTCAAGCCCTACCAAAGAACAACGATACCGCGACATGCCAATACCAGCAGGTCCAAAGTTACGGTCTGACCATGGCCTCGAATCAGAAGGCGAGTCCAGCAGGCCAACGTTGCTCAATCCAACAAATTCGGTCGGTCAGGAAGGCAATGCGGAACGCTTTATGACTCTAGCGTCCGCAAGCCACACCATAATATGGCCCCTCTATATCCTGGGCATGTCCTCGACTTGTTCTACCGAGACGAAACAGTATGCCATCGATAGGCTGCACGCCATCCACCGCGAGACTGGTCTTGAACAGGCTCGCATTGTTGCAAAGCTGCTGGAAACTAGGGAGGAACCTGCCAAACAGGGCGCATCTCTCTTCGGTGCTATGCCTCCACTGCCAGAGGGCATGTTACCCGATGTTGTTTAGATGCCGTTTGTATTGCCTCTTGGAGCCTAAGCATGGACCTGTCAGTATTTCTTTTGCTAATCACCCGGTGTGTCAACCGGGATTTCACTCTGATATATGTAACCACGGAGTTATGAGGTTGGGATACCCGTAAAACGTGGCTGAGCAGTTTTTGTTGCTTCCTTAGCATGGCTCTCTAGTAATGAGAATATGCAGACTCGAGAAAGGATTCATACCAACATTTGTGGAGGCTTATCAGCTTTCACGAAGGTGGACGAGGCCCCTTCTACCAACTGTCAAAGTTTCCAAACCCAGCCCCTTTGATCTTCTTGCGTGCTGGTTCCTCCCATGTGTCAACGTCGTTGATATCCGCCTCGTTTGTTGTGGAAGTGCTCCGTGATGCTGTGGTCTTGAGATACTTGCCGACGCTCTCCCTAGAGTCGACGGGCTCAATTGTACCGTCGTTGCGTATGCGCTTGCCGGTCCAGGTTGTTTTGTCGTCCTCGGTACCACCACGACGCTGAACTTCTTCTTTCTCCAAGGTATGCTTTTCTTCCTCCCTACGCTGGTTCTGGAACTCCTCGAAGGGGTCAACGAAGACTACGACATCTTTGATGACGATCTTGTTCAGGGGTCGGCTGGAGCCATCGGTGGGAACGGCTTCCATTTTAGAAAGGACGTCAAGCCCAGAAGTCACACGGCCGAAAATGGTGTGCTTGCGATCCAGGTGAGGAGTGGGCTTGTACGCGATGAAGAACTGACTCGAGTTGGTGTTTTTGCCTTTGTTGGCCATGGAGACTGCAGAGAGTCAGTTTGAAGACGCTGGATGTATGAAAAGAGATGCGCTCACCAGTGCCGCGGGCATTGTGTGTTAGGGGGCCGTCGAACTCATCGTCAAAGTATTTGCCCCAGATGCTTGCGCCACCGCGGCCTGTCCCAGAGGGATCACCACCTTGGATCATGAAGTTGGGGATATTTCGGTGGAAAGCGACGCCCTTGTAGTACCCCTTCTGCGCAAGTTTGATGAAATTCCAGACTGCCCTGGGCGCCGTCTCGGGTTGTAGCTCAATAGTCACATCACCCAGATTGGTCTCCATCCTCGCATAGCCTTTGGCCTTGACCCGCTTAGGCTTGAGCATGTATTCCTCGTCAGTTAGAAGAGCCCTCTCGCCGCTCGTCTCGGGCGTGAGTCCCGTGCTCGTGAAACTTGCGGCAGCTCTTCCCGTGGTATATGCGGCCGAGTTCGACGCCAGTTTCTTGTCCCGAATCATGGACTGCCGAACCAAAGGTGCGGCGGCGGGCTTCGCAAGCGCTGTGGAGCTGCGGTTGACGTCGCCACCCTGCTCTCGCGCCTTGCGCGCCTTGTCCACGGCAGCCTTTGCGCGCAGAACCTTGCTGCCTATATTCCCTAGCGCGCCTGTGTTGATGTTTCCCGCTTGCCGCTCCTCCTCTTGTTCTTTGGTCAACTGTGCCTCGTGGCCTTCTTTTAAATACTTGAACTGCTCGAGGTTTCGGCTGGCAGCATTTTGGGGGTCTTGGAGAGTGATGATGTCTGCTCGCGAGAACTCCTCGTCGTCGACTAAGTCACGCCACGTCTTAGTCTTAATGTTCATGCGCTCGACCGTGTCCCAGGCGAAGACGTTGGCGTAAGTGCCATGACGGATGGCGACGATGTGGGTGTTGTCGGTGAAGACCTTGTACGTGACGGGATCAATCAGATCGCCCTTGCCATCGCTTAAGCCGGCACCGAGGGAGTCGGACTCGGAATTTCGGGCAAAGTTGAGGCGGATTAGATCCTTCTTTTGCAAGGGCTCGCCGTCGACGGGGTTTTGGTTGGGGTGTTTCTCGAGCCAGGCGCCAATGACCTCGACGTCGAAGATGGTGCCGTCCGGGGTGCATACAGGGTTTTTAAAGGGCTGGAGGCTTGCGGCGCAGAAGTTGAAGGGTAGGCGGCGGAATGACGCGACCTGCTGACCGCGAGAGGAGACGCCGGCGCCGACGCTGGCGGAATAGGCATCGGAGGACGACCACTCGGAGTGTGTAATCTGTGGGGTGCGACGGGTGGTTAGAGGGTAGTTGTTGGAGTGTAGTCCAAGGATTAGCTTACGTATAGCTTGTCGGTTCCCTTGCCCATGGTTGTGCTTGATAATTAGAGGCGGATGGGTTGTAGGTATTCGGTGTCGCAACCGGAAGACGAATGGTTGTTGATGAATTTATTAGTGACGGATGAATGCGCCAGTCCAAAACTTGGGCCGCCTATCGCTTATCGCTTATCGGCCGCGTCTGGCTGGGGCGATGGTCTGGCTTGCGCGCCGTAACGTGCTAAGGGGGACTGCGCTACAGCAGGTGATACGTACCTTCCCCGTCCTGGGCCACTTCCCAGTCTCCCAAGTGGAAGCGTGCTGACCTGGCTTCACTGGCAGCAGCCAATTACGTATACGTAGCGCAGGTACCACCAACCTCGCAGCCGCAGCCGCAGCCCATCTTCATCTCCATCTCTATCCAGAGCCACCTTCTTGCATCCTGGAATAAGTCAAAACTCGCCCCCGTGTCTCTTCGCCCTTCCTCCTCTTGCGCCCACCCATTCGATTCGCGCAATCCTCCCTCTCACCTCACGAGGACCCCCTTGCCCGCCTCGTCATGCTCGCCTAGAACTTCTTGCGACGCCGCACCAAGATCCATCTCGAAAGTCTCGCCGAACCTCCCGCCAACCCTCCCACCGAAGCCATCGACCCCATCTCGTGCCCTCGCACCCCTTATTTCCTTCACCGCCACCCGCAGCTTCCGCAGTACACCGATCAGCTCGCTGTCGAAGATGAGGTTCCCCCGGGGACTCCTCCTGCTGGGCATGTCACTCTGGACTGCCCAGGCCATGGAAGTTGGTCTGGTACGCAGCTCATGACTCCTCTGTCCCTACCTGCTGCCAGACTCTCGGCATGCTAATCGTGCTCAATTGTAGGATAACAAAGATGGAAACCAAGAAATTTGCACTGGTCAGTTTGTCGAAACGGTCTTGCGCGAATCTCGCCGCCTAACAGACAATAGGCATGTACAGCCGTAGCTCCTGGGGAGGCCCGGTCGACCCCTTCATTCAGGTCAAGTTCCTCAACTCGACCAGCAAGGAGAAGGACCCTATCGCCAGCCTGGTAATCTTTGAATGGAAGGATCGAAACTTGATTGGCATTCCCGATGCTGACCTGCACACCAACGTAAGTATTCGCCGTATCAGCCGATTTGAAGCACTTCGCTGATATTCCATGCGCTCCTAGCGATTCGCTATCTGCAATGACAACTACGTTAAGGCTGGCAACTGCAACAAGACTGACATTGGCAAATTCGTCTTGTCATCCGACGCCGCTGAGAAATCCAAGAACATCATTGCCTCAAAGGCTGTCCACCTGAAGGAGCCGGGTTCAGTCAAATACTCGATAAAGAAAACAGGATACTACTGCGTCGTAACCGACGGCTACAGCACTGAGGAATATTCTGCCGTTGCCGAGTTTCGCAATGCTTACGGCGAGCTCCAGGCCACGCAGATCCCCAAGCTGCCCTTCTACGGTGGCATTACTATCCTTTATGCGCTCGTTGCTGCTTACTGGGGCTTTCTCTACTACCAACATCGACACGACATCTGTGAGCACCCATGCTATTCAGCCACACCAATCTCGCAACGTTGCTAACTTTCTTCGAGTGGCTGTACAGAACTACATTACGGCCATCTTGGTTTTCTTGGTGGTTGAGATGATCCTGACTTGGGGCTTCTATGGTTTGTCTGCGCCATTGACCTTTCCGAAGATGATTTATTAACAGTTGCGAAGATTACCAGAACCGGAATGGATCCAATATCGGCTCCAAGGTCTTCCTCACTGTAGTGGGAGTCCTCAACGCCGCCAGAAACTCATTCTCCTTCTTCCTGTTGCTTATTGTCTGTATGGGCTACGGCGTGGTCAAGCCTACCTTGGGTCGAGCCATGATCTGGGTGCGATGGCTTGCTGCCGCCCACTTCCTCTTCGGTCTGGTCTACTCCGTTACTAGTCTGACCATTACTCCCGAGACTGCTGGTAAGTTACGACCTTGACATTTGTATCTCACTTCGAACCGCTTACAAGTCTTCAGGTCCCTTCGTTCTCCTCATTGTGCTGCCCCTCGCCGGTACCTTGACTGCCTTCTACATTTGGACACTGAACTCGCTTAATCTCACCCTCAAGGACCTCAAGGAGCGGAAGCAACACGTCAAGGAGGCCATGTTTAAGAAACTGTGGTGGGCTATCCTCATTAGTATCCTCGTCATTTTCGCCTTCTTCTTCTTCAACAGCTTCACCTTCGCATCGGTCAATGACCCCGATTTCGTTCCCTTCCACTGGAAGACGAGATGGTTCATTCTCGATGGCTGGTTGAATTTGGTCTACTTCGCTGACGTCGCTTGGATTGCCTACATCTGGCGCCCCACTGCCAATAACCGTCGCTTCGCCATGAGTGACGAGGTTGCTCAGGACGACGATGGCAACTTTGAGATTGGTGACATTGGAATGCCTGGCGAGGACTCCGATGACGAAGAGGCTCAGGTGGGCAAGCGGAACGAGCCTGAACCCTTCAATGGAGTTACGGTTGCTGGAACGTCCCAAGCCGGCGGCCAGCAGAGGTCAAACAGGCCACTTCCCCGAGAATCGCTAGATGGCGAGACCATATTCGCCGTCGGCGAGGATGGTGACAAGTTCTCGGATGAGAATGACAGTGACGACGACGACAGTGATGACGATGACGATGATGATGATGATGATAGTGACGACGAGGAAGATGCGAAGCTTGTACGAGGGAAATAAAACGATGATGGCGTTTCTCAGATGAAGGCTGGCTCGCTGACCTGGTCAAGTTCAACTTTTTTGTATAGTCAAGGTTTCATATAGCATTCATGAATGGATTGGGAATTGTGTCGTGTATAACATTGGATCCCCAGGAGATGGATCAGTGTGCGTGATTGGGACTGGAATCAGCTAGCTAAGTATAGGGCCATAGACTAGGGGTTGGCAAACGGTCAATATTATACAAGGTTACTCCGCACATGGTAGTACAATCTTTCCAGTTCTCTGACACTTGATGCTATCCGATATTTGCTTTCACTTCAACACCCAACCGTACGTCAGGCCTTAACGTCCCCACCGAACCCGACAGGTCGGCGACGGCCCTCGTTTTCAGGCAAGATAGCCAGCGCTTTGTACACCTTGCCCATACCGCCAGGGCCTTTGTCAACTAGGCGCTTCCAGGCCTTGTCGATGCTCTCGGCGGCTGCCTTATCGACACCGGGTGCTTTGGTGAGCATCTCGGCGCGCTCGCGGATGCCCATGAGCTCCAAGAAGTCGGCCTGTGGCACGGGACCATGGACCTCAACGCCATTGCTAGCTAACATGGCCACCTCCGCAATGGCTGTGAAGTCGACGTCGACGCTCAGATCGACCAGACCTGGGGCGGAAAAGGGGTTCACGCGCTTGTGCTGGCGGATACCCCTGAGGGAGTTGATGGGTACCGTGTCAGAAGTGCCGTAATCAAGGACAAGGGCAGCACCGCTGGGAACAGGCTTCGGGTGCTGGGGGGTGCCACCGATTCGGGTTGCAAAGTCGGTGACGAAGGTGGAGGCGTCCGGACAGACCTCGATGAGCGAGTTGGGCGTCTGCTTCAGCTTACGGTAGCGTGGTGAGGTCTCGGGCACGAAGCGCGAGTGCCGCGTAGTACCGGAGGATAAAACAAGCTGGAACTCTGGCGGAGACTCGTGCTGCTCAGACTTGGGAGTTCCTAACTCGGCATGGGTGACGCCGGGACGTGTTGGCGAGACCATCATCTCTCGCCATTCGGTAATCGGCTTGCCATCTGGAGATGCAGGAGGTGCTTTGGCGGCGGCGGGCGAGCCAGGTGGTGGCGGCGGAGGAGGATCGACTACGGCGGATTGGAAGCTGTGGATGGGGAGAGCATCGAAGAACTCGTGGGCTACGATGAAAGGCATCTTGCTGGGCTCTATCCCGAGGCTGGTGAGTACATGTGCGGTGTGGGGTAGGCCTTGGATCACAAACCGATGGGGATAGATTTAATGGTATCAGTCCAGACGATAGGTCGACTGTCATATTTGCTGGCGCTGTGGGAGCCGACCTTGGACTCTGTTGACGCAGCACCGGGGCCACAGAGGAGCTTCTTCTGGGCATCCCTGAGTTCGCGACTGGCCTCGACCATGTAGATGGCGTCTATGCTGTCGGCCATGGCAGGAAACCTCTGAATGGTCTATTTGCAGAATATCAGTACAGTAGATTTCATAGCTGCAGGAGCCAGGGATGTGCCCGGCCGTACCCGAAGCATGTCGTCCATCAGAGTGCCACGGCCAGGTCCAACCTCGATGAGCTGGACGCCGTGTTTGGGACGCCCCTGGCTGATCCATTCGGCGATGAACCAGATGCCAATCAGCTCACCAAAGACTTGGGAGATCTCAGGAGACGTTACGAAGTCGCCTTTGACGCCGAATTGGTCTCGTCCGTCGGCAATGGCCCCCGTGTAGTAGCCGCCAAGATCGCCCGTCAAGCACATGCGCATGTAGCTAGCTAAGGGGACTGGCCCGGTGGTCTAAGGACGAGAAATTCAGCACCTTTCCGCTGAAGAAGCAACTGATGGCAATGGATTTCGTACCGAGATGGCCTCGAAGAGCTGCTTGGCCAGTGGCGTCGACCAAGTCCTCTCTGTCTGGCGACGAGGGATAGTGGATGAGAAGCTTCTGGCTGTCGCACATGAGGCGAACAGGCCTGACCGGTGAGTCCAGCGACCACCAGCCAGACCTAGGACTGAGCGCGTATTAAGAGGCCTCATCATGAGGGACAGGACGTCGTCAGTGAGCTCCGATGCCGATTTTCCCAAGTCGTTAAGAGAGACCTTGGAGCTACGATAAGATAAGAAAGTCCCCGTAGGTTGGAGACGGGATGGAGTGCCTAGTGTGTGGCCCCTGTAACCGGCGCAAAGTCCCCCTGGACGCGGCTGTTGCAGGGTGTCGAAGCCACTAATGACGAAACCCACCGTCCGAGGAAGGCTGTCACATTGAGGCTTCCATGGTAGGGCAGTCGCAAAGATCCCAGCCTCGCTCACGACCTCCAACATCCAACCCCCGAGATCCTTCATCTACCACGACTCCGTCCCACGCAGCAGAGAAGCTGTCTTGCGCCGCCAAAGCGGAATCACAGTAACCATACCGAATTGGGACCTATTCCTACCTCACGTCTTTATTCTTCGCCCTCCTCCGACTCCCATCGCCGCCCACCATGTCAAGCAAGTCCCGGTGGGCAGACACTGAAGAAGACGCCCGCCTGGACGCCAAACTCAAACGAGAAAAGGAGGAAAAGCGCCTAAAGAAAGCCGAGAAGGCTCGGAAGCTCGAGGCCGAGAAGCAAGCACAGGCAGCGGCGTCAAGTCAACAAACCGATTCCCCCGATGTCGATGGTCAAGGCCGCCCGTCCAAGCGACGTAGACTCACGCCTGAACCCGGTGCAACGCCAGACAAGGCCGACGACGCGCCTGCGAAGCTGCTGAGGTTCCAGGGAGGCGGCTGGCGCAAGTGTCGGAGCGTGGAGAACTATGATAAGCTCAATGACATCGAGGAGGGCACGTACGGGTGGGTGGCGCGCGCGACGGAGAGGGCGACGGGCCGGGTCGTCGCCCTGAAGCGGTTGAAGTTGGACCCGGCAGACCGAGGCGGATTACCCGTCACAGGGCTTCGAGAGATACAGATTCTCAGAGACTCCAAGCACCGGAATATTGTGACATTAGAGGAGATTGTCGTTGGGGACGACATATCACGACCTGATAAGTGAGTCGTGCTCATTTCCTGCACTGCCCCGGCACTCGACGGGATACTAACACTTCGTCTGCAGCTCTCTATTTCTGGTGCTCGAATTTGTCGAGCACGACCTCAAAAGCATTCTTGAGGACATGCCCGAACCCTTCCTCTCCTCCGAAGTTAAGCGGCTACTCCTCCAGCTGACGTCAGGCATTGCCTATCTTCACGACAACTGGATTCTCCACCGTGACCTCAAGACGTCCAACCTCCTTCTCAACAACCGTGGCCAGCTCAAGATTGCCGACTTCGGCATGGCTCGATATGTGGGCGACCCGCCGCCTAAACTGACCCAGCTTGTCGTCACGCTATGGTACCGCGGCCCGGAGCTGCTCCTCGGTGCCAAGACGTACGACGCTGCCGTCGACATGTGGAGCGTCGGCTGCATATTCGGGGAGCTGCTCACCCGTGAGCCCCTCCTGCAGGGCAAGAACGAGGTCGACCAGATCTCGAAGGTCTTCGAGCTCTGCGGTGTCCCCTCCGACGACTCGTGGCCGGGCTTCCGGCGGCTGCCCAACGCCCGCTCCCTGCGCCTCCCCAAGACGGCTGCCTCGGTGGGCTCCGTGGTTCGCGCTCGCTTCCCCAACCTGACGACCGCCGGCGCGGGCCTCCTGAACGACCTCCTCGCCCTGGATCCGGCCCGTCGTCCCACAGCTCGTGACATGCTCCAGCATGAGTATTTCCACCAGGATCCCAAGCCCAAGCCCGAGAGCATGTTCCCGACGTTCCCTAGCAAAGCGGGCCAGGAGCGGCGACGTCGTCACGAACCCCACGCTCCGGCTCGAGGAGGCCAGGCGGCGTCGCTCGGAGACGCAGACTTGAGCACCATATTCCAAGGGCGGGACAAGGAGGAGAGGGGAGCAGGGTTCAGCCTGCGCATGGTATGAGGGGAGAGCTTTGTCTGCTTCTACGAAAATATACCCGCCACTAGATTCCTAGTGCTGGGTACGCACCTTACTGTACCAATCAACCACTGTGTAAGACTAACTGTATTGCCTCGATCTATCTCTTGATATCGACTTGGGCTATACTCTAATAAGTACCCGCCACCAGACTTGGCTCTACTTGGCTTATGCTTTGCTCGCAGACCGATCGTTCGATTAATCATTTATTAGATTATAGCCCAAGTCGATATCAAGAGATAGATCGAGGCTATACAGCTAGTCTTACAGTTGTTGGTTGGTACAGCAAGGTGCGTACCCAGCACCAGAAATCCCAGTAACTTTAAGCACAATAGGCTTTCCCGACAAGATGGTATACATCAACCTTAAGCCTCTAGCCTTTGGTTCGATTAATCATATACATGGAGTTGATTTATTACATAGCCAGGATACTTTGCATGGTCCGGGATAGAGGGTCTATGAACCCATCGCGACGAGATTTGTATGTTTATAGAATCATTACATGACTGTGCTGTCTGACGACTAGATTCTGAGCCATTCACTATAGTGTTTTCCCAAGCCTTCGCGAGACCATCCAATAACGTCCCCCTCTGCCCAACGCCCCCAGGGTTGAAAATTGCAAAATTTGTCCTGGCAAACCCCAAATAGTTACTCAAAAAGTAGAAATTACCCACTCAATGCTGGCCTACCCAAAAAAGAACCCCCCGGTTATATATATGATGACAACACGTGTAACTCCTAAACAAGCGCAAGATGGACGCTCAGTGCAGGTTGAGGCCGGCAACGAACCAGGTGAACGAGGCAATGGTAATGATGCTCATGGTCAGAGCGAAGCCAGCGGCATGGTGATCGATTTTGGGAGGGCCGCCGTTGCAACCAACGCAAGTCCAGTCAGCCAGAGGGGTGTAAGGCTTGCCAGTGTACATGCCGAACTTGAGTCCGCTGAAGACACCGAGATAGCCAGGGTCGGCAGTGTCAGTGATGCTAGCATCAGAATCCTTGATGATGAGGGTGTACAGCTCAACGGGCAGGGGCGCATCGGCGTCGGTGGCCTGGACGCTGGAGTCCCAGACGAAGTCGACCTTGGTCTCAAAGGTCATGTTGGAGGTGAGGGTCCAGGTCTCACTAGCCGAGGAGCAGCTGATGAGAACGTCAATGGCAGTGGGGGTGCCCTGGAGCGACGTGTAGTTCCAGCCGAGGGTGACATAGTCGCCAATTTTGAACAAGGGAGTAGCTTGAGCGGTGGTGATGGGAGTCAGGATAGTTACACCACCAGCGGGATCATCGGCGGCGAAAGTAGTGTGGGTTGCCTCGCTGTCTGACTTGTTCTTCTTGCCGGTAGTCGTCGATTTTCCCTTCTTGCCGGTGGCTGTCCCAGTCCCAGTCTCGGATGCAGTGTCTGTCTCAACCTTGGCGGTATTGAGGTTTCTTGTCGTGACGGCCTTGCCGGAATCCTTAGTAGATGAGCTGTCTTCGGCAGAGGCTGTCTCGGTGGCTTGGCCTACAATAGGAGTCAGTTTGGGGCACGGTATTTGTCGAGTGGGGAGTTCATCAACGTACTCTCAGCAGTGGAATCGGAAGAATCAGCTCGACGAACGACGATGGCTTCAAGTTCGGGCATCCATCCAGGCCATGCGGCCGTCAGTGGCGTGAGGGAGGAAAGGCACGCTGCCAGCTGTAGAAGGGTTCCGGTGGGACGCATGATGGGCGAGGAGGATGGTGTTGTTTTCGACGACAGAACAGGACGACGCGATTCGTCGGGGGATATGAGCTAAGGACGACGCGGCCGATGATGGGAATGGCCACGAAGCGGCGTGTCTCGTTGATGGTTTGGCTTCTTTGAACGAAAGTCGATGGTGATGTGCGAGTCCAGGTGTGAACAGCGGCTCAGTGGTGTCGACGAGAAGGGGAGCAAAGCGAGTCGACGGGTTGGGGAGCGAGCGGCGGGATGTGGTGATAAGCGAGTGTTGAGAGACGAAGAGCAAAAGCGAGGGAAGAGGCTCTTTGACGTCGGTCGAAGTCGATGAATCGGTTGGTTGACGGGTGACAGTGACGGTGACGGCAACGGTGAACGGTGAACGGGGATGAGGAAGAATGAACAGCCTGGACAACGAACGAACGAACGAGGGCGAGAAGCAAAGAAAAAGCGTCTTGTGTTGTGTTGGCGGGAGCAGGGGAGCAGGAGAGCAGGGGGAACGAGACGGGGGAAAGAAAGAATTGGGCGGGAATCGAGGAGAGACAGGGGTTTGCAGAGAGGCACCCACTGGAGTCGCCCGCTGGAAGCCACTGGGTCCATTTATGGCACCCGCCCGTCATCCATTAGTGAGTGGCACCCACACAACCTTTGGCACATGGGTGTGTGGGAACTCAACACGGGCTGGCCGTCGCCTGTCGGGCTCACTGGGCCAGGGGTCGTGTTGGCCACTCCGCCCGCTATATACAGTCAGTTCGTATGGAAAATAAAAAGGGTCATGCAAATAACCACGGGCTGCGGACTAATTACTTCCACTGCGCCGCCATTGACGATCCGTCTGGGGTACTCCGGACATGAAGAAAGGGATGCTCTTCTTCTTCACTTGCTTTTTCTGTCTTTGTCTCGGCTTGCGGCGGGCACATACCGTCGTCGGGTGCCTGTCGAGTCTCAGCCCGGAAGCAAAAGAAGACACGGAAGATCATAACACAACACGACACACAGACATTCATACATGGCACGCAACAGCAGCAAACCCCCAGGCCCAGACCACTGCAGCCCGGCCATGCTCACCATCCATCGGCGCCGCAGCCGCTCTTCACAACACCACACAACATGCACATGCTTCGGGGCTGTGACGAGCTTGTCCCCTCGGCCCCCTAAACCTCCGTAGTCCCCGTGGTAGTCCCCGTCGCTAAGGTGACCATTGGCTGTGGCGAGCGTTCACCATCACATGATCTCGTGTTTTCCTCTCCCGTCTTGGACTAAAAATAACCCCATGCCGCTAATCCTCATCCATCAGATTTTCGCTCGTCATGCACGCAGCGCACAGCATCAGCCGTCTAGGATAAGTTAAAACAGGTGTTCCCTTGGGTTCCATTCGTGATGGCTTGGCATGGGATTCAGAGTGGAGGATAAATGCTAAAATAAAAAGAACGTTACTCCTCCAAGATGGTTCTGGACCTGTGTCCGTCGTTGCAAATCATTCCTCCATTGGTCGCTCTTTTGCCATCTGGGTCCGTCTGCAGTGCTCCAGTTGTTTGTTATCTACTTGTAGACTCGCGCATGTCTCGTATAAACACAGCCGCCGGCATATGCAACAAGCAATTCCTGTCCCCTTTCTGTTCTCCCTCGCCACCAGACAAGTTGTCTGACCCTGTCTCAGAACCAAATATCCCCATCGTGCTTCAAGGCCAGTCGCCTAACGCCGAACTGGCTGCTGAAAGGAGAGCGATGCTGATGCCTGTTGGATAAAGTTATCCCGCGTATTGATTGAATCAAGACATCGTGTGCAATATACAAGAAGTAGGTGCCTTTTTGGGAGTTAGATACTGGGAAGCAGAAGCTGCAGCCATGCCTTGTTTGTGGCGGTCGTTTCCTGGTCAATATTGACACAACCCAATTCTATACACACCACCATGCACACCTCTGGGCCGAATCCTACCCACCCTTGTCTGCCAGTACCCTTCGGACAGACCATCCTCGAGTCCGAATACTTGGGGAAAATGATAAAGACGAGGCATTCTGCTGCCAATTTCGTCAAGTCCGAGACAACTGGAGGTCACCGCCAGGTCAATCTTTTCCGAATGTGCTGCACTCTGCAGGCTGAATGGTGCCTTACAGTAAGTGAAGGCGACATGGCGACACAGAGCCACAGAGCCACAGACCCGGAAGATGATCCCCATCATGAGAGAGATAAGGTTACGACAATGCATTGATGAAGAAGTCTTCATCTTGGAGGGAGCACGGCGTCGCCACTCTTTCCCGACTTTCGCCTTCACTTTCACTCTCGCTCGACGTACCCGTACCATCCCGGCACGCAAACACTTTTGGCGACCGTCCAGGTGACAAGTCACAAACGTTAGTAGCCGGCAGCAAGCCCACTGCAGCGATGGCAGCGATGGCATTGGATGCCCCGAGGCGGGAGGCTGGCACGTGAGATGGATTGGATGGATTGGATGGTATCGGGCTGCAGCAGGTGGTTGGCGGGCTGTTGGCGGGCTGTTGCAGCTGTTGGGCGATTCCATGCGGCTGGCTGAGGTGGCTTCCCGCTGTGTCCATGTGTTTGGCTGTTTCGCCCTGAGGCTGCTTCCTAAGGCAAAGCAGGTGCCTCGTTGACTCCCTTACCTTACCTTCCCAGCCTGCCTGACCTGTCTTTTTCCCCTGCGCCCAGCCGGTGGTGCTCGTCCCTCCACCATCAGAAAACCTCCCTCCGTTACACCAGAGATCACCAAGCTCTGCAGGTCGGAATGGCTTCAGTTCAGTGAGTTGTGTCCCCCAGACCCGCCGCCATAAGCACAAGGCGCCAGGTACAAGGCACAAGGCACCAGGCGCACGGCATGCGCCTAGTCCAAAACCATATCTGCCCTCGAAACCTCCATGTCTGACTTTGGGCTTGTCACAGAACCCAATTTGTACGTCCCAACTTAACCGTCGCTGCAACGGTCCCGACCTCATTGCAGCGCCCAATCTTCCCCACCAATCGCCTCTCAACTAACCAACCTTGGCCTCCCCTCAAGCTTTCCGGGGCTCACTCCCATGGCCCTGCCGCCGTCTACATTTCTCAGGCCGAGTACGATGGCCTCGTCAAGGTTGCCCACCAGTACGGTACGCCTCGTCCTCGCTGGCCGGTTCGCCTCCAAGTGTCCTGCTCTGTACCTGTCCCACTGACCTCTGCGCCGCTTGTAAAGCCCGTTTGCGACAGAATCTTCTCCGAGGTGGTATCGAGGAGGAAACTATTGCCGTACGTCTTCCATCCCAGATCTCTAGTCTCTGGCCCTATCAGAACACAACTTCCAAGTGTGTGGAACTCGCGTTATTCGCGTAGTGTGCATACCTAAGGTATACCCGCGTAGCATTTCTACGCGGTGGTTCATCTTTCCTAGGAATGGAACTATGACCTCAAAGTCGCCAATGACGCTGGTCTTGGAAAGATGCCTGGCTCCTAACTCTACCATAGATCTTGAGCAGTGAGGACCCTTCGCTTGAAGCAAATCAAACACCAGCAGCTTCACAGGACTACAGTACTGCTGGCCAGTACGGAGACGGTGCCAAAGCAACCTTCTTGAGCAACTCACAACATACGCGTTGGGGCCAGACTCGCGGCTCTGTTCAAGATAGGCATAGAGATGGCAGAGCCGATTTCGACGCACCCTCCGAGAGCGTATCTATGTCAATCGACTCCTCGGTCGGAGGCGTCCCACTTCGCAGCTCTACCACCGCCAACTCTATGCCTCGCGGCCCTCAGTTAGACCGTATAGCCACCAGAACAATCCACCTGTCAAACCTTGCCGACGGTGTCACGCATGCTGACATTACGGAGGCCGTTCGTGGGGGTCAAGTCCTCGAAATCTACCTCAGACCACGAGACCGCACCGCCACTGTCTCATTCGTGTACGGAGAAGACGCTAAAGCCTTCTATGCTCGTGCTCGCCAAGCCGATCTTTATATCAAGAACAAGAGGGTCAGACTTCCTATAGCTTTTCTCGATACAAATCGCTAACAAGGTACTAGGTCGACTTAAGATGGGGCGACCGACAATTCGTCCTCGCGGGGCACGTCGCTCATAAACTCAACATCGGAGCCAGCCGCAACCTCGTCATCCGCAATTGTGATCCAAACCATACTGAGGAAGCCATACGCGACGATCTCGAACATATTCACAACCTAGTGGTCATCGACGTCAACTTCGTTAGGGGCGACTGCTTCATCAGTACAAACTCGGTCCACAATGCAATGTTCGCCCGGACTTGCATGATGAGCCGCGGGTGAGTTCAAACCCCGACGCCTCCGGGGCCCACCACAGTATCCTACGAGAGCCATTTGACGACTGACTCTTGTTATTCTACAGAAAGTACCGAGGCTCTCGGATTCAATGGGCTGCAGACGAGTGTGCCCAACCGCTGGCCGAGATCCCTGCCTTGAGACGTAGTACCAGCACTGCTTCTACTGTAAAGACTCAGCCGGACCACATGTCCAACCGCTTTCAAGTGCTGGACCTTAGTGACGACAAGGACTTTATTGGCGATGGTAGCATTGATGACGACGACGATGATTCTGACGATACTCTCCACTAGTTGATCTTGTGCCCTGCCGCTTGGGTGTGGGATGTTTAAATCATCTCTGAGTTATGAGTGACCTATAGTAATTCATATGATACAATTTTACAGCTATGATTCCTGGTAGACATAAACGAAGTCAGGGTTCCAGGTCTTTCCTTGTTTTCGATGCACAGCGCTAGATGTGACAAGCAAACTAGTAGGAGTAAGCACAACCTAACCAGGTCAACCCGAAGGTGCGAGGTAGTATTTTGAAGACCAAAATCAAAGCAATCAATTGCTATTCATAGATTTTACGCCATAAAATAATATACCAGACGGACTCTCGATCGCAAGACAGTTGGCAACCAAGTGTTGAGGATGCCAGGTAAAAAGAAGAAGAAAAAAGGGGGGACAACACCACTCTCACAAGATGCCGAGAGTTCGTCCGGCATACATTCAATCAACAAAAAGATGTGCTAAAGCTCTACTGAATACATGCAGAATGAAGAAGAGAAGGGGAAAAAAAGAAGCGCGCTGACAGTAGTCTCTGGCTTTGCAGTCTAAGTGGCCTGGAAAGAACAGCCCCCCGAATCCTGTCCGAATCGAACGCATCATTCAAGGAGCACCAAGTGGCTAGCCGGTATACATCTTTAGAGCGTTAGGAATTCGTCGGATACGGTATCCTTTCCCTTAGACCACTCGACCATTGACTGGCTGTCTGTTTGTGCTGGGAGTAACTGCTATTTAGGATGATAAGGGTACTTGCCAGCTGCCAGCTGCCGGGGAGTGTCAGGGAGTGTCAGGGAGTGTCAAGGCAACCAATCGATAACCTGTCAACGTTCCCAAGGTATCAGAGAGCTCAGCAGGCAGTATAGCCTAGATACTCCCCCGAGGTAGGTCGTAACAGACAGACATCCCGAACCGAGCAAGATTGACAACACTCTATCATCCCCATGTCTTACGCAGCGCTGAATCACACAGATAGTTTCACAAAGCACATTGAAATAGGCGGTTAATCAAGTTGCATTTACACCTATTTCCCTATCTGACAGACATCGCGACTCTGGACTCCCGAATGATAGTGCCCCTCCCAATCCCGGCTATGCTCCGTATTATACAGCGACAGGCTCCCGTTCCCACTACATTCAACGCGACGCTGCGTTGGTCACCGACTCCAGGTAACCCAGCAAGAAACTCCGGTCCGCCGACGTCATGGGCGTCTGGCTCTCGCGACGAGACGCAGAAGTGCTCCCGGCACCAAGTACCTCGCCTGTCCCAGAGGCAAACGATGCCAGCCGCGATCTGGGCGCGTTCGCCACAACTTCCTTGCCTTTGCCCGCCTCAAGCCCGGGCGAAGCTTGCTTGCCAAATAGCGACAGCAGCTGGCGTTTCTGGTCCGGTCCAGAGGGAGGTCGCTGGTTGGGAATGCCGTGGGCCGGGAAAGCTGCGGCAGCCGCCGGACTTGCAAAGTGTCCCGGTGGTGGGTTCCCGCTCATCTCACGTGGAGAGGTTTGGGGAGAAACAACCGCCTGCCCGCCAGTCCCCAGGAACTGATCATTCTGACCCCGCTGGAGAATACGAAGTGGCTGAGCCGGCTGAGGATACTGCGATGCGTAGTCTCCCCTGCCTTGCGAAGTGGGTGTTCCGGACTGGCTGATATGAGGTTGCATTGACAGAGTGTCCATGGAGAGAGACGGGTTGGTATCCACGCTCCCTCGGGACGGTCCCTGGGCACGCAAGGAAGACGAGCCCCCTGTAGAGCGCAACAGGTCATTTAGCATGTGACCAGGTGCTCCATGGCTAACATGGGGATGGCCGTCGTTCTGAGGATGGGCTGAAGCAGTGTCGGCTTCAGAGTCTGCCTTCCGGAACATGCCAAGTAGTGCATTTCGATGGCCATCCGCGGGGGGTCCAACTTTGGACCCTGCAAGCTCCTTGGGACTCGGTTGAGATCGCTCATGGCCAGCCAAGGTAGAGATATGCAACGGCCCATGTGACACGCCTGGATGACTGTACGGCTGGGCATAGTTCTGACCCATGGTTCCTTGCCCAGGATTCTGGGTTTGAAATTGAGATTGAGGCTGGGACTGGTGTACAGGTTGTCTAGTATTCTCCTTCAGAGGCGAGCCGGTATTGCCGGTTTTGAAAGCGTTCAGCAGAGCCATAGATTGCCCATTCAACTGAGCAGGTCTTGAGGTATCATGGGACATCGAAACCTGCGAGGGCATCATCTGGCCAGGGGGCCTCATCTGACCGGGTGGCATCTGGCCGGGTGGCATCTGGCCGGGTAGCATTTGGCCGGGTAGCATTTGACCAGGAACGCTGTATTGAGCATGTTGCGGGTTTGCAAAAGCGCCTGGGTGCGTGGGCGGCTGTCCTTCTTGGAACACACTCCGATTAAAGACGGCTCGTTGCACCTGGGGAGGCAAAGGTTGAGGATGGACGAGAGTGGCCTGATTGCTTCCATACTGTTGCTGTAGATTCACAGGGTACTGTTGACTGAAGGGTTGGTCGTTTCTTGCCTGCATGGGAGGTGCGTTCCAAGTGGTCGCCGAATTCGGTGCCAAGGGGAACGAGGGAGGAGGTTGCTGGGTATTGATAGAAGGTGCCTGGTGATGATAGTTTTGGTGATGGGGAGCATGAGGTTGGGGTGCTTCTGCGATGGTCATGTCATAAGGAGTATGTGGGAGTTGAGGGCCACGATGTGGCCCTGCCGTCGCCGAGCTTGGGCCAGACTGAAGAATGGAAAGCAAAGCGCTCCCCTTATCCGGCTTGGTAGGGGCTGTCTGCAAGCCTTGAGTAGGCGGCTGGACCTTGAGAAGACGATGCAACTCTTGTGTGGCACCTTCGAGCGTTTCGATGGCAGGCGTTCGGCTGGATGTCTCAGCGCCAGTGTCGGTTTGCGTCCAGTCGTCCTCCATATTCACTTCATCAATAGTTCGATGGGTATGTGCGTGGGTTCCGCTGGCAGCTCTTCGAGCCTCGGTCTTTTTTTGGGAGACAATCCACTTCTTTAGAGGAACCAAGAACGGAGCAACCATGTAGAACTTGTTCGCATTGGGGACAGGGCCAGAGTCGGCGTTCTGGCCCTTCTTTCGAAACGCAGGAAGTTCCGACAGTTTGTACCACTCAATCTTGCTGATCTCCTTGCGAGTCTTCGGTTCAAACATGGTGTTCATAGGGACGTCGCGGAAGACATAAAGGCGCATGTGCTGTTCCCTTATGGCAATCTCGATGTACTTGGGTTTCCCTTCGGTGGGCACCAAGCCTGCAGCCTTGAGATCCAGACCGGTCTCCTCGTACACCTCTCGCACGGCGCAGTCTAGGTCATCCTCGTTCTTGTTGATCTTGCCTCGTGGGAAGCTCCAGTTGGCGCCCTTCTTCCATCCCTTGACCAAGACGGTCGAATCCATAGCCTCATTGAGCATGATGGCGCCGCGGACGGGAACTCGAGTCTTGTACTCTAGAAACTCCTCAAAAGCTTTGAGGTGATTCTCTGCAGGGAACGAAGCGAGCAGGGGGCAGTGCTGAAAGATGCGGAGACAGAACGTTCGCAACGACATGGATGGGAGGGTGGGATCTAGCGGGCGGATGAAATCTTCGTAGAACCACTGCGCTTCTTCGACTTGGAAGCAGATTCGGGCGACGGAGGAGAGGTCCTCCTGGGGAAGGTTGATGATGAAGCGGACGCAGAGGTCGTCCAGCCCTGTTTTCGTCATGTCAGCGATTGTCGAGGATTGCGCAACATGGCTCCGTGGATGGATAGCCAACACGTACAATCCTCTAACTGCATCTTTGTTGCGGCCATGACGGATGATTTCTTCGGCCCATGCCCTAGCAGGCTATCTCGACTCGTGGATTCGGCGTCTTTCACGATTTGGCAAGGCAATACTGGGAGTGTCGCTGCGTGGGAGAGCTGAGCATGATCGAGGCGCAACAGCTGATATGACGCAAGGTGCAACTGCGACGGCCGAAAAGACGCGCGAGGTCGTCGAGGTCGCGGGTCGCTTTGCTTGGAGCGGGGAAGGGAGCCACGAAGGGAGGAGGCGGGGCTTCTAGGGTGCGAGGTGTTCTGGAGTCGGAGCGCGCGGCGGTGATGTCGAGGCGACAGGATGAATGCGTTGTTGTTGTTGTCAGGTCTGGCGATAATATCACAGGCCAGTTAGCTACCCATCCGCGCCTTTCTTCGAAGTCCAAGCCCAGCCCAACGTTTCCGGAGTGGGGACGCCCGCACTGTGTGGGCGGACAGTGAATCGCGACTGACCACGTTTGCGGCTAGTACCGAAGAAGGGTTCGGAAGGAGAGAGTGCAGGACCCGCGGATGGGCCGAGGATCTACTGCACTAGCCACTGTGGCGGTGCATCGAGCGGCGCAACAAGAGCACCCAACCTCCCTAGACAGCTGATAGCTCCCCCAAAACAAGCTTTCAAGTCCCCAGCGTCCCCTGTCCTCGATGTTGTGGCAGACGCATGTTGAGACGCCAGCGGCACTTGGGATCGTCGGTGCTGCAGTAGCGGTGGCTTCTTAGTGGCCTCTGGGCCTAGGAAGCTGCGAGACAACCTGGAACTGCTGTGGCGCCAGCCGCCACTCCAGTGTTCGCTGGCACTCGCTGGGGTTTTTCATCACCAAAATCGAGGCTAGAGTTCTGGACTTGTGCTTGCCTTACGTCATTCAAGCGGCCTCCCTCACCGTCACCGCGCTGCACATGATCCAGAAAACCGGAATCCACGCTTGTTCATGCATACTCATTTGTGATTGTACGCAAGCAATAAAAGAAGGGGACGAGTCCTTCAACCGTTTCTCCTTTCTCCCTTACTTTGCGTGATCTCTTTGGTTACCGCGCACCTGGACCTCTTGGCTCTGACTTCAAGCCTGCGGCGCCTTCCGAACCAAACGACAACAAGCACTATCAAACCAATATTTTGACTTGTGACTCTTGAAGGTGCTTGTCGCAACGTCCGACCGATAAAGAACGCCTGCGACTTGTCTGAATCAGTCCCTGTAACTTCTTCCTGAGACCTTTCAAACAACCATGGCCGGGTTCATCGCAAAGTTCTTCACCCAGAAGATTCTGGGGGAGTCGCTTTCGAACAAGTTTGGAACAGAGGTATGTGGCACTTCGATTTGTTCACGCTGCGGTGCCGCCAAGCATTTTGCTGACCATATGCAGGATCCTTACTTTGAGAGTGTGCCCGCGACCCGATTGAACGGGACTCCCTCCGGGAAGGTTAAGAAGCGCAAGAAGGCGCTGCCGCCGGGAATCTCCGAACACGACGCCAAGGTCTTGACCAAGGTCAAGCGGCGCGCGTATCGTCTTGATCTTTCTCTCTTCAATTGCTGTGGCATTCGCTTTGGTTGGAGCAGCGCCATCGGCTTGGTCCCTGCGTACGTCATTCTCCATTCTAGGCAATCTGTCCAACAAACGTGAAATCTAACGGGACACAGTATCGGGGATGTTATTGACGGTCTCATGGCCCTGATTGTCATGAAGACGTGCAACCAGATTGAAGGTGGACTGCCAAGCTCACTCAAGGCCAGGATGATGGCAAACATCGCCCTAGACTTTGTCGTGGGTCTAGTTCCGTTCGTTGGCGACGTCGCAGATGCCCTCTTCCGAGCCAACACCCGCAACGCCGCCCTCCTCGAGGCGTACCTTCGGGAGCAAGGAAAGAAGAACCTGCGCCAGAGCGGGCTACCTTTGCCAGCTACAGACCCAAGCGATCCAGACGAGTTTGATCGAATGCAATCGGAAACTCCACCAGAGTATACCTCACAACCTCCGTCTCGATACGAATCCATGTCAGAACGGCCTCAGCGCAGTCGCGACCACAGCCGTAACCGTGACCACAGCCGCAGTCGCCACCACGAACGGGAGCCCAGCGAGCCAGAGCCGGCGCGGGTCCGCGAGAGCCGGGGTTTCTTTGGCCGAAGCAGCAGGACCCGGCCGCAGGACGTGGAAATGGGCAATACCAGATCCGACTCAAGGACCCAGCACAAGTCATCGTCTCGCAGGGAACGACGCTAGCTGCCGGATATGCGGATTTAGAAGACGTTCAAGGATGGGGGCGGAACGCATAAGCATGAACAAGAGCTGCAAATCATGATGAGCACGAGCAGCGATGGAGACTGGACAACCAATGGTAGAAGTTGTCGGCCAGGGCGGGCCCCGGTGAGTCAACGATGGGCCAGGCGGCTGATATCCTGTAATGGCATGACGCCAAGGCGCGCCTGGAATGCGTGGTTCATGTCCACATGTCTGTTAGAAGTATCGAGCGAGGATTCTTAGGTAGCTACAGTTAGGTACGCATTTATGTGTAAAGCAAGAAAAGACGCGAGTTTAATGGGATTAAGTGGGTACCAACGCGTCTGCATAGACCACGATGTGCTCCATGAAACCACCTGGAGAAAGATCTGATAAGTTTGCTTGGCGTCAATCGGCCCAGCGACGGCCTGAAGGCTCAGCTCATCTTAGTCAAGTGCCCCAGCGCCAGCTCCGTCCGTCGGGGCTTACTGAGGTCGTCTAGGAAACAGCAACTTCCGGCGACCTGACGGCGTTGATCATATCGTCGGTGGCGGATATCGACCGCTCGAGCCCCGACTGCGGCCGAGAAGAAGCAGAGTGCAGAGTGCAGAATGCGGAGTCATTGTAGCATGTCCGAGATGCTGTCCGGAGATGCGACATGTCGCTGCGAATGATCGCACCGATGCATGCAGCTCTCGCCGAACCGCCGAACCCCCACCAAGCAGGCAGAGCCGCCTGGCGCCATGCTTGCATGTCCGCCTGTCTCCATATGCAGCCCGTCTGGCATCAACCGCACATGCTGGCTAGGCAGCCTGTAAATTAAAGCCTCTGTTTGCTGATTGATAAACGGTGCCTATGACGTCTGGCCTGACCAAGCCTGATTCAGCAGCCGCCAATGCATTGCCTGTACCCTGCCTGTACCGTGTCTGTACAACCCACCGTTCCCATCCATGGAAAAAAAACCAGTGGAGCGAGCTGAACGCGTCTTTACGCGTCTTCGCCTGCGCTACGTATTCGTACCTGCTTCCCACCCCGGTAGTTGGTCGCCCGGTGGATGCCCCTAGAGACGCTGGCGCTGGCGCTGCCCCGAAAGCCACCGAGAGATACCCGCCTTTTTCTGCTAGAGCACGCCGTTCGCTCGTTTGATTGGCCAGGCCTCCCTGTCTTTCAAGAACACGCTGAGACGCGTTCCAAGCCACGTGACAGCGCATCACCGCCTGTACAAAAGCCCTTCCTCCTCAGCCCATACCGGGTCCTGTCCATCCCAACACCACCGCGTCTGCAACTCTCTTCCACGCTCAATCAAATACAGGACATACTCGCCTCGTGTTTTTGTTTGCCTTGCTATCCAACACACCCATCCTCCTCAACTTATCCATATATAAACGCAATGGCTGCGCAAACCACCCCTTCGAAGCAGGTCAGTGACGTCGGAGCTCCCCGGCAAAGCGTACATCTTTGTTACCACTTCTTCAAACTCCATATAACTCAATCCTAACATGAAGCAAATAGGCCGCTTCCGGTATGGAGAACCTCAAGATGGAGTCTCCCATCAAGAAGCTCAACTTCAACACGTCCGACAAGGAGAACCAGCCCTTCAGCGAGTCCGCTGTCACCGACAGCATCGACTCCAAGCAGAAGCTCGTCAGCGAGACCAACAAGACGGACAAGACCGTTGCTGCCCCCGCCATAAAGGCTGAGGAGATGGATGAGCCCCTCCTCCAAGAAAACCCCCAGCGTTTTGTCCTCTTCCCGATCAAGTACCATGAGGTTAGTGACGCGTCTCTCACGCGTAAAGTGGTGCCCCACCTTGAGTATCCCTACTAACTTACATCTCAGATCTGGCAAATGTACAAGAAGGCCGAGGCCTCCTTCTGGACTGCCGAGGAAATTGATCTGTCCAAGGATCAACACGACTGGAACAATCGTCTGACTTCCGACGAGCAGTTCTTTATCTCTCACATCCTTGCCTTCTTTGCCGCCTCTGATGGCATCGTCAATGAAAACTTGGTTGAGCGATTCAGCGGCGAGGTCCAGATCCCTGAGGCTCGATGCTTCTATGGTTTTCAAATCATGATGGAAAACATCCACTCTGAGACCTACTCATTGCTCATTGATACCTACATCAAGGAGCCTGCCCAACGCACTTACCTCTTCAATGCCATTGAGACCAGTATGTCCCCCACCATGTCTCAGCTCCACGTGCATACAAGCTAACCAGCTCCAGTTCCTTGCATCCGAAAGAAGGCCGATTGGGCTATTCGGTGGATCCAGGACAAGAACTCATCTTTTGCCCAGCGTCTGGTTGCTTTCGCTGCCGTTGAGGGTATTTTCTTCAGTGGTGCTTTCGCGTCCATCTTCTGGCTCAAGAAGCGTGGTCTCATGCCTGGCTTGACATTCTCCAACGAGCTCATTTCTCGTGATGAGGGCCTGCACACCGACTTCGCCTGTCTCCTACACTCTCACTTGAAGAACCGAGCCAGCAAGCAGATCATTCGTGAGATCATCACCGACGCTGTCAACATCGAGCAGGAGTTCCTGACCGAGGCACTGCCTTGCGCTCTTCTGGGCATGAACTCGGACCTCATGAAGCAATACATCGAGTTTGTTGCCGACCGTCTTCTTGTGGCACTTGGCAACGAGAAGATTTACAAGTCTGCCAACCCCTTCGACTTCATGGAGAACATCTCCCTTGGCGGCAAGACCAACTTCTTCGAGAAGCGTGTTGGTGATTACCAGAAGGCTGGTATCATGAACAGCACTAAGAAGACCGACGAGGAGACGCCCAAGGGAGAGAACGGTGGTGACTTCACCTTCGATGATGACTTCTAAACTCATCGTCCCCATATACCCTTGCTTATTTCTTTTTGTCATTGTACATGCAGAGGGCCTCGGGGCAATGATTCTGGGCCCAGGCCGTTGGAGGCTGGGAGCCACGATCATGATCATGTTTGGGGTCCGGGAACTGGATATTACCAAACGACGGGCGTTGAAGGATTGCATTTTGGTGGGAACTCGGGAGGTTAAGAGCATTGACGTTTTGTAATATTGCGATGGACTGATGATGTAATTGTAGTGCTCATGAGAGCTCAAATGTGAGAATTGATGTTGCCACAATTCCGACCATGTCCGATCTGACCATGCCTGTGATATTTGATGTGAAGTGTGGCGTCAACGCACTTGTGCGCCTACCTTCATAATCCGCATGTGTTTGGAAAGCTCTATCACCAGAAGCTACTCTGCCCTAGTAGGAATGCGTCCATAACTCCAAATGCCTCATAGAGCTCGCCTCTCATTTCTTGCCCTTCTTCTTCTTCTTGCCCCCTCCTTGTTGAGGCTGCTGCTGCTGCGGGGGTTGTGACGCGGGGGAAGGTTTCTGGTCTTCGAGGTCGGGGGCATCGAGCATAGGCTCCTCAGCGGGCTCGGGGACGGCGGCCATGCTGCGGCCGAGGCGGCCGAGGGAAGCGCCGATGAGGCGGGAGACTTCGGCGGCCTTGGTGGTGCGGTACTTAAGAGTGATGCCGCTCGCGGGATCGTAGGTCTTGAGGACGAGGGAGCCGCGAGGTGGCTTGGGGGTGGCATCGCCGGCGTCGTCGGCCGGGGGAGCGGCTTTGAGGGAGTACCGGGTGGTGATGTGTGTCTGGGAGGATGAGGAAACGCGGCATGTCAGCGAGGCGTGCCTCAGTTCAGGGCCGCGACGATTGCGCGGGAGTGCGGTGACGTACCGTGGCCGGTCGGGCTTCAAGCAGGGCGACGGACTGGTCGAGCCATTCCTGGCTGGTCTTGAAGTAGGGCATTGCTCTCGCCTGCGACGGCGGGGTGTGAGGGAGGGGGATGTTTGAGCTTCGGAGGTAGGACGCGATTCGTGGCGAGTTTTCCCGCTGGGTGTCTGGCGGTGGTGCGGTCTTCGTCGGCTGGGTCGTTCTACGTTGGTCTGCTCCTAACGTGGGCCGGTGAGGTTTGAGGCTGAGATTCTTTTGGTGGGGCTGGAAACGGAGGGGAGGCACCAATACGGTTTGGGAAACCCCGCCAAAGCTATCTGGAGGGACCGACCACACTAATGAAGCTCTTGTGAATTTGTCGTCGTAGACTACCCCACGGGCTATAGGACATACAGAACTCGTGTTGAATAACCCACCCCTGTCGAATAACCGCCTCTATAACTACCCTGCAGACACGACCGCAGTCACCTTCAAGGCCGCGATTAAATTTGAGCCGTGGTCTGCGTGAACCTCATGGTGAGAATCTACTAAAGCTTGGCCATGTATCTTGCCCTTGCCTATGTTGTCATACACATATCCAGATGGTTCGCAAACAAGCTAAATCACCGCTTGAGGCCTCCTCTTGTTGCCCATGTCTATGTCCTGGTCTTGTAACATTCTTTATACATCATTCGCAATTCCAGCAATTCTCCCGTGCCCTAGGGTATCTATAGTTTTGTTCGTTCCCTTCATCTTGCAAAAGATTATCATGTCCTCACTACATCCACATTCGTCATGTGCTGTCCAATCCTCGCCACATTACGCCGCAAAGTATCTCCTCAAGCATGAGGATCTGGTACCCAAAAGAGCAGATCCTGATCAGCGGTAGCAAAGAAGTTGTAGCGAGGGTTGAATGCCAACACAGCCGCTTCCCTTTTATCAGGTAGTGTGCATAATGGTTCCAACATTTTGTTGTCGCCGGGCGAAGCCAACGTGTCCCAGACTAGCACATCCTTTCTAGATCCGCTGAGGACATAGCGCCCGTCGGGTGCAAAACAGCATTCGCCGCTGCTCTCAACACTGGTCGAGTCGGAGCCGGTGCCCGAAGTCTCCCCAATAGCCAACCGCCTTGTGCCACCACTTGGCTTGTGGAGGTATGATTTTAGAGTGCCCTCAAATGCATCAAGAAGGAAGTGGCCATTGCCCCGTGTGCCGAGGAGCAAGGACTTGCCATCATTGGAGAACTCGAGTTTTGTCCAGCCCTTGACGAGGCACTGGGAATCGACCCGCCTACACTGCTCCACAATGTCCACCGTCGCAAACGGGGCCTTGTCATAGTTACGCGCATCGTAGAGCAGAATGGTACCGCTGCTGGGGCATGCGACAGCAAAAACAGTCCCAGAGGGGTCGTAGGCGGCGAGGTAGGGTGACTTGAGGAACAGCTGTCCTCGGCAGTGTTTGATCTGAGTGTCCCAGAATCGTACCGTATTGTCTTGGGAGCAGGAAATGAAGTTATCGCTGCCAGGGTGGACGGTGAGGTTTGTCACGGTGCCCTCGTGGCCTTCGAAGTAGCGGATAAAGGAGTTGTCGTGGGTGGCGAGGTAGCGGATGGCATCTAAAGTAGAAAATAGTCCGTTAGCCGTTCCCATTGTCGTGTCGCGCGCGGCCCTCTTGGCAGGTGTGCATACCGTTCTGCTTGGTGCTAGCATATATGATGCTGGAGCTGGTGTGGGTGAATTTGGCAAGCTTGACGCCGTACTTTTTACTGACAAGGCTCTTCTCATGACGACCCTCCTTCACGTTGTAGATTTGGATAGTCTCGTCGCTGGATGATGCCATGATAAGTTGGCCCTCGTCGTCGTAGTCAATCGATAGAACATGGGGCTGTGGTCGGCCCTCCTTGTGGTCATCGCGGCGGAAGAGCTTTGTGGGACGGAAGGTGGAGATGACGTCGGAGAGGTTCGAGACGGGGGCGGTGCTGCCGATGGTGCGCTGAATATTGAGGGAAGAGCCATTGGAGGTGGCAGCACGGTCGGGGCGATCGACATCCATGGGTGTTGAAGCCATGATGGGCGGACAGCCGAGGTGAGGTGAGGCAAGGCTGAGCTAGGTAGGCGAGGCTAGGCGCGACAGATTCAAGGCCGTCGGATGCGATGGCAAGTGGTGAGTGGTGAGAGGGGCGGAGGGTGTCGGGAGGCTACTACTGCAGCTGCATAGTCGTCAAGATGCACGTACGAGCGATGTCGGGCTGAAGAGGGCGGCAAATAGGGCGGTAGAGCCAGTCGTCGAGGTGAGTTGTAGATAGAAGGTAGGTAGGTGGCTGGCGGTCGGTGGTTGGTGGTTGAATCAAGCCCCCACCTCCAAGCTCCAGCGCATGGAAATCAGCTGCCAAGCCAACAAGGGCCAAGGGCCAAGAACCACAGCCTAAGAGTTACAAGGCACATGGTGCGGGCGGGTGGATGCGGGGTGCAGAATGGAACTTGGAGCTGATCGAATTGAGCGATCATCGATCATCCCGTCACCACCTGCAGCGAGAAGATGGGAATGGATAGGCTGGATGGACGTCATATTCAGCTGTGTTTTCTATCACTACGGATCTGTGGACTCTTTAACATGAGTTCTTCAGGCAGAGCGCTACCCAGGTACGCATCTGCGTGCGGATACACGATACACGACATACTGTGCCATCGGGGTACTCAAGGTAGGTAGTCAGTCACAGGCTTTCATTCGACATCTCCCGCAGGAATTCGTCCATCCCGCTGGACCGGCCTCCTCTCTGCCTCTTGCTCTGCAGGTCAAGGTCCATCCATCCATCCACCATTTTCGCATCCCCTTTGCCCTAGCGCCGCGTGTTGGTGATCCCTCTCGAGCGAGATCCCCCCAAGTTCCATAGTACGTAAGTTACCTTGTCCAGGGCAGCTCAGTACTAGCGAGGAGAGCTTCCCCCACAAAACGACAGCGCCGACGTCGGCACCTCTTTTTCTGGGCACCGAGCCCACCAGGAGAAAGACTCGCAGCGGAAGAAGACGAAAGAAATAGGAGATGGACAGGCCAATGGGGAGGTCAAAACCGCAGCGCGTCTCACTCAGCAGCTCAGTCATCAATCCACGTGCTTTCCTGTCTCATCAGCCGAGTTGCATCCCTCGCAGAGAAAGCTCCCGCCGTTGCTGCGCATCCGGCCATCCTTCTACACGAATGGTACAGACTCCCCCGGCCAGCAATGCCTGCAACAGCGTGTATAGCGCGCTCCCACTCGCGACTAGCCCAGCGCTGACAATTTCTTGCCCTGCGATAGGGTCCGAAGCCGCTGTCGCCGGTACATCCTTTCCCTCCCGCTCTCCTCCGTCGCCGACAACCTCACCTCCGAACTTCCTCCCAAATACATCTCCAATAGAGTACTAGAGTCGCTTGTTCACCTGCAAAGCCCGCCTCCGTCCCCCTCTCCCGAGCTCTCCAACCTCCCGGGACTCTGCCCTGCCTCCTTCCCTAACCGCTGCTCGTGTCTTGCGCCTGGAGAGCTCGGGGCAAAATGGCAACGACCCTCGGGTGAGTCCTCTCCCGTGCTGTGCCTTGACTTTATTCCCTGCGTCACGATCGCCGCCTCCAGCTTCATGTTTATTGCACTGTAGCTCTTTTCTTCTCTTTCTCGATAGCTAATCGTCTTCTGCAGCGCTTTTCTCGCCGGCGGCATCGCGGCCTGCGGCGCCGTCACTGCGACTCATCCCTTTGAGACGGTCAAGATTCGGTAAAGATGGATGTCATCCTCTCAGCATGTCTCATGCTGACCTGAATTGCGCCACGCAGTATGCAATTGCAGGGCGAGCTCCAGAACAAGGGCCACCAGCCTCATCACTACCGAGGACCCATTCACGGCGTCAGCGTCATCGTCCGCAACGAGGGAATCCGCGCCATCTACCGCGGCCTCGGCACCGCCTACGTTTACCAGATCCTGCTCAACGGCTGCCGCCTGGGATTCTACGAGCCTATGCGCCATGGTCTCACCTCGCTCCTCTTCAAGGATGGCAACACCCAAAGCCTTGGGATCAACATGTTTTGCGGTGCCTCATCGGGTGTCATCGGTGCTGCCGCCGGCAGCCCTTTCTTCCTCGTCAAGACTCGTCTCCAGAGCTTCTCGCCCTTCCGCCCGGTCGGAACCCAGCATCAGTACCGCGGCGCCTGGCACGGCCTCAACCAAATTTACAGCACCGAAGGTTTCCGTGGTCTCTACCGCGGTGTTAGCGCAGCCATGATCCGCACCGGTTTCGGCAGCTCTGTTCAACTTCCCACCTACTTCTTCGCCAAGCGACGTCTAGTCCAGCATTTCGATATGAAGGAAGGGCCTGCCCTGCACCTCGCCTGCAGTTCTATGAGTGGCTTCGTTGTTTGTTGCTTCATGCACCCCCCTGGTCAGTCCCTAACTCTAGATTCTTTTCAGTCTTAAGCTCTGTGTACTAACGTGAAGCTCGGTACAGACACCATCATGTCTCGCATGTACAATCAAAACGGGAACCTCTACAAGGGTGTTTTCGACTGCTTCGCCAAGACGGTCCGCTCCGAAGGTTTCTTCGCGCTTTACAAGGGCTTCCTGCCCCACCTGGCTCGAATCTTGCCTCACACCATCTTGACTTTGAGTCTTGCGGAGCAGACCAACAAGCTGGTGAGGAAGCTCGAGAACCGTATCCTTCCCGCGGTCAACCTAGCGTGAGGGGGATGCTGGGTTTTTATGTCTGAGTAAAAGGGTGCTCTGTGGTCACGGTTTTTCTTGCGTGGAGATCATTCTGATTGTATATGATGAACGGGGGTTCAGGTTCTCATCCATAGAGTGCTACATACTGCCTTGGTTAGATGATGGAGCATTTGGCATCGCCCGGGTCACGGAATCGGCAAATAAAAGGCGGCGCATCTTCTGGGGGGTTTTCAGTCTGCTTGGCCCAACAATATGAGAAACCGAAGGGTAAATTGCTCTTCATATTGTTGAAGTCCTTGTCTTTGCCGCAGGCTTCTATCCGTGAATCGACCGTTTACAACCATAGCAAAGCCGGCCCGTCTCTCCAAAACCAACCTCTGATCCCGGGTCATCTCCGAGGTCGCCCGCCCACCTCGAGTCGCCCTGTTCGTCGAGGATCATACCGCAGATCCCGCAGAAGTCATCGCCAGCCACCCGTTCCAGCTTTCCCGTGGTTCGCACCACGTTGGCCACGATTCCCGAGTATGAGTCCTCGACGCTGTCAAAATACCGCGCCATGACCTCCTCGATACTCAGGTCCTTGTGCGAAACGACGCTGCTACTGCCACCAATGGTCATCTGGTCGGTGGGAACTAAACCAGAGAGGGACGGGACGAGGTCGATGTACTGTATAATCTCGTTGCGGAAGACTTCACGCATGGGATAATAGACGGGAAACTCGGTCCGGCCAGTCTCGCTAGCTGGCGCTATAGTATCTGAATCATTGCCCGGAGCCGGGTATGTGCAGATGGTGCAGAGTCCGTCGTTTACCTGCCAGGGGACCGCGAATCCACGGCCGTTGGCGACCTCGGAGAGAGTTAGGGCCGCGAGCGCGGATGTACTGTGGCCGAGAAGCAGAGCCGAGCAGGAACGTGTGACAGCGAGGTGTAGGAGAAGATGACGAATGAGTTGGCGGAGCACGTCGGCTCGAGACGTGACCGTCGGCAGTGCGTTGAAGAGCCCCTGTAGGCGAACAGCCGGATCTGTCGTTGAGTCATCCTTGACGGGAAGGGGCAGTGCGCGCCAGTCGATGCTCCTCACGGCGAAAACGTCGGCAAGGGGGACACACTCGAACTCTACAAACGGGAAGCGGGCCTGGTACTCCTTGACGAGCTTCTGGGCGGGCGAGTCCCCGCCCGCCGACAGGTCGGTGTCGATATGGACGACGAGGGGGTTGAATGGAGACGTTGACTTCTTGAGAGTGAGGCGCCGGCCGGTGTCGTCGAGAAGTTCGACAAGGGTGCTGGAAGACGGCCCGAAGGAGAGGCCGGCGATGTAGCGACGCGCCGTGAGCTGGCGGGAGGTTCGGATGTCCCTGTGCAGCTGACTGAGGCGCTTGCTCATCTTGAGGGCGACATAGTGAACGTAGCAGTCTCTGGCGAGGAATCAACACAAGTGCAAGAAGGACAACGGGGGAAGCGGCTTATGCGACGCCAACGTACCTGCATGTGGGGTCGGACCGCAGTTGGTACGGGGCATCCTCAACCTTGCACCGCTTGCAAGGCCGGCTTGTCTCGGAGCCGGGCATCGACGGAGGCGGAGGCGGAGGTACGGAGACCTGCCGGGGCTGTCACGGAGTGTACAGGGTAGATGCCGGAGTCAGGTTAGGGCGCGGCGGGGGGTTTCAGAGGCGAAGCGAGAGGGTGGAAAGATGCGGGCTTCCGTGTTTGAAGGGTGCGCGAGGTATCTTTGCTAGCTGGTGGTGTATTTGAGGGTGACGGGTGGTTTACTTTGGTGTCGGAGTGTGAAGGAGTGAAGGAGTCACCGTTTGAAATTTTTGCCACACCAAATGGGTTGGAGCCTGAAGGTGATGATGGCGTGTGGACCAGTAGCAACCAACGAGTGCACATTCTAAATACACCAAAAATAATACGGCAAGCACTGGTATGCATACGAATTGCAACGAGATCAACTGCGCATTTACTCACGCTCACTAGATTGGGTGGTGAATAGTCAGAATCGGGTTTATTAGACCTGGAGATGGTCCCCTTATTGCTTCTTATTGACCTTTTCGGAACTATGGGCTAGCCTCCAATGCTCTGCCAGAGAAAAAGAAGCGACGTAAATTGTGCCGGTAATCTTCGATACCAAGATAGATACCCATAGCCTTCCATCAGATCTTGAGCTTTAGACTGTCGCGCTTTGGCCTCTTGGAGTTTCGCACTCCTTGGCTGAGTGACGACCCAGTGGAACATGTGGAGATGGGGGTTCGTTGTGAAACGGCGGAGCTGGCGATGGCGTGCCATGAGGTCGATATCAGAGGGATGTAGAGGGGAGGATGATGAAGGAGAGGAAAGGGAAGAATAGAAGGAGACGGCGGAGTTAAATAAGGCTCTGTATGTGTCCCGAAACTTGCAACAGTACCCGTGAGGTAAGTTTGAAGTGAAAAGTAGGATATTGCGTCGCATGGATAGCCAAGGTCGGTCATCAAGGTCGGCCATCAAAGTCATTCATTACTAGGTGTATCTTAAGTTTATCGTGGGAGCCGGTATTCTGGTGGTAAGTTTGTGTTTCTTACCCACGTAGATTGAGTAATAGACGTATATCTATGCCAAGTCTACAGATGCCCTTGAATATACCCAAATGGCCCGAAACCAACATAGTCCAAACTTTGGCTATGAGGCGAAGTTTATGGAACTGATATCTCAGTACTTGAGTCTAGTAGCACTGCTTTGAACTCAGCCAACTAATTCTCTGGGCTAAATAGCGCCTCAAGCACATGTCCCTTGAAAAACTCCCGATCCTTGACCCAAGCCTTGAGCAAGACTTCCTTGCCCGTCTCGACCAACTGCAAGCTCTGAGTGGGCGTGCCCCATCCTGGAGTCTGGGATCCGAAGCAAATAAGGTGGACACCGACGTGGATGATGGCGCGAAAGGCATCCTGGGCCCCGAGACCGCCATAGCCGTGTCCAAAAGCCTGGATGAGCCACTCGCCAGCGTCGATGTCTTTGTATAGCTTCAGCTGCCAGAGCTCGGCGACCATCTGGCCCAAATCCAGGGGCCTCACACCGAGCTGGGCGAGTTCCCAGTCGATGATCCTCACTGGGGTCTGTCCGCCCTCCTCGATGGCTTCATCGGGCAGCAGGACACTGCGTGGCTCCCTGTTAGCGGACGTTTCTTAAGTGCAGGCGGGATGAGATGTAGACGGCTATCTCACTTTCCGGTCCAGAAGTCGCCGTGGATGACATGGAGGGCTGCTTCATCCTCTAGCTCGGCAGCTGCCATGTTGCTGATGTTCTGCAGATCAGATTTGATGTCACCAAGAATAGTCGGATGGCGATCGGCCATCTGGACCAGCTGCTTGTAGTTGATCATGTTCTTCAGAGCCTGCATCTCCTTGTTCTCCGCAAGCTTCTCACGCAGAGCTGCCTGCCCGGGCTGCTGGCTCCAGTCATCGAACGAGCGGAGCCAGGCGCCGAGTCCATATCCAAGCTGCTGGCACTGCGGCTTGAGGGACTCGGGCGTTGGTGCGGCAAAGTACTTGAGAGAATAGGTCTTGAGACTCACGGCATTAACGAGGTACTCCTGAACCAGCGTGTTGGTGTCCCGGTCGAAGTGATAGACGGCAGGGGTTCTGATGAAGGAAGACGCGGTGGAAATGGGTGCCAGAGGGGCGAGAAGAGCGAGACACTGCTGCTCAACGGCCTGGACAGAATAATTAGCTCGGTGAAGGTTTTTCCCCCCGCGGCGTTGACTTCTGAAGAGGAGAGTGATGCTTACACATCGCGAAGTAGCGAGTGGGAAGTTGGGATTGGTCGCGACATAAGCCTCGCCTTGCTTGATCACGACTCCGTTGGGACACTCGGGTAGTGGCGTCTGGAGGACGGCGTGGTATATGAAGTTTGCAGTACCGCCGCTGAGCTGTCTTAGGGATTTCGGGGCGTAGGCGGTGCTCTGGAGAACCTGGTTGATATTGGCCTCGATCTCTGAATGGGTGTCGGCCATGATTGCAAGTGTAGTTGAAGTGTTGTGGTTTTGGTGTGGAGTTGTTGCTCTACGGTATGCGGAGGGAACTTGTCAAGTAACAACTGTAAAGTGTCGGCTTTTCTCCCTCCTAAGAAGCGGATTTACATGCATGTACATTTATACACATGCACACGCTATCAATGGATTTTTTAAAACCTCATCAATACCCTCAGCCGTCGCATACCTGGTAGGAGCTGAAGCCATCGCGGAGAGACGACCGTCCAAACGATCCAATCACGGCAAAGGCGGGAAGAAAGGCCTTTGCATTGCACTAGAGCCCTCGCCGGTGACTCAAGGGCCTCGCTGCGTTAGATACGAACTGGGGTAGTTGATATGAAGCATAGGTAGGTATGTAAATGAGAACATTGAAGAGACCAAGGCGGCAGGAGCCAGTTTCTGGAATGACTCAACGAGAGGCTGATCTAGTTAAGTAACAAGTCGCATTGATTAATCTTCATGATTAATAACTTCTGACGGGACGCCCTGGAAAATGTAGGCCCAGGTACCTATCGTTAGGCAGGGTTCAAGCGGTCTACGCAGAAGCGGAAGCCAGCTAGGACCCCATAATTATGCGACGTCTCTGATGGACTGGACGGAGACGCTGGAAGACTCGAGAGGTACAAAGGCACGAGAGCCGTGAGGAAACAAACCATTGTTCCAAGAATAGGTCTCCCTACAAAAGAACAAAAAGAAGAAAGGACTGCACCCCAACGCCGACACTCAACCAAGGGAGTGAGGGACAATGGGGCCATTAGCCGCTGAATATGGCCTCACGAGGGACCCGCGGAGGTGGGACAAACTTGACCAGGCGCGGAAGCTGGAACACTCCTGACACTTCAAGTCCCTGCAGATGGAAGTCACGGCCAGGCCAGGCCAGGGAGCCATTCAGAGCGGCCTAGTCAGTCACTGCCACACATGCTGCCATTTGGCGCTGACAGAAGGCGCTGACGCTGATGGAGTTGGTTACCGCTCACTCGGGCTCGCTTACATGCCAACGCCAACGCCAACGCCAATCCCAACACCGCCAGCCAAGTTCACCACTCGTCACTGTACAACACTCCCAGTCGATGATGGAAGGGGGAGCAGCGCGCCCTTTTGCTGGCTGCGCTGACTTGTGGTGCACACTTACTCACTTGGGGCTTGCGGGCCTGTAATCCCGCCACCTGATGTAATGGAGCTGGTGATGCCCATCACACACCCCTCTTCGGACTCGGAATGACTCCAGTGCGTTATGTAGGTAGGTAGGTATCTAACGAGTTAGTCCGCAGCCTGGGAAAACAAAAGAGAGTACGAATACGTACGTGCATTGGTTCTGGGCGGGCATGTCCAGTTCCCTTTGCTCTTCTCGTCCAAGTGCGCTTCTTCCCCCCCCTCCCTTTTATGCTTCTGCTTAGTTACAGCGTCGCAGTGCATCGCATGACTGCCGGGGTGTGCGAGGAGGAGGCGATCACCATCCCGCTTTCAACAATTTCCCGCATCATCCCCGCTGCATGGGGCGTGAGTTCCTCCAGGCGGCTCAAAGTTGACGCCGCCAAAAGCATCTGGTACAAAGCACTTACGGCCTGTAGATGTTATATATGTTGCCTGCTCGGCGCTCGCTCGATCGTCCCACAACACCGATTCGCCATCAACGCCTGGACGCTGAAACAGGGCCCAGGGCCAGGCGGGTGGCACGGAGGCCGACACCATCGGGCGGGACCTCCAATCGCAAACCGAGACTGCAGCGGTACTTGGCCTTGCTGGGTGTAGTACGGCGACGGACGCTGCGCCTCGCGCCCGGATCGGATGTAGCGGACCCAGCGGAGGCAGGTACTCGAGACGTACCGGGGGCTTGGGCGCTGCAGATCTGTGACTTGGCTTTTCCTTAGCCGCAATTTCCATCCCATTGATGTAGACTACTTCCGGGGTACGTACTGTGTCATGCCAGACTGCCACTGGTCCAGTAGAATGTTCTGCGACGGCCAGAACGAACAAGTGCATTTCCGACCCATCGAAACACTTCGCCCTGTCCTCGCCTTAGCCTCTCTGCCTGGGCCTCTCTTCCGCTGTTTCGTCTCTTTGTTCAGGACCAGGCACCTGAGTTGCTACTGCAGCACTTTCTTCCCGTGCTCTATCTACTTACAAACTTGCTTCTATTTTAAGTCGTCTTTTGCCCTTTTTCTTCCACTTCTCCTTCTTCTGCTGCCCCGTCTGTCTCTCCTTCAACGGGTTAATCAACAACAACAAATCAACATCAACAACACCACCAGCGCCGTCGTCATCGTCACAGTCATACATCCCACGTCGACACCGCGCACACGCACACGCATACGAATACTCACTCGCGCCCTCCTTCGCATCACGGAACCGCCCATTCCACCCGCTCACAAACCACCAGACGCACACGGACACTGCATACTCAGTCTAGACGCCCGTCAACCGCTTAGACAACCTTCGTCTCACCCACACGCCCGGTCCACTCCTCATGCGAGCTGCTGTTGCTCTGGCCAACTCCATTCTCGCACCGCGCGTCTACTGCCCCGGTACCTGAACCCTCCGCTCCGTTGCGGCACACCATCGCCATCCCTGCTTGCAGCTCCATTCCTTCGAGGGCCAAGCTTTCTTCTCGTCGCAACTCCTCCCACTTAAACCCACCTCCAACTCCGACATCCCCTGCGGCTCTAATTCCTCCTGCTGCTCCCGAAACCGCTTTTCCCGTCGCTTCTGTCGTCGATCTGCTGCTACTGAACCTCTCACGCAATCTTCTCGACCCGCACATGCTCACGGCCTCATTGTGCCCGTCGCCTCCGACCTCCATCCCTCAACCCTCGTCTCGATTGAACATGGCCGACCTCTTCGTTGAACGAAGCGCTCCTCGGGACATGGCTCCGCGTGGCGCCCAGCTCGGTATCTCGACCCGCGACCGCAGCAATTCCAATCTCGACCCTTTCTCGCCCGTCAACAACGATGGCTGCTTCGAATTCGATCGTGTCCTCAAGAGCGGCTATGTGCAAAAGCGCACCCAAAAGACAAAGGTTCGTTTCACCTTTCCCCTTCCCGCCCTCCCGCCTTCTGTGCTTGACCTGACTAACTTAATCTTGCAGAAGTGGAAGACTATCTACCTCGTGCTACGCCCCAACACCCTCTCCATGTACAAAACCGAAAAGGAGGACCGCCTACGACACCAAATTTACCTCTCTGAGTTGACCGCCGTTGCCGACCTCAAGGACCCCAAGCACAAACGCGAGAACGTATTCGGCCTCTTCTCTCCTTCAAAAAACTACCACTTCCAAGCGTCCACGCCCAATGATGCCCAGGAGTGGCTTGACTTGATACGAAAAGATGCCCGTATTGAGGAGGAGGAGGACGAAATGCTCCTAGCCAGCCCAAGGGTCATGCGGCCATCAGCTGGTCCCATGGCTGTTCCTCTCAGCAGCTCTATAGACCGCCTCCCTGAAAACGATCGCTTACTTTCAAGCTCTCCCGAGGTGCTCTCGACGCCGCACCCCAAATTTGCAACGAGCCACCGACGCCACTCCTCCATCTTCGAGTCATCAGGGCTTTCTGGCGCTGAAGTGGCTTCCCACTCCGACTTCTCCGATAACGAGGCCATTCGAATCCACGACCCTTCCACCGACAGTCTTGCAGTGCAAGACCCTGCCCCAGGAACGATGCGACAGCCAGGATCTGGCATCCGATCTGCGAGCCAAACGAGCGTATCCAACCTGGAGCATGACCCAGATAGGGTTATTTGGCAGGGCAAGCTCTGGTTCCTCCGCACCCGCCGTGGTGTCCGTCAATGGAAGGATAGATGGGCTGTCCTCCGCCCGCGCAATTTGATTCTCTACAAGGACGAGTCCGAGTACAAGGCTCAATGGATCCTTCCTCTACCAGTCGTCGTCAATGTCGTCGATATTGATCCTCTCGGAAAGAGCAAAAACCACTGCCTCCAGGTTATCACCGAGGAAAAAACCTACCGCTTCTGCGCGCACGACGAGGAGGCCCTTGTTCAGTGCCTTGGCGCCTTTAAAAGTTTGCTCGCCAAGCGCCGTGAGCTCGAGGCTCGCGCGGCTGCTGTGTCATAATCTCGATGAAAATGGTGTTGGAAGATCGATGTGCTTCTGAAAGAAAGAAGGGCTTAGAGGATGAACAGACACGCCCTTCGTGCTGTTCCCATAGCACTGTTTACGAGTCACGACTATTAACGGTTTTCTTGTGTCGATTGGTCTGAAACCCCGTCCTCTATGCTCTATCCGTCTCAAGGACGGGTATCATATGGACAAATGGAGTACTGTTTGGAGTTTATTGAGCGATTGCTATCCCATACTTGACGAAATGGTTCATTTGTATATTAAGATTTTTAGCCTATCCAGCCTTTGGCTACCTATGTAATCGATGTCTTCCTGGCGAGTTTGGTCTCTAATGGGACAGTTTGTCCCAACTGTGCCGACGTAGGAAGGTCACGGTGTTTAATGGACGTTCGACTTGCATGTGCATGTATGTTAATACTCGTCTTACCAAGAACAAATACCAAGGGTTTAAACTAGCCAAGCTTCAGCGATACGAACCTCTTGCAACACTGGTGCGTCAGCCAAGGAACACTTCGGTAGAGGGGTTGCCAGTATGTCACTGGATGTTCTCGATACGTGGCAGGGCGAGTCTTGACTTGGCATTGGGTTGAGCCAAGAGCTAAACCTGGCCCAGAAACGGGTTGCTACGCAAATGGACCTGCACATTGCAAAGAGTAACTGAATGACCACGAATCTTGCGTCGGGTCTCGTTCTGCAGGTCATCTTGTATTTAGATTAATCAATGTCATTGTTCAACGCTATTCTGCCTTGTAGGCGACGCTGTCCTATGTACAATTTATGTAGGACATATAGTTCCATCTCTCTGTGGTAGTACTCTGTAGTTGCTCAGATGCATCCCCGAAGTCTGCCATATAAATCCATCTCAAACGCCCCGTGTGGAAGCCAGGGCAAATCAACTTGTGCCAAAGCCTGATAGGTCCATCGCAATTCGTGAAAAAGCCTTCGACGTATTTTCTTCTTTCGCTAATTAGTAGCCAAATGTTCATTTCCCCCCTTTGTTGTGTGACCTTAGAATAATATCGCAGCCTTGTGCCAGCTCGTTAGCAGCAACAGCTGCAAAGGCAGAGAAATAAGCAGACATAATTTTGCCAAAATGCAAACCGTGCGTATGTGAGCCAGGGAAAGGGTTGCCTTATCCATGTGTCGTTCATGTCTCTTCAGCATTGTCGAGGCCGAAGAAGGAGTTATCAAAATCCCCATGTTGCATCATGTCGAATGTCTCATCTCGATTATCCATCATGTCCTCGAATGTCTCCTCGCCGAGTCCGCCCCCGCTCCCATATTCGTGGCCTGAATCCATGAACATCAATTCATCAAACGTTGAGTCCATCATCTCCTCCTTCTTGGCACTTGTGTTCTCCTGGGGCCCCGAACCATTCAAGTGCATCAGATCCAAGGACATGTTTGGATTCCCCTGGTTTTCGGCCTTGATTGGACTTTCTGAGACGGGAGCCTTGGGGACAGTGTTGATATTGGCTTGCTCGTTGTGATTCGATGGTAGGAGATTATCAAGACCCATGAGGCTGTCACCGCCCTCAGCGGGTGCAAATGTTGCCAGATCAAAGGATGATTCTTGGGAGGTAGGCGGGTTCTGAGAGTCGTTGTTGGTTGGAGCGAGGGTAAACTCCATGTTGGTGAAGTTCAGTTCCGGGTTAGGCAAGTCTCCACCGGAAATGTCCATGTTCATGTCTACTGGCTTCTCGTCCATTTCGGGCATCGGTGCCATCGGAACAGGGGATGCGGTGTGTTCATGTTTGATGCTGGTAGTCTCTGGAAGGGATGTTGGTGGAATGATAGGATGGGCAACATCCTTTATTACCATGTCGGCCTCGGTCATATCAGGAAGTCCCATGCCCATGTCTGGAAATGGTGCAACTGGTTTGGTGGCCTTGGTCTCTATCATAACTTGATCATTGGGGGGTGGAGACGAGTCCAAGTCAATGACCATGGGCTCCTTGGACTGTGACTCAATGGGTTGCGGCTGTTGAGGTGTAGGAATTGGCTGCCGTTGGTTCTGGTGGTGCTGTATTTGCTCCGGCGGCGGCTGCTCTTGAGAATGACGCTGCTGTTTCTGCTCCTGAATTTGCGTGAGGTCGCGGAGCAGAACCGATTTGGCCCTGATCTGTGACTGAGGTCAGGATCCAACCGCAAAGGCAAAAAAAAATCACTTACAATGTCATGTTCAAGGTCGTCTAGGGCAGAGTGAAAAGTGCGGATGGTGTCTGGCAGCTTAGACTGAAGAGAGCCATGCGCCTGGGCTACGTTTCCCTGCCCATCCTTGCGAGAAGAACGCAGTGCCTTGCCGGTCTGGACAAGCTGTTGGTGGCCTGGTAAGCAACAATCCCGCCAAGTACAAGGTGTGCGGGGCCTGTTCGATTCTTACCACATCGTTTACCATGAGCTGGAGGACGTCCAAGGGGTCCTGTGGCATCTGAGACGCCATTGCCCCAAATGCAAGACGTCCTCGTGAAGAAGGAAGAATTGCAATGGGGGTTTAAGGTAGAGAGGAGTGGGGTTACAGGGGCAATTTGATATATGAATTGTATGGGGTTTGCGGTTGATATGACCTTGCTGTCCGTGGACTGAGATGGTGAGGTTGATGGAGCAACGTCGGGCGGGTGAGCCACAAGGCCAAGGTACGCGTACGGTTTGGGCTCTCCGAAGCTTGGGCCACCTTGATGAAGCCCGCTCACCGAAACGAGTCACGTGCAGAGTCGCCAACAGCAGACGCCGCGACTTCGGCGGAGCCATTGATTCAGATTCATTGATTGTTTGTGATACCTAAGGGAGATTCGGGGCAATGAGTGGCAGGGGAACACGGTATGTGCTTGACAGTCTCATGTGGTGATTTACTTTGACATCTTGGAGTGAAGGGGGAATAAGACAGCGGCGTCGGGTTGTCACTGACAAAAGCGACTAACCAGCAGGATTAATTACCCAGAAAAGGAGACGACCAAGTCAGGACTTTGCTCCCCACGATGATGCACTGAGCAGAACTAAACAAGCCTCCTGTTCCCCGGCCTCGTTGATTCTTTGGATTCTTGGGCAAGGCGCAATTTCCATCCCCGTGATTGCAATTTGACCACCCCCTCAGGTCAATCCATCCCCGAGCGGGCCTGGGCATCCTCACCCCCTGGTTCTCGCCAGCGAATGGTTGATCGCATGTCGATTTCTTGTCAGGCCATGCATGTGTGAGGTCTTGTTCTGCTTCTCTTCACCGACCTCGACCTCGACCTCGACCTTGACCTCGGATGGACTTGGATTTGGTATTGCTCGAGTTGGAAACTTCTTTTGCCGGCTTGGCTACTTCACAGTCAGAAAGACGTGCCAGTTGAAACTCAAAAGATACAGGGCAGCAAGACAGGCATTTGCAGGAGGCCTTGCGGCGATCAACCCGGCGTCTCGGTAATACGGCCAAGGACCTCAGGACCTGAGGCCATGCAATGAAAGCGACGCTGGCTGCCAACCCCCACCAACCCCACCCCAGTTCTCGGAATACTTCCTGCTGCGTACTGGCTGGATGAGTGGACGCATTCATTGCCTTCGCCTACCAAATGCCTGCCCCTCCCCGTCGCCACCTGCCACTTGGCCTATGTCCCTGGCGCCTCCGTGCAAATCAAACCCTGGGACCACCCTGAGGTTCCAGCTCAAGCTCAAGCTCGGGGCCCGGCTTGGGGAATTTTGATGGGCCAATATGGGAACCAACCTGGAGGCCGGTACGAATGGCATTGGACGGCGGGGAGGGCCGCTGTCGCGAAGGAAGCGGAAGCCTCTGCGCTGGCCGAAATGGCGAGTGTGCTGGCCGCCGCGTGCAACACACACAGTATATGTCAGATGCGTACCATGCAATTGCCGTAGGGAGGCACTGCAGCACTCCAGTTATCAGCTCGCCCCCTCATCTCCCGTCTCGTCACGTCCATGGAGGATGAGCTGGTGACTGGTGGTCTCTCTGCAGCGTCTGCGCTCTCCATGTTCTCCCCTCCTGCCTGCCTGCCTGATTCTGCCGTGCCGAACCTTACTACGTACTACTGCCTTGCCTTGCCTTGCCTAAGTTGTCTCGTCGCCTTATTACCTATTGCCTTCCCTATCACACACAAGTTTTTTTTCTCCCCGAGACAACATCGGAGCGGCGATTGCGATTTCTCGTCCTTTTTGCTGTTCCTCTCCTCTCATCTCTCCGTGTCCGTTTCCTTTTATCGTTTCCTTCTTCCTCTTTCCTACTCGTCCGTTTGCTTTCCTTTTGCCTCTTCCCTCTCCCCTCTTCCCGACTCTCCGGCTCTCGCCCTCGCCTTCCGTGCCCCGTCCGCTTCGGCGCTGGCCCCATTGTCACGTTAGGTCGCAAAAGGTAGTGCCGTGTCCGTCCTGTTGAACGGCGACTGCATCCCAATCTCCAGCTTCCGTTCCATCTCCCCACGTCCGGTGTCCTCGAGGCCCTCGCCTCTCGACCTCTGTATCTCCCGCCAAACGTCTAGCTGAGCATACTCTTGTTATACCGTGGCATTTCTACCAAGGACTACCAGCCTGCAAGCGGTCTCCTCGCCCGCTGTCACCACCGCACCGCTTCTCGCTACACGTTGAAGCTCGCTAGCTTCGTTAACTCGTCAACCCCTGTCCTGTCAGGTACTACGTACATCCAACGCCGCCGACCGCCGACTGCGCTCCACCTCGACCGTCCGACCATAGGTAGCCTTACGTTCATCCCCATACCGACCTTCCTTCCTGCCCGTCCCTCCCCCTCCAAATATTTCATCCGACCTTCAACAATCCTCCAGAATGACCGACGCCGGTGCTCCCTCCAACCCGGGCCAACTGCCTCCCCCTCCCCTCCCCAACAACACGGGCGCCCCCGGCGGTTTCGAAGGCAACCAGAATGGCCAGCCCAACGCATCCCACCTCCCTCCGCCACCGCTGCATATCCCTCAGAACAACAACCCGATCCCGACGGCCATAACTTCGCCTTTGTCTGGCGTTGACAATGGCGGCATGATGTCACCCACCAGCGCCGGTGGCTTCCGTCGCGCCGCCCCTGAGCCCAACAAGCGCGCTCTCTATGTCGGTGGTTTGGATCAGCGCGTGACCGAGGATGTCCTGCGCCAGATCTTCGAGACTACTGGCCACGTCCAGAACGTCAAGATCATCCCGGATAAGAATGTGTGTATTTTACCGTTCTGGCATTGGACTGGTGGATTGATTGGCGCGTTGTGGCTAACACTCTTTCTTCCCAGGCCAAGGGCTACAATTACGGCTTCGTTGAATACGATGATCCTGGCGCAGCCGAGCGCGCCATGCAGACTCTGAACGGACGACGGGTTCACCAATCGGTAAAATTACGCCAATTCTCCGGACACTGGCCGACGATTCCGAAGCTGACATCAGGAGCAGGAAATTCGGGTTAACTGGGCCTATCAGTCGAACACCACCAGCAAGGAGGATACGTCCAACCACTTCCACATCTTCGTGGGCGACCTGTCCAACGAGGTCAACGATGAGGTCCTCCTTCAGGCCTTTTCGGCTTTCGGCTCCGTCTCCGAGGCTCGTGTCATGTGGGACATGAAGACGGGCAGGTCGCGAGGCTACGGTTTCGTCGCCTTTCGGGACCGACCCGAAGCGGAGAAGGCCCTCAGCTCCATGGATGGAGAATGGCTCGGCTCTCGTGCCATCCGATGCAACTGGGCAAACCAGAAGGGCCAGCCCTCCATGGCTCAGCAGCAGGCTATGCAAGCCATGGGCATGACCCCAACGACCCCTTACGGACACCACCAGTTCCCCTCGCATGGCCTCGCTAGTTACGAGGTCGTCCTGACCCAGACCCCGAGCTGGCAGACGACGTGCTACGTTGGGAACCTGACCCCCTACACGACCCCCAACGATGTCGTGCCCCTGTTCCAGAACTTTGGATTCGTTGTCGAGTCCCGCTTCCAGGCCGACCGGGGCTTCGCTTTCATCAAGATGGACACGCACGAGAACGCGGCCATGGGCATCTGCCAAATGAACGGCTACAACGTCAACGGTCGCCCTCTTAAGTGCAGCGTACGCCTTCCCCCCCCCTTCACCGCTCACCATCATGGACCGATTGCTGACATGTCTCCAGTGGGGTAAGGACAAGACGCCCAACCCCCAGGGCGGCGCCGGCGGGTTTGATCCCGCTCAGCAGTACAGTCCGCAGAGCGCCCAGACCCCCGGGGGTTATCCAGGCACTCCCACGTACTATCCCCAGTACGGCGGTAAGTTTGAGGAAGGCGAGCAGATGTGGATGCCAGGCACACTAATGCCGTCTGAAGCAGCCCAATATGGCGCGCAGCCGGGTAACTATCCTCCACCTCAGACGGGATCGCCCGCGGGTTACGGAGGCTCGCCGATGGGGTATGCAGGCCCTCAGAGTGCTGGAGGCTATGGACGGGGCCAACAGCCCCCCAATGCCGAGTGGGCTCAGCCTCGTCCTGGCCCTGGACAGAACTTCAACAATGGATTTGGCGGTTATCAGCCGTAGGAGGCCAACGGAAAGTCCAAGCGATTCAAGAAATGAAAGGGAGGATGATATGATTGCCGGGGGACGCATGAGCATGTTGTCATTTGAGATATCCATATTTCTGTGCAGCCCCCCCTTCTCTGTTTTTTTTCTTTTCTTTCATTCGCGTATTTGGAGTTTCTTCCTTCTCCCCTCTTTCTCTTTTGTTTGAGCCATGTACCCAGTGATTCCCGTGTGCTGCTCTTAGCGGGCTTTTCTTGCTTACGGCCAGCCATGCTTTGTGGATAATTTCTTTCCTTCGTCACTCAACAAAAGTCGGGAGCGCCGTGGGTTTCTTTTATTTATGGGCGCCAACCCCAGGATACCTTTGAAAGCATCGGGTTAGTCTGGTATTTTGTCCGTTTCAATTTTCCTCTTATCTTATGACGAGGTTATGAATGTTCCATTATTGTCTCTCTCATGGAGCGTTGATATTTTTATATCCAACTTATGACTGGCGAATGGCGGCAATCCATGGAGCAATCTCTGTATCTAGCGGCCAATTTTGTCGACAAGTTTTCCTATCTTTGACACTTGCACGAGGCACGGCATTGGGAGTAAATGAGGGAGTGACCAGGGAGGCGGGAAAGTGAGGGAGTGGGAGAAGAGGGAGGTAAAACAGAAAGATGGACGACCCATACGGCTTGGGAGGTTCAAGGCGGAGAGGGGCAAGAAAAGAATGATGAGTTGACGAGGAGCTGCTGCTTGTCTCGGGCTACATGCCGGTGACCTCGTCTCGAACAATGCAAGCAGCACTCATTTGCATGTTCATACCTGTTCGAAACTGCTTGGCACCATACTGGGCGGTTGTACACACGACAGCCATGACGCAGCTGGGGAATTTCGAGCTAAGAGAGAATGAAGGCGTCGTGGGGTCTATCGATGGCTCCATCGCAGCCAGCGTCGTGGACCACTTACCGCGCCTTGCACTACGTAGGCGGTATCCATCCGCGGTGCTTTTCTACGAATAATGAGCGACGATACAACGGTCGGCACGTCACAGTTAATGCATTGATGAAGACTGCAGAGTGCAGATACCGACCTTTCAGCCCGAATGGGCAAATTTGGCGCTTTGGGCGACTTGGACCGAGTCAACGTGAAGGCCTAAAAAGGGCATCCCCACTTGGATGTCGTGGCGGCTCCTTGTAAATGGAATAGCATACCTTGGCGTTTTAGCTTGTCATGTCAGGATCTGTATGGCGGGGACGACGTAATCAGGTTGGGGATTGGCTGGAGACAGAGTAATGCCAGAAATAGACTGATGATGGGGGCGCAAAGGACAGCTGAGGGGGCAGCTCGTCGTTCGAGTTATTCCTATTCATTGTTGTTCGTGGATCGTTGCGAAGGCCGGCATGTAGTAGGCAAGGATACCTACCGATAGTCAAACGTCTTGGACGATGGCTTGGCACGGCAGAGGCGGGGGAAAGGCATCCCCTGCTCTTTTCTGTTTTGGGCGAGCGATTCGATGGGTCAGGACACCAAGCCACGCATGGCGAGGTCGTGATAACGGCGGATTGGGACGGTTACCTACCTACCTACCTATGGGCCGTCGACAGGCGTAGTGGGTTCGCTAGGGAGGCGATGTAGAAGTGTTCTGGGCTGTTCAAGACTTGAGGAAGGTGCATTTATGAATTAATAGGCAAGACGATAGCAAGAGTAGTAAGAGCAAGATATTTCTTATAAGATAGCGGCCAAGGATGCGGGGTGAAGGGAGGCGCGGGAATCCAAGGTGATGCAGAAAGGCACGGACCAAATGTGACCGAAGTGAGGCCTGTCTTTCCTTGTACGACACGGTGCATCTACTCAGCATTTATTATGTAGGGAGTGTATCCATGGCTGAAGGATATTGCCCGCTGACGGGGGCGCGGGAGGAGCATGAAAGATACTTGGATGTATTAGGTTCCCTTTCTTTGAGAAAGCCAACTCGTCCGGGTCTTCTGCACACCGGCATTAGTATTAAGTACGCAGCCATGTTCTGCGGCACACAGCATCAGCTTTGGGACGAAGAGACTTCCTTCCGTAGATCCTGGCTCAGGTGGAGGACGGGGGCTTGATAGTTGGAGCCGACTGGCATGGATGGATGGAGATCCGTGGAGTCGCTCTCGAGGATTTGTCGAGCTTGGCACCTGGCCGCCTGGGCAGCCACTACGTAGATTGCTACGTCGTGTGCTAAGGTCTGCGCCGACGGCACCGGCGTTTTGTTGTGCTGCAACTGGGCGCGCTGGATTTGGACTGGGGGAGAGCTGATAGGGGAGAGGAAGGGGGAGGTAATCCCGGGGACGGAGTCGGCTGTCCTTGTTTCTGCTTCTGCTTCGTATCTGACTTTTGCGTCGTGACCATCATCTTGGGCGCCAATGTCATGGATGGATGGACAAGACACTGAGTGGCACGTCCCCAGATTAGGTACTAATAATTAGCCGTGTTCGACTGCTTCGGCGCTCTAGTGGGCTGACGAGCCGAATACTCAGTTCAGTGCCCAGCGCTCAGAGCCATGCCATGGAAAACATGCCCGACTCGTGGCCGATGACGATGAGGGACTTCCATCCATTCTTGCGCCTGGCACCTCAGTCACTGGGAAAACTGCCTGGTAGCAGAGTATCCCTGAGCTAGGGAGCCAGTCCAGGCGCTATGGACTGTGCTGGCTCTGGAACTTGGCGCTTCAGACTGGAACTGGGACAGGGATCGCTCGACTCCCGGGCCACTTTTCTTTTCTTTCGCGTGCTTCTCCAGGTAACAAGCTGCTGTTACGTAGGGGCAAGGCCACCTATGTACCTACTCGATGGGGGCGTGGGGATGTAGGTTCTCTACTATGTCTCGCTACCTGGAATACAGCGGGAAACAGAGACAAGATCTAGGTAGAGTGTCATACTGGGACACTGAGTACCCACGATTAGTTTTGCACGGGTACCTGACTCTCACATGTCTGGCCTACTAGCAGGGTGGGTGTGTACCTCCCGTCCAGCCCTGACGGGAGCTGCCCGTACCTATTCCTAGGTACCTCCTCAGGCTGGTACCTGAGTGGCAGTGGATGGAGAGAGGTTGGCTGAGGTCGCTCGCTCTGTCCCTCCGCCGGTTTCCAGGTTCTTACCTGAGGTTGCTGCCCGTTGCCCGCTGCCGCCCAGTTCGTCCGGTCTAGTTGTGACAATCCAGTCACAAACCTCTGTTTGTATTGCTCCCTTACTTCGTACTCAAGTTTCTCAACTCGTCCTCGTCCTCAACATTGATCATCGTCGCGCCCTTTTGCGACAGTCTCATTTCTGGCCCTCACCATGAGCACATGCACATAGCTTCCACGGAACCACGCCTATCTCGCATCTTTCTCACCTAAACCTCCCCCTCTCTCCCGAGTCCCCCCCGGTTTTGGGCCTCCAGCCCTCCACTGCCCAATCCCGCCGCACCATCTCCAATTCGTACAGTACAGGACAGGACCAAGTACCGTACCGCTGCGCTACCCTTTGCTCCGCCTTGACGCTACGCTACGCGACCAAGCGACCGCCGTCGACCCAAGTCCTTGACTGAATTCATTGCGTCCATCCCGTCAGCCTCCTCCCAGACTTGGCCATCTATCTCTCCTCCACGCCGACGTCGACCTCGATCTCTCCGCGCGTCCCTTCGACGCCGACGCCGACGCCGACGCCCTCGACGACACCTGTAGCGACAACGCCGCTCTAGACGCTGCTGCTGCCGCTGGTCTAGCCCCAGCCCCAGCATCAGCCTCCAGCTCCAGCCAGCCAGCAACACCGCCAGCGTCTGTTGCTGCTGCCGTTGCCGTTGCCGTTGCGCTGTCGCCGCCGCAACCCGCACAACCAGCGCCAGCCATGGATTCTCAGTGGCAGTCGTATCCCGACGCGGCCTCGCCCGGCGCCTCGAGGCGACATAATGGGAGCGGCCAGATGCCCCGGGACTACGCTGGTCAGGCCCCGCCGCCCGCTGGATACAAATACGACCAGTTCCACGGCGGCGTCCCCGTCCACGCGGGTACCGCTCCTCCTGCTGCCGTCAACAACAACAACAACAACCCGGCTGCCTCCCCCATTGCCCCGTCCTACATGCGCGACGGCAACGGCGACGTCGCTATGCATGACGCTCATGATGCCCACGCCGGCATCAAGTATCCCATGAGGCCTCATCACCAGTCTCACCTCTCCGGAGGCCGCGCCGTCAACCTCCACTCGCCCCAGGAGCCCTCGGCTGCCGCTCAGCGATACTCTCCCATGGAGACCCTGTCCCCCACATCGCCCTATGCCTCCAAGCCAGGCCCCGTCGGCCAGCTCGCCAGCCCGACCCAGAGACAGTCGCCTACCCGCCAGCCCGACTATTCCCAGTCTCCCTACTTTGTTGGCCGCCAGCAGGGCCAGCAGCTCCAGCAGCTCCCTCCTATCACGCCCTACGCGTCCACCGGAAGCCAGGACGGTTACCCCTCGTCCGCCGTCGCTAATCTCGACAGCGCCTTCAACCTTGACCCCAAGTCACCTCGCCGCCCAGTCCCTGGACCCACCATGGCAGTCACTCGTGGCCCCGTCCCAGAGTTCAAGAAGTTGAGGGCTCCGACCGATCTTCGACCCAAGGTCAATACCCAGCCCCCGTTTCGACGCGCCAACCCCGAAGGCGGCTTCATCAGCGTATGTACCAACCCTTCCCACCTGATTTGCGTCGCCAAGTTGAGCTTACGCGCCGGTATAGCCACTGCAGGCTCTGACCGTTCACCTTCCGGCCACCTATCGCATCTGCAACCCGAGCTTCAAATATGAATCATCTCGAAATCCTCGTAGGGTCTTGACCAAGCCTAGCAAGGGTGTCAAGAACGATGGCTACGATAACGAGGATAGCGACTACATTCTATACGTCAACGATATCCTCGGTTCAGAGGAAGCAGGCCACAAGTACGCCTCATTTTGTACCGCAGCTATACACCAGTTCTATCGTTAACCTGCTTACTTAGGAACCGATACCTCATCTTGGACGTTCTCGGCCAGGGAACCTTTGGTCAGGTCGTCAAGTGCCAGAACCTGAAGACCCAAGAAGTGGTGGCAGTCAAGGTTATCAAGAATCGCACTGCGTACTTCAACCAGAGTATGATGGAGGTGTCAGTCCTCGATTTGGTAAGACCGCAATCCGTCTTATCTCTGTCGTCGACAAAACTGACGACGGCTATTAGCTCAACACGAAGCTTGACAAGAACGACGACCACCATCTCCTGCGCCTCAAGGATACCTTCATTCACCGCCAACATCTGTGCCTGGTCTTTGAGCTCTTGAGTGTCAACCTGTACGAGCTCATTAAGCAGAACCAGTTCCGAGGACTCAGCACTACTCTCGTCCGCGTTTTCGCTCAGCAGCTTCTCAACGGCCTCGCGCTGCTCAACAAGGCTCGTCTGATTCATTGTGACCTGAAGCCTGAGAACATTTTGCTTAAAAACCTCGAGAGTCCCATCATCAAGATCATCGATTTTGGTTCGGCCTGTGATGAACGGCAAACCGTCTACACGTATATTCAGTCTCGATTCTACCGATCCCCCGAAGTCCTACTCGGTCTTCCCTACTCCTCCGCCATCGACATGTGGTCTCTTGGATGCATCGTGGTTGAGCTCTTCCTGGGACTGCCGCTGTTCCCAGGTTCGTCGGAGTATAATCAGGTGTCCCGCATCGTCGAGATGCTAGGTAATCCACCCAATTGGATGATTGAAATGGGTAAGCAGGCGGGCGAGTTTTTCGAAAAGAGGCAGGATGAATTTGGACGACGAACATACCACCTCAAGAGCATGGAACAGTATGCCCGAGAGCACTCAACCAAGGAACAGCCCAGCAAGAAGTACTTCCAGGCCAGTACCTTACCTGAGATCATCAAATCCTACCCGATGCCTCGCAAGAACATGAAGCAGAGCGAGATTGACCGAGGTAGGTTCAGTCATGGATATCAAGCGCGTAACCGGAGACGAGCTAACAAATGCAGAAATGAACAACCGCATAGCGTTTATCGATTTCGTTCGAGGCCTCCTAACAATCAACCCTCTGGAAAGATGGTCGCCTCAACAAGCCAAGCTTCACCCCTTCATCACCCAACAGAAGTTCACTGGGCCGTTTGTGCCGCCCATGAACCTGAAGTCGAGCTCGCTCAACAGGTCTCCAGCTCCTGGAACTCAGCAGCAGCAGCAAGCTGAGGCGCTCAGCAAGCAACGGGCGCAGGCGGCTCAAGCGCAGGCGAACTCGGCAGCTCAAGGCGCATACGCTATGGCTGGTGGACAATATCCGCAGCCTGGACATGTGCAGCCTCAGATGTATAACAACAACGCAATTTACTCCCCAGGTGGCAGCCATGGCAATGCGCCATCTGCATATGCCCAACAATCTGGTCAGTATGGCCAAATGGTCATGCCCCAGCAGCCCCAGCAAATGCCGCAAGGAGGCCAGTATGCGCAAATGCCCCAGCCAAACATGTACCAGCAAGGAGGAATGCGGCCAGCCCGGCAAAGGGCATCTACTATGGACCAGCAGCAGAGTGGCATCCCGGCAGCCATTCAACGAGTAGCCAGCCACCTGGACCCCAGCCAGCCCATCCGTCTGCAACCGAGCCCTGCTTACTACCCACCCCCTGGGGACATGAGCGCTGGCGGTGGTGATAATGGACCTCGAACCGGAAGGAGAGGAAGCCGCGCCACCACCCAACAGAGTGGACGAGGTAACAGAGACTTCATTCGCAACTTGGAAGAGCGCACTCTCGAAGAAGGCTTCATGGGAAACAACCAGAACACATGGCATTGAGTTGCCGCATGAGATGGACTTGGCGTTCATGTCGAGCTGTGTCTACCCCCTGTCGCTAGCCAGCATTTCATCATATTTGCGGGAGTCTGGTAGGACAAGGATGAGCGTTGCCTGCAGATTGACAGTTGACCAAGATTGGGGTCTTTGCCGGGTCCAAAGTCAGAGCGCCTCCCCACTCCCTTTACGTCACATCACCACTTGGAGACGATAGGATATCCAGGGCATGCCGAGTACGCCCGTGCGGCTAGCTCTCACCGACAGGCGCCATGGTCGTAAGGAGGTGGGAGCAGGGCGCTTCGAAAAAGTTGACGAGGTGGGAGGTGTTCTGAATACGAGGATGTACCGAAAGGGACCTCGATCCACGGCGTTCGGGGGCTTTTAGCATCCATGATTAGCACGTGGGTTGGGCGGAAGGGTAGGGATGTTGCATACAGAAAAGGGGAATCGTTCACGGATGAAATTTTATCTGTTTTGTGCGAAGGAACGCATGTCCGAGGTGCGTCGTCATCTTGAAGGACATGCGACCTGGTGGTCTTTTTCTCCTCTTGTACGGCGCCGGTATGTTGCGAAACCTGACCGGCTGGTTCCACGTACGGAGCAGCCGGACGGGAACGGCGACGGGGGATGGAAGGCCGCGGCGGGGGCCGCGGCTCATGCCCGGCGCAGATGTAGTTTGGTTGTAGATATGTTACTTTTGTCTTGATTTGGTGTATGAGGACGATGCGTTTGCATAGCAAAAGGATTCTTGGGTTGCGACTCTCCCTCATGTAGTTCTACTAGCTTGTTAGTTTTCTTTCTCGGGTATATCGAGACGGGTCAGAACAACATGGTTGAAGTTGCCCAAATCTTGGTTCTTCTGCATTCCTCTATCTACGATCTGGTATCCTTCCTCTGAACGTTGACCACCTGAGCCGTCTTTCCACTACGGTGCCACTCAACAATGCCCAGTCATCCATGCTATGCCGAAAAAAAAGATTCGAAGGATATGTCACACTCCCTAACGCCGGGCCAGAAACCCTGGCCTCTTCCCTACCAGCAGTACGCAGGCTTTTCATAATGCTACAATGATGAGTTTGATACCCGCTCAGACGCTTCCACGAGAATGAAAAACCCAGCCCGTCAGAGCGCCCCGTACGTCTATTCATCGGCCGCCCCTACCCCTCTGGTTCCCGCGACCTCTTCGATTGCCGCTGCCACCCACAAGTCTGTCACTGTACAGCCGATCGGGTCGCGATGAAGAGCCGTTGCTGTTGACATTTGAGGTATCCATCAGGTCCGGGAAGCCATGGGAGCCGTCGACGACTTCTCCGTTGTTTTTAGGGATGTTTTTGCCATTGCGAGAGCCGCGGGGTCCGCTTGGGGCGTTGGAGGGAGGAGTGGCCTTTTCCGTAGCCTGGAAACCACCGATCTTGGGATATATCTTGATCAATCTGCCGTCGGCCTGAGAGTATGTGTTAGCAAGTCGATGTTGAAGACGTTGGAGGTGAAAGAAACGAACTGTCTTGTCATTGAAAGTCTCGATCACTCGTTCGCCACCTTCTCGCGACGCAAATGTCATCTCAACAATGATAATAGGCTTTTCCTTGATAATCTTGCAGCTGATCATCTCACCACCGATAGGAGTCATGGCGCTCTCAATGTCGGCGGCGCTGGTTCCGGGGGCAAAGTTCTGCCCCATGATTGTGTAAGGACCCGCGAGGCCACGGATGGTAAGGCCCATGGGGTTTGTAGGCTTCACAATGTTGACCTGTTGGGGAGCATCCGATGAGGTGTCCATGCGGTCGACAGCAGCAGAGAGGCGCGAGGTACGCTTGTTGGCCTTTTTGGCAGCGGGGGCGGTGATGCGGGCGCTCAGGGAGCCTCCTCGAGGACCATTGCCATTAACGGCGTGGTGTAGATCGTGAGTCCATTCGCCGTTCACGTTGCCAGAGGGTGGGTTCGGTCGGAGGGCGACGGTGGAATTGCGCTGCAAGCAAAACAAAAGAGTGTGAGCACTTGGGCCTGGACACTATGGTGAGGCTAGGGAGTGAGATGTAGCCGTACCTTCTTGACACCTACGCGACTGGCGAGGGTTGGTCCCGATGCGGCCTTGGGCTTCGCAGGAGCACTTTGCCGACGGTTCTTGGAGAAGATTTTGTCCGCGAGAGCCTCATTCTTCTTTCGCTCACGACCTGAACAAGTACAACGCAGCCATGATCAGTCGCACGTCGCGTATGGGACACAGTCGGCTCGCAGTGGAGAGACGGGCGCTTACCGTCGTTGATGATCTTTTCGAAGTCTGCGGCGACTTTGGCCATGACGGGCAGACGATGGGACGGCGAGTCGCGGTTGAATCGAGCTTGGAGGAGTGTCTCGGGAGAGACGAGAGGGAGGGAGGAGGTAAAAAGAATGGTAGAAGAGAAACGGTAAGCGATTCTAATACCGAGTGAACGTTTTCAAGCAAGCTGAACCCTCGGAAACAGTTCCTTTGTGACTTGGCTGGCCTTTGTCTGGAAGTGAGAACAAGAGGAAGAAATGGAGATGCGACCGCGAGCGCGTGTGTAATTGGAGAGACGTGGAGACTCGTCACAGGGGGAGGGGTGGCTGTAAGACCTTGCCGTTCCCGCGCGGCTGGCCGCCCAAATCAAGCGCGTAGATGTGGACCCCCGCGGTTGTGCGGCAATGTGTCTACGGCCTCGGTCCGGGTCGATAAGATAAGGGCGGGCTGTCTCGAAATTTTGGCTGCGCAAGTCAACGAGGCGATGAGTGCTCGGTATCTGTTGTTGAACCTGGATTGCGCATTCCCCGATCCGCCAACTTCGAACTCCCCAGAACTGACCACCGATGATGGCGGAGAGTATCTTGTCCTGCAGCGCATCCCTGCGTAGGGCGGTACAACAGCTGCCGCCGCAGAGGGTCGTTCTCGAAAGGACCGCGCTGCTCCAGACCCGATCTCTACTACACCAGACGCAGCCTCGATTTTCCTCGACTACCCCTCCGGTTGACAACTCCCCCGTCGCGAACCCCTCCGTCGCCTCACCTTCGCAAGTCACAGCTTCAATTAAAGCCGAAGCGCCGCAAAATCTCGATGTGAATGCTGTGGATCCCGAGGAGCCTTCGGTGGCGGCGAAGAAGGCCAAAGAGAAGCTAGAACGCGCTGTGAAGAAGAACCTCCCATACCTGGAGGATCCGTGGAAGCTTGGGCAATACGTCAACGATGCGCTCGCCAAGGATCGCTACGACGAGGCCCTACTGTTGACTCAGAAGGCCAGCGCCAAGGATCAGGTGGTAGTGTCCTGGAATCATCTCATCAATTACCAGTTGGAGAAGCAACAGTTGCGGAATGCCGTGAAGCTATACAATGAGGTGAGTGCCTGCACTTGATATACGCTGGCCCTGGGATTGTAGCATGCTAACCCCCAATTCAGATGAAGAAGCGTGCCCAGCTCCCAAATATGCAGACTTACAGCATTATGTTCCGTGGATTCGCCAAGTCGCAACACCCTAAGCTGGCCGTCTCTGAGGCCATCAGACATTACCAAATCCTCCTCAAGGACAGCCGCCTGGAGCCGAACTCGATTCATCTCAACGCTGTCCTCAATGTTTGCAGCAGAGCCGGAGACCTGGACTCCATGTTCTCCATCGCCGACACCATCAACGAGTCCACTCGAGCCGCCGACTCTTTCACCTATACTACCATCATCAACGCTCTCCGATACAACTTATTAGGCGACATAAAGGATCTACCTGACGAGCAGAAGAACGATAACATCACGAAGGCCATTGGCCGCGCGAAGACTATTTGGGAGGAGGTAATTGGAAAGTGGCGACAAGGACGCCTGGTCCTCGACGAGGAAGTGGTATGCGCTATGGGTCGACTGCTCATTATGGCGCCCGACCGTATTCAGAAGCGCGAAGTTCTTGACCTCATCGAGCAGACGATGAACATCCCCAACATATCCAAAGCGGAGCTTGTTTCTGCCGCAGATTTCCGAACCAAGGGCCTTGCTCGCGCCAATGCCAAGCTCGCACACAGGGTGGCCTGGGTAAAACCCGATCGCAACACCTTGGCCTTGGTGCTTACAACGCTGGCTTCTTCCAAGCTGACCACGTGCGGCATCAAGTACTGGAACGTCTTAGTTCGAGAGCACGGCATCCAGCCGGATATGGACAACTGGATGCGAATGTTCGGCATGCTCAAGGTGGCCAAGGCCAGCGCTCATGCCTGCGACATCCTTGAAATCGTCCCCGACGAGTACATCAACGCCAGGAATTACCAGATTGCCATGGAAACTTGTGTGCGCGACAACATCAACCTGAACGCCATTAAGAACGCCAACAAGGCGCTCGATTCTATGGTGAAAAGACTCAGGGTCCCAGACCCCCATACTATGCGTCTCTTCCTTCGCGTTTCTCTTGTCAGCCATTATCAACTCCGCGCCCGATCTGAGAAGGGTGATTTGATAGGTGCCAAGCGCGACTATGGCATTCAGATCACCGACGCCCTGGCCCGCCTCTGGGAGCCTTACCGCAAGCTCCACAACCACTACTTCAACGTGGTTAAGCCAAAAGACGACAAGGCACAAGCTATTCTCTACAACGATAAGCGGGAGGTCATCGCTCTCGCCCGAATCATGTATGGTGCCTTCAACAAGGTCATCCAGCAGGGCATGCTCCCCGAGGCCGACTTGCAAAAGATCCGCCCGGTAGGTGCCCGCATCAACCGCGAGATTCATACCTTCTTCGCCAACCGCGAGGAGCTTGAGCCCAATTTGCGCAAATCCAAGGGTCGTGGCACCGCCGAGGAGGACATGTCCCAGTATGAAGTCATTCTTGGAGGAGACTTCGAGTGGGACACCACGCAGGCTAGCCGGCCAAGTTCAGGCCGCCGAGAGCGCAGTATGGGCGAAGATAGGTCCAGATCCAAATTCGGCGAGGACAAGCCCAGATCCAAATTCGGCGAGGACAGACCTAGATCTACATTCCGTGAAGATAGGTCTAGATCTAGGTCTACATTCGGCGAGGACAGGCCTAAATCCAGATTCCGCGAGGACCGACGAGACTCCCGCATGAGCGAAGACAAGTTCATGTCAAAGTTCAGCGATGAAAGACGAGGCTCTCGTATGAGTGAAGACAAGCCCAAGTCAAAATGGGGAAAAGATCATTCTCGCGGGGGGGACGACAAGGCTAACTCGAGATGGAGTGATGAACGAAGAGAGTCGCGCACCGGCGGAGACCGCTCTAGGCCTCGGGTTGGTGGTGAGGGAGGAGATGGGTTGACCTCGATGCGGCGAGCTGTGTCAAAAGAACATCATCGTCCCAGTGAGCTAAGTGGAGTGAGGGACTTGGGCCAACGACGTGCCTCCCTTCCGTGGTAAGCAGTGTCTGTATGTTGATTTGTATTGATATCTATCCTGTGGGACACTAGCGATCTGGGGTTTGACATTTGACGACATGTAATATAGATAGACGAAGAAAAGGGACCGAAAGCGGCTTGTGGGAGGGCAGGGAGTTCTGACTGCTGGGCTTCGCTAGTAACGCACACCTAGATATCTTTGACGTTCCTGGAACTGTAACAACTACAAATATCTCCTCAATTTCCTGGCTATCAACTATGGATGTTCTACGAATCAGGCACTTCTCCACGCGCAAGGATGTGTGCTCTATCTATACACCAGTAGGCTAAACAGCCTGGGCTAACAATAAAGAACTCGCTTCTGTAAACGGCCTTGGCAAGTGCCATTCCTGAGTCACTCTCATACTGGTTGAAACTGGCTCTGAAGCGCAGTGTCCCAAGTCAAACTTGCTGATACTCGGCCCCGAGTCGCCCATGGACCACTAGAATGCTAGGAAATCTCTTAAAACCCCTCGGTGCTCAGATTCAAAGAGTAGACATGTGTACTTCCCGATTCATGTGCTAGGGTAGACCAATAGTTCACTTTGCGCTTCCTCAACCTTGGGGTCCAGAGAGCTGGATACGGCACCGTGTGAGAGTTCGAGTGTAGTGAACGAGCCGGATTGCGGTGCGGCGGGTATACCAGGCGTGACAGAGTCTCTTTCTGGGCAAAATACAAGGCTCTCTGGGCCCGCTTGAGTCTCATGCAATAGGCACGGGCCGTGGGTCGTCTGGGGGGGTTCCCCATCCAAACATCTCCCTTCCACCATTTTTTGATCAAGTTCCGTAATATACACAGGAGGAGGAAGCGCCTCCCAGATACATCTTTGTCTCCAAAGTTTCGATAGCGCCGGATGAGTCTTGTCGGCGGGTTCCGAATCTTGAGAGGGGTCTCTAAGACCAAGTGATTCTTCCAAGATTCTGTCAACTTGATGTGCGGGTATCCCTTTCTCATCTTTGCGGCGACAACATTCTTGGGATTTACAAGACTGGCAACGCTCAGCTGTAGTATTTCCGGCAATACTCGCGTCTAAATTCCCTGGGACTTTACGAGACCGAGACGACAGTCGAAGCTAGCTCCTGGGCAAGGTTGTCGTGAAATAAGCATTATCAGGCATAGTTGTGTGGTATGAAGATATGCGAGGGCGGCTTTTGTGTGTTGGTGAGGACTGAGTGGTGCCATACTTGATATCGATGTCAGCGGCAGCCTTCTCCAACGCAGTTCGGAAAGTGGACGATCTCTCTAGATTTCCCTGGTGAAGCTCGGATAGAACATCAAGTTGTGGTGGAGTAGTAGCCGCCGTGTCGACAACGAAAAAACTGGGATCACATTCGCTCTCGTCTGTTGACAGTTCAGTTTCGAGGGAGATGGACTTGGGTGGGTGGGTTTTAGGGCCAGAATTGGTAGCCTTGTCACGAGCCCATTTGTGCCTGACGCTTTGGAAGGCATCGCCTAGACTCTTGCGGCGATGGACTAGTACTGGAGGGCGTTCTTCTAGAATTCCGAGTTAGCAGGCAGATCACAAAATCGTCGACTTGGTATTGGATCCACAACTTGCCGGATTCCTGCAAAGTTGGGTCGATTATGCCGGAGTCGACATCCAATTTGGAGATTGACTGGGCATGCTTTAGACGCCTCGCTGTCCATGTGGATGACAGCCAACGTCGACGGCTTGGGGTCTTTGGGGTCTTTCGAGTTTCATGCTGGCCCAGGCGCACGTGCTCATTAGCCAAAGAACGATTGCTCCCGGCAAAATCCCCATAGTAGAGGAGATGGGATCTGCGGTGAGGCTTTGGTAGCTGCTGGCTTCCTAGGTGAGGCAAGTTGCGGAGCCCAGATATGCGCTCGCGAGGAACCTGATAATCGGCCCTGCGTGGTTTGTTGATGTCCATCTTTCTGCGAGGCATGTTGTGAAACAGGAATGAAATATCAATGATGGGGAAATAAGGCTCTGATATCGTGTCGGGCAGAGCTCAGCGTACACTAGGCCCAAATACTCGGGATGATGGTGATTTGTGAGTGAGAAGAGAGGATGCATTGATTTACGATGGAGTAAGTACTTAGACGCAGATGTCCCTTATTGCTCGGGCCTGCTGGAAGCGGAAGAACAACCACGCTCTTGCCTCGCTAAGAACAAACTGGCTTGCCCGCGCGTAGTGGCAAGAACGAGCATGTTTGAAAGAGTATGAAGAGGAAACTACGATCTTGGCTACCATGGCCGAGGAAGCCTTTGCCCGGTCTCCTTGTTTTCGGAGATCCCGTTACGCTTCTTCGGTGAACCCAAGATGGCCAATGAAGCCAAATGAGGGAGGAAGCCTGAACCGAATAGATTGATAAGATACTCACCCACTAGTATAGATCTCGCATCAACGTTGGAGCAGGGGATAAGGATCAACAGTGAGGTCATAACAACTTGGAAATCAAGACACTCTGACTGGGTGTCTCGGCGCGTGTTCCGCGTAGCCCTGGCACAGTGAGAACCACGGACCCACAGGCAGTCTCTCACTGTGCTCACTGTGGACGGCAACCTCGTTCAAAGTACCTTCCTCTGGTCCCACGTGTGCACCGCCACACCGGCTCTGAGTGGAGGGCCCAGGCACTTTACGGGAGCCCCACCCCTGACGCGAGAACGCGACAACCACTCCGTTGCCAGGACGCGACAACCACTCCGTTGCCAGGACGCGACAACGCGTCCACTTCCGCCCGCTTGGCACTTTTCTGTGCTAGGGGACCAAGTACTCTCCTCGCATTGACAGGTACAGTGCATCGCCCGCCACCATCTTTTGCCCTCGCACACCAACTCAACCAGCGCGACGGTAACAGACAACATATCTCCTCCATTGACGCTTGATATGGTATTGTCCTAAGCCAACTCCGCCATGTCGAAGCCCAACCACCGGGCCAGGCTCGCTGAGCTCCGTGCCCTTCGCCAGTCGGGCAAGAAAGCCTTTGATAACTACCAGGTCGACGATGTTGCCAACCTCTACGACGAGGTTGACGAGGTCGGCTACAAGAAGATTGTCCGCGACCGACTCGACCAGGATGATTTCGTCGTCGACGACAACGGCGAGGGCTACGCAGACGATGGCCGCGAGGAGTGGGACCGCGTCCAAACCTACGACGACGACAGCGAGGATGACGGGAGGGTCGTCCGCGGCCGACCAAGCAAAGCCGGTCAGTTCATCTTGGTACACACCCTCGTGGATTCCCATCCCGCTAATACCAGGCTCAGCCAAGAAAAGCCGTGACGATGAGCAGGCGAAACGAGATGCCAACGACAGAGACATCAGCGAATACTTCACCAAGGGTGCTGGCAAAGCACAGCCCAAGCCCAAGGTATGCCAACTCGCTCCGCAGCGCCCCTAATACCGTCAACTAACCTGCTCTCGCAGGTAATCAAGACGAAAGCCGACGACGACTTCCTTACCGACCTCCTTGGCGAGGTAGACACCAACATCCCCGCCCCTGCACCACGCATATCAAAAATTGAGAGATCTGGCGACCGCCGCAAGTTCAGAGCTCTATCACCTGCTCCCGAGCCTATTACCAAGAAGAAGAAGCTGCTCGATACGCGGTTACCATCTCCACCTCCAGCAACTATGGACAGCGACGACGGGTTTATTCCTCCCCTTGACGACGAGCCTCTCTATGTCAACGACGTTCCCATGAGCGACCCAGCGCCCTCTTCCCCAGCCGCCAAGGCCGCTCAAAGGAAAGCACAAATAAAGCAAGAACCGAAAGACGACGAGGACGAGGACATGATGGAGGTAGCCCATGCTGGTGCCATCAACACAGCCAGCGTCAACATGACGAGCTCTCGCCCCATCAAGAGACTCCTTAAGAAGGAGTTGATTCCTACACCCGCCAGCTCCTCTCCGGTCAAAGGGCCTGATACCTCGGTAGACTCATCGTCTTGGAATGCGCTCACCCAAAGACTCAACGTGGTTTCCAGTTCGCCCGCCGAGGCTAGGGGCATCGGCAAGATTGACCACAAGGATGCCATTGAGGATGATGGGAGTCTCAACTTTTTCTGGATGGACTACACCGAGGTCAATGGCAACCTGTGTTTATTCGGCAAAGTTTTGAACAAGAAGACGGGATCCCATGTCAGCTGCTTTGTCAAGGTGGACAACATCCTAAGAAAGCTGTATTTCCTGCCCCGCGAGAATCGAGTGCAGCATGGTGAGGAGACCGGGGAAGAGGTCGAAATGAACAACGTTTACGATGAGGTGGATGAGATCATGACCAAGATGAACGTGGGACTGTTCAAAATCAAGGCCTGTACCCGCAAGTACGCTTTTGAACTACCGGGCGTCCCAAAAGAGGCGCAGTACATGAAGCTCCTCTACCCATATACCAGTGAGTCTTTAGGAAACGCACTTTGTCTTATCATGAAATCCGCTAACAATCTTCATAGAGCCACCAATTGACTCGAACGCCCCTGGAGAGACATATTCCCACGTCTTTGGCACCAACACCGCTCTGTTTGAGCAATTTGTCCTCTGGAAGAACATCATGGGCCCCTGTTGGCTCAAAATTGAGGATGCCGATTTTGGCAGTATCAAGAACGCCTCTCACTGCAAGCTTGAAGTGCTAGCTGAGCATCCCAACATGATCTCTACCTTGAGCGACTCTGAAAACCTCGATGCTCCTCCCTTGACCCTCATGAGTATTGCCCTACGAACCGCCTTCAACGCGAAAGACAATAAGCAAGAGATCCTAGCCATTAGCGCTAGGATTTATGAGAAGGTGGCACTTAGTGACACGACTCCCGCTGAGAAGTTACCCAGTCGAAGTTTCACTGTCATTCGGCCACACGGACAAGGCTTCCCCCTGGGATTTGACCAGCTCGCGCGGCAAAGGAATCGAGGCCTTCTAGTCTTGAAGAAGCAAGAGTCAGATCTCTTGGCCTTCTTCTTGGCCCAAATGGATGTCGCGGATCCCGATGTTATTCTCGGTCACCAGCTTGAGGGCGTCGATTACAGCATTCTACTAAACCGACTGCATGAGAAGAAGATCCATCAGTGGTCGAGACTTGGTAGATTCCGCAGGGCTGCGTGGCCTGCTTCTATTGGCAAGGTAGGCGGGAATGTCTTTGCCGAGCGTCAGGTCATTGCTGGTCGTCTGCTTTGCGATCTTGCCAACGATGCCGGAAAATCCGTGATGTTGAAGTGCCAGTCCTGGAGTTTGACTGAGATGTGCAGCCTCTATCTTGCCGGAGATAATCGTCGCCGTGAAATTGACAACGAGGCCGCTTTGAGCAGCTGGGCCAAGGAAAAGCAAGGCTTCATGGACTATGTCACTCATATGGAGGCCGATACTCATTACATCGCTGCTTTGTCCTTGACCGTTCAAATGCTACCCCTTACCAAGGTTCTGACAAACCTGGCAGGCAACTCCTGGGCCAGAACTCTTACCGGAACCCGAGCTGAGCGCAACGAGTACATTCTGTTGCACGAGTTCTACCGCAACAAGTACATCTGCCCGGACAAGCAAACATTCCGTGGCCGGCAGAGGGCTGAGGAGGAACAGCGCGAGGGAGAGGGTACAGATGGAAAGAAGAAGGATAAGTACAAAGGTGGTCTCGTTTTCGAGCCAGAGAAGGGATTGTATGACAAGTTTGTTCTTGTCATGGACTTCAACTCTCTTTACCCATCCATCATCCAAGAGTTCAACATCTGCTTCACAACTGTGGATAGAACAGCTGGCTCCGTAAGTCTCCAACATATCTATTGAGTATCCCAATAGCTAACGCCCTTATCTCTGCAGACGGACGATGAGGAAGCAGTTCCCGAGGTCCCTACGAACCATGAGCAGGGCATCCTTCCGAAGCTCATTGCCACGCTTGTTAGCCGACGTCGCCAAGTCAAGAGTCTGATGAAGGACAAAAACGCTACTCCTGAGGAACTGGCCACGTGGGATATCAAGCAGCTGGCTCTTAAGCTCACTGCCAACTCCATGTACGGTTGTTTGGGTTACACCAAATCTCGCTTCTACGCTCGCCCCCTAGCTGTCTTGACGACCTACAAGGGCCGTGAGATTCTGCGTAGTACCAAGGAGCTTGCCGAGAGCAGGTCTTTGCAGGTTATTTACGGAGACACTGACTCTGTCATGATCAACGCCAACGTCGACAATGTCGCTGATGCCCTCAGGGTTGGACATGAATTCAAAAAGGCAGTCAACGACCAGTACAGACTCCTGGAGATTGATATTGACAACATCTTCCGCCGTATCCTCCTTCAGGCGAAGAAGAAGTATGCCGCCATCAACCTTGTCGAGAAGGACGGCAAGTACGTGGAGAAGATGGAAATCAAAGGTCTTGACATGAAGCGTCGTGAGTACTGCGCGCTATCCAAGGAAATCTCGAAGCACCTCCTCGACGAGATCCTTTCCGGCGACGACACGGAGGCTTCCGTGGCGCGCATCCACGAGTATCTACGAGAGATAGCTGGCAAGATGCGTGAACAGACGATTCCAACTGCCAAGTACATCATCTATACGCAGCTAGGCAAGGCGCCCACAGAGTATCCCAACGCCGAATCCATGCCCCAGGTTCAGGTCGCGCTTCGCGAACTGGCTCGCAAAAAGATGGTCCGCAAGGGCGACGTCATCGCCTATATCACTACAGGCGATGGCAAGAGCTCCGAGCCAGCGCCCAAGCGCGCCTACGCTCCTGCAGATCTGAAGGCAGACCCAAGTCTAGTCCCCGATGTTGAGTGGTACATCAGCAAGCAGATATTTCCTCCTGTCGAGCGTCTGTGTGCCAACATTGCTGGAACTTCGACCTCGCAGCTGGCCGAGCAGCTCGGTCTAGATGTCCGCCGCTACGCGTCCCAGGCCCAGCAAAACGGCTCCAGCAACGATCTCGAAATCCATCCCCTCGACTCACAGATCCCCGACGAAGTCCGCTTTACCGAATGTGCCCGTCTCTCCCTACGATGTCGCAAGTGCAAGGCTACCTCGACGTTTGAGGGTCTCGTCGCATCTACCGATGCCGTCGCTGCTTCGGGTGTCGTTTGTGGTGCCTGCGGTGCCGCCATCTCGATCCTGTCCATCGTCGCCCAGGTCGAGCACGCGATTCGCGCCGAGACAACGCGCTACTACGAAGGCTGGCTTGTCTGCGACGACTCGCAGTGTGGCAACCGCACCCGCCAGATGAGTGTCTACGGCACACGATGCTTGGGACCTAAGGGGCTTGCCCGTGACTGCCTCGGCCGCATGCGCTACGAATACAGTGAGAAGGCCATATACAACCAGCTGTTATACTTTGCCAGTCTCTGGGACGTCGAAAAGGCGCGCACCAAAGCCGCGTCCGAGTCTGACGATTTATCCCGGCAGAATCGCGACAGGATTCTCGCCTTGGCCGAGCACAACCGCGTGCGCTTTAGCACCGTAAAGGGTGTCGTCGACAGGTATCTAGACAAGTGCGGACGTCAATGGGTCGCCATGGACACACTATTTGTCAAGCTTGGCTTCAACAAGTTGCTAGCATGAGCCGTGTTCACACACGATTAGGAAACGAATGGGATGGAATCATGTGCATAACGCGGAAATCAGAGGAAGCGGGTGTTGCATGAGGAGTCTGGGAAACTTGGATATGGTCCGAGAAGTCATGAGTTTTCTTGCATTTGGGTGATGATAGGGCTGGTTGCAAAGTTGACGTTGTCGTTGCCACATGGCACGGCCCCGCGTATAATGAGTTGGAGGTTAGTTACATTAGCAGCTACGAGACCAAGGCGAAGGAGTTTTGGGGTTTGGGGGCATTGCTGTAACCTGAGTACGATGCTATATAGAGCAATCCACCGTGTCGATAGTTCTTTGCTCAATTACGTGATTTTGGAAATGCGAGGGTATGTACTGGGTGATTTATCCCTACCCGTATCAGTCGGTCACAAAGCACCGTACCATCTGTCATCATACATGCACGAGTAAAGACCAAGTTTTGATGAAATATGTATTGTTTGCCAATGGCCCATGGTCCCTCGAAATTAGATGATATACAGCAAAGCATCACAAGGCCATTCCATCAAAGCCGGCCTGACCAACCGCCTCCATACATCATCGACCAACCCAAAGGAGGGAGGGCCCGGTGGCAACCAGGCCTCCTCATTCTGGGGATCTGATGTGGGTGCAAAACCCGAGGCGAAGCCAGCAACGCTGGTCTTCATCATTCTTCTCCCGTGCGGCCTCGGCCTGATGACGGACGCGACATGATGTGACGCAACATCTAAGCCCGGCAAAGGGCATGAGGCCAAGTGGCTGGTCCCGAAATCGCAAAGGCAAGCCAAAAGCGTCCATACGCTGCGAAACAAATTTTGCACCCTTGCTCAAGTTTTCACCGTCGTCCGTCGTCCATCGTCCATTGTCCATCCTCGGCCACGTCCATCCGCCCTCTTTGACGTGTATCGCGATGCGCGGTGGACGTGGCGTCGTACTCCCCCCCATCAATGCCCCGTTCCGTTCCATTCCGTTCCTGAAATCCAGTGCGTGCCGGCGAACAACAATGAAAACCGCCCTAGCCCTGAAACCGAAATCCTCCGCAATATTAGGAACTGGAACACACTGGGGCACACTGCGAAGGGCCTCAAATAGGTAATGTGAACACAATGATGAAGAAAATCCCTAGTTCCGAAAAGTGCTCCCTCTCCGCTGAGAGGCCGTCCGTCCGTCTGTCTATGGGGCAAGGTATCATGGTTCAAAATGCGTGCTCAAACTTTTAGGACACGTCTGATGAAAGCCTGTAAATGCAACAAAACACACCCCGCCTAGTCTAACTGCCGAAATGCAAGACACCGAAGGAAGAATTTACTCGCTCTCTTTCTTGCCGCTGTCAGGGACAGCCTTCGAGATCATTGGCGAGGCAGAGGTAGACGGGGGGGAGGCCGGGTGCTCGGTCTCCATGTTTGCCAGCAGGCTAAATGACAGAGGGTTAGTCTCATGGTTCATCACACTTCCAAGGGGACCACCGCAACATACCTGAACGCATTAGAGTGCGAAGTCGTCTCTCGGTGAGGAGGTGTCCCGGTGCGGGAAGAGGCGCCCGAGTCCTCGCCGGCCCGGCCAAGCGAGCCACCTGGACCGAGACGTCGTCCGCTGTTGCTGCGTGACGAAAACATCGACGTGGGTCCCAGGGTAACGTTACCGCTGGAGGTCCTGTTTGCGGAGCCCTTCAGGCGGCGCAGGTCATCCATGCCGACCTGGTTGCTTTGTTGCTGAGTATATCCAGCAGAGAAGTGACGAGCATCACCTCGTCCGGCGGGAGGGCGGCCGCCTCCTCGCTGGTTACCCCTAGCCGACTCTTGGGCCTTGAGGGCTTGAGCAGCTTCAGCCTACAATGAGTTAGTGACGGTGCATATCGCTGTGCAGGGATAAAGTAACATACCTCAGCTCGGACTTCGTCCAAGGTCTTGGGACCCTTGTTAGTCTCCTTGGAAACCCATCGGGCCCTTCGAAGATCAACCACATCCATGAGCATAAATCTCAGTCGGCTCGGCAGGTCGGGAAGATCAGCCATGGTCTGGATGCGCTGGAAGTAGGCATCCATCATAGGACGGCCCTTCTCAGTGGCGTCCAGGTTGGCTCCGATGGTCCGGAGCAGCTTGCTGAGCGACTCAATCTCAGTCTCATCAGGCACGCCCTTATAGTCGACGAGCTTGTGCACACACTCGTGCATGATACGCTCAGTCAACATACCCAGCTTGTACAGCTCACCAATGAACTGGACAAGACCAAGTCCACGTCGCTTGGCAGCGGCAGCGATGTAATACTCATCAGACAGGAGTGCGGCCTCGCCGGGCTTCTTCGAGTCTCCCTCAACCTCCTTAGGCTCGGGCAGATTGGTGGTCCATCCACGCTCGAATTCCTCCTGGCAACGGTTGAGTAGGTACTTGCGGAAGAGGTTGCCACCGTTGACGACATTGCCGTTCTTGTCCTTGATGCGCTCGTCACGAACGTCGGGGCTCATAGTCTCCAGCATACGCTTGCAGAATTTGGCGTACATCGAAGCCCAGTGAGCCTCATCCGTTGCCTTCTCGAAGGTGAGCTGAATGACTTGACGCAGGGTCCGGCCATCAGTTTCATCCTTGGACTGAGAAGCAATCTCCAGGATCTGATCGGCGATTCTGTCGAACTTCTCAGGCGTCATCTTGTTCAGTGCAGCCTTGACCTTCCTCTGAACCATCTGAGGGTCGAGGTAGCCAGGGGCAGTGCCGGGCGGCGGGGCACTGGCACCAGCCTTGCTGGTCAAGCTGCTAGGCTTCCAGCCGTTGGAGGTGACAGCAATAGGCTTGAGTTCCATACCGGCAGTCAGAGGCATGGTCTTAGCAGCCTGTGCATCCTTGGGGTTGTAGTCGTTACGTCGGCTGCCCCGAGTGTTGCGGCTAGACTGTCTGGGAGAGTTGGGCAGGTTGGACTGGGACGAAGTCCGAGACATCGAAGCAGAAGAGGGAAATGCGCCACCGGGTCGCTGGAAGGAAGCCATCGGGTTGACCTGAGGTCGAGCCATCGGGTTATTAGCCATAGCGAATCGGTCGGCCGATGTAGTGCCAGTGGGAAGGGTGCGGCCGCCAGTTGGTGCGCCGAAGGAACCCATGGGGAAACCACCACCACCACGGGAGTTTTGTCTGGCGGAACCGGGTGTCTGACCTCCCCGGTTCGAAGCAGATCGACCACCATCACCGTCACCGATGAGAGTCTTCACCTGTTGGTGGAACTCCAGTGAAGGCTGCTCAGTGAAGACCTTCTGGAACTGGAGCAAGAAGTTGGCATCGTACTTGAAGGTCTTGCCCTTCTTGGCAACGGCGGCGTTCAAAGACGGGTTAGGGGACTTGATACCCGCAGGGTAGATGTCTTGCTCGATGACCTTGAGGAAGCGAGCTGACTTCAGGGACTGCAGTGCAGCGCTGGGCTGAGGAGGCTCAATAGGCTTGGTGAGGATGGGAGTCAGGTCGAGCGCGGCAGGCTTGCCACGCTTCTCGGCAGCGGCAGGCTTCTGCTCAGCAGTAGAAGAGGCCTTCTCGCCAATCTTCATGCCGGCGAGCTTGTCGGTGACAGAATCAACTTCCTTAGGCTCAGCGCCAGTACGGGCCTTCGCGAGAGCTTCGGCGACGGAGAGGGCCTTGGTAGCTGACTCGGCTCGCTTCTTCTCCTTCTCCTCTTCGAGACGCTCCATCTCACGCTCCTGATCACGGAGTTTTTGGTCTTCGTTGCCAGCGTTCTTCTTGCGGTCCTCATCGGCCTTAATCTTGGCTGCAGCCTTTTCAGCCTCTCGCTTGACGCGATGCTCTTCTTCCAGCTTCTCACGAGCGGCATCTGCCTCTTCCATCTCTCGGATGATGCGATCCATCTCCTCCTCCTCTGTTTCAACCTTCTCGGCGGGCGTCTCAGCCTCCTTCTGAGCAGGCTCCTCGGCCTCGGCAATGGGCTCAGCCTTATTGGGCTCCTCGGCGGGTTCCTTCTCAGCCTCGTCATTGGCAGGGGGGGCAGGTTCAGCCTTCGTGACCTCTGGCTTCTCGACCGGCTTCTCAACGGGCTTCTCTGTGGCCTGTTCAATGGGCTTCTCGACGACCTTCTCAGCAGGCTTCACGACCTCCTCCTTCTTAGCCTTCTCCTCAACAGCCACCTGGGGCGCCTGGGTGGCCTGCTTGATCTTCTCCTTGAGTTCGTCCTGGATCTGCTTGGCAGTCTTGGGTGTGGCATGGCTGTCAGTGCGGCCATGTGCAGGAGTCGAGGACTTAGGAGGTGGAGTTGGTGTCGAGGTTACGACAGGGGGGGTCTTGGATTGAGTGATACTAGGAGCAGGAGAGACGGGGGTCTTGAAGGTCGAGGTGTCGACAACCTCGCCCGCGGCGTTCTTGATTTGGATCGCGGCGCTCCTCCTAGGCTTGACGAAGTTGGCGTTCGGGGTGGGCTTGGGCTGAGCGTTCTGCGGCTGAGGGGTTGAGGACACAATGACAGGTTGGTTTTGCTGGTTTGCGCTCAAAGGTCGCTCAGGCTGCGATGGAGTTCGTGACATGCTGTGGCTTTGCTGGTGATAGGGGGGAGCAAAGGTTTGGTTGTAGCCTGGAGAGTTAGCTGGGGGAGGGGCCATGTAGGGCATGTTGTTGTAGGCATAGGGCATCGAGATTGGACGTCCATAGTTATCAACCTGTTGTTGCGGAGGGGGGTAGCCGAAATTCTGAGATTTGTAAGTTAGCATCGCTTCGAAAAAGCCGCCTTCTGGCGAAAGATCAAGAGAACGCGCGCTGTTTGGGTGTTGGTTATTGGTCGAGGGAAAGGACTCCGCAGGCATTCTCGAGTTGTGGGATCCTTCACGGACGCCGTTGCCGTCAGGCTCACGCCACGGCTGGTCTGCACGTTTACTGAAACGGCGCTGACGCTGATTGAAGTCGTTTCCTTGAAAATCACTCGTGGCAAAGTCAACTGGGCGCCCCGCTTGGAGCGGCTTATCTAGCTCACGACGATTTTTATTTTTTTTGTGGGGTTTGAAAGACAATTTGTCAGGATGAGGGGGAGGAAAAGGGGACAGTACTTGTTGGTGTTGAGGTGCCATGGGAGGCGGGTAGTGATATTGGGGAGGCGTCTGGATTGCCATGTTCGGTTGCATGTTGGCCTGGGACATGTTGGGCGTGTTTGGCATCGACGGAACGAGGGCAGGGCTTCGGTTCGGTTGCGGAGAGTTAGGGTAGGGCATGTTTCGAGGCTGGGGCTGGAAGGCCGGTGGCATGCCTCGACCCTGTCCAGGTCCGTTGCGGAACTGGTTGTTCGGGGGATATCCCATCTGCTGGTTATAGTTGGGGTTGAAACCACCACGGCCACGGCCACCTTGGGGCTGGAAGTTGCCTCGACCGGCACCACCGGCGTTGTCACCCTGAGCGGAGTGGCCAGACTCGCGGTGGAAGTGCGAGCCAGGCTGGGCGTTTGGGTTGGCCGGGACAGAGCCCTGTCTCATGTGGCGCTGCGGAGATAAGAAAGTCAGCACCGAGATTCTCAAGATGTGTGAAGTTTTTGAGAGAAAAAAAAGTGTGAAAGGTGAGGGAGGAGTGAACGTACCTCGCCATCGCTACTGAGGCTGCCAAAGGTCATCTGTCCGCTAGGCTGCTGCAGACCAGAGGGAGGTCGGCCGCCGCTAGCAGAGGGCTGGGGAATAGGAGAGGGAGAATGGGCGGGCGAGGGAACTCGCGGGTTGCCACCTGGGATGGGGATAGGCGCAGCGCTGCCGGTCTGGGGAGTGCTGTGGGCCATAGCAGGCGAGTCGAAGCCGAACTGGATGCCAGACTTGGCACCACCGACGGGGCCACCGTTGGCGACGAAGCTGTTGGGGGCGTTGGCAGCCATGGTCACGGAGCTCTTGCGAGAGTGATTTGGGCCGGAGCCGTTGAGGTTGGAGCTGCCTCGCGCGACGGCGGGGACAGCAGGGTTGACGGCGGGTTTGCCGTTCACAGGAGACGAAGAAGCGCCTTTCGCATTCTGCGATGAGGAGGACGAGGAGGCACCGACCACAACGGGAGGGTGAGAACCAGTGGCGACTATGGGCGCCTGGGCTGTCTTCTTAGGCGCACCTGCAGCAGAGGCATAAGAAGTAGCCGTTGTCGCGGAGGTGTTTGTCGCCGGGGTGGGGTTCTGCTGGTTCGCAGGCGACGTCATAAGGGGAGTTCGGATCGTTTCGCGGTGGGAGAAGAGTTGAGTTCTGAGGGCGAAAGGCGGGACAGGTGGTGTCGGAGGCCTGGAGGTCGGAGGACTCGAACGGCGGGGTGCGAGTCTCGGGAGACGACGAGGTCGAGGACACGGCGGATCGCGAGCGAAGAGGACTCGAAGGTGAGCGACGGGAAGTCGATGGGCGGCTCGACGAGAATAGTCGAGGCAGGCCGAACGAGGACTGAGAACCAAGGAGTGGAGGGTCGAGGGCCGACTGAGGAAATCGCAGGCGTCTGAGACAGGCTACGATCCGGCGCGGCGGGCGACGAGGTTGAAAATTAAGAACCGAGGGGAGAGAGTCCTTCTTAGTTCTGAAACTCAGGACAGATTCCAATGCCGATGCAAATGGAAATGGGTCGGGTATGAAGAATTTCCACCGGACCAGGGAGGTTGATTGAGTGGTGAGGGTTGGAAAGAGTAGCCAAAAAAAATTTGGGCAGCAGGATCTGATATGGGCGGAAGGGGCGAGGGAGGGGGGGGGTGTCTCTGAAAGGAGCGCCCCAGGGCTTCTGGGTCAGGGCTGTCAGCCACAGTTCAGTAGTCACTGTCAGTGTCGTTGGCCGGCGAATTTCCACGGTGCGCGCGCAGGGGTTGCAGCCCCAAGATACAGTGCGTCACGATGCCAAGAGCCTGGCAGGCACAGTGCGTGGGGACATTCCGGGCCATCTAGGGCGGGCACCCACGCAACCACAGGCGGACCCAAAAAGCCACTGCACTGATTTCCCCCGGGTCGTTAGCCCCAGAGGTACGTACCGCCGCCCGCTCTCACAGGGTACTAGTATGTCCGAAGTACCGTGCTGGCCGGCCGTGCTGGCTTTGATGAGGCGGGCAAGACAGTCCGTTTGCGCGTTTGCGCGTTTGTTTGCCTGTTTCTCACCGAGAACAGTAAACAGCAGCTGCGTTTACACGTTTACAGGCCCGCCAGGGCGGTAGATATGTCGCAGGTGCGTAGTCATTATGTGCATGGCAGGATTCTCGGGATAGGCTAAGTAATAATTTCTCCATCCGTTTGCCCACAAGGCCACAAGGAACGACTCGGTTGCTACGTCAATCCCCGCGGGAGAGGGCACGCTAGCACGCTACCACCGACCGAGTACCCACTCGGCGTGGCAGCTCAGATATCGCTGGTAGCCAGTGGGCAGATGAGGGCGTGCGGGTCAGTCCAAGGAGGGCAAGCAGATGGACTGGAGGAGGAGGCGGAAAAGACCTGAGAGGCGAAAAGACGGGGGACGCGGATGAATGACAGGAGGAGATACAGAGAGAGACGCGAGAAAGGACAATGAAATGAGTGCCAGCGGGTAATGAGGATGTCCCCCCCAAAGCACAGGGAACAGGGGAAATATAGCGAGGGGAATCCCCCTTTGCGTACCTTCTTGCTACCTACGGAACCGCGGATATGCCCTGCTCTGCCAGTTCACACCCGTAAAGGGGCGCGACACCTGGACTCTCGGCCGGCTTTGCGCAGGTTGACAATTTGCCAGCGTTCACATGCGACAGCCAGAGCAAAAGGCTAACCACCCCAGGCAGGGTGTCAAGGTGCGTCGGGCACTGCAATATATTACCCATCTCCCGGGACTCTGATTAGCGATCCACTAGTCGGTTTTCGTAGAGGCGGCCCAGGCCTGACCAGCCAGGCCTCTTCAGTTGCTCGGGTCTCATTACTTCCCGGCACCCAGCTGGTGCACTTGCACATTCCGTGTCGCTATCGCCAGATCGTCGACGCATAACACACGCTAGCAGCACATAGACTACTATGTACGCTGAATCCATGGAGGGGGGGACAATGATGATGTGTGTGGGTGAATCAGGGTCGATGAAATGGTTGGTCGGGCTTGGATCGCGGCCTTGCCCGATCGAAACCACCCGTCATCATCATCGTACTGCGACCTTCGACTGTGCCCAAAACTGCCGTGACGTGCTGTTGGCTATTGCCACAGCTCATCCATACTTCGTACTTTGCTGGGTGGGTGACAATGGTGAATGGCAGTGGACAAGGGTACAGTGGTTGGCCCAAACTCAACCGGAAGTGGCAGCACCCGTCTGTTGCTCCATGACTATGCCATCTATTCGTATACCAAAGATTAGAGGGAGGAGAGGAGAGAGTGAGAAACAGGGCGAGGGAACAACAGCGACGGCAAAAGAGCACCGCGTTTGAGATTTAGTATTGCAATAAAGACCCAAGATGAGAGGGCACGCACGCACCCGCCCGCGCTCATCAGGACATGGCTTGGGCGCCTTTGCAGTTACACCAAGGGGTTTTCTCTACTAGCGCGCGAGACACAAAATGCGTATCTTCAGCGCTTCCTAGGCAGGTTGCCGGGTTGCCAAGTTGCCACAGTCCGATTCTCCAGCTCGTGTCTTTGCTTGTGGAGCCCAACTTGATCTGCTGTTGAACCGAGACCGTTGGATTCATCATGACGACCAACTACCTACCTAGACCTACTAGTACTAGTAGCAGTACTGCATGGCATGACTACGTTAGCGGGTGGTGGTTTGAGGCTGCCTTGGTGACAATGGCCACCCAGCAAACCCTCCACTCCTTCAGAAGTCGCCCATTCTTCGTCTCCTCTCGTCATTACTGGTATACTCGTCCTACGCCACATCCACACAAAAATGTGTGACTCACTACTGCCTGGCCCTCGGGTCGTTTGCTCTTCTGTGCGCTTCCCCCAGTCAGTCAGTCAGTCAGTCAGTCTAAGACCGGGGCACTCCTCGGTCAGCTAGTCAGTCCGCCAGTCAGCAAGTGAGTCCACACACAGTCAGTCCAACAGAGGGACGAGACTCTTCCCATACTAGCACCAGGGCTGCAGGTAAACTCGACATCCTCACTTCTCCAAACGCCACTCAAAGATCCTTCTCAGAGGGGGCACTTCATTCAACAAGACACTTCCAACCGGATGCAGCTACATACTTGTACGCACGCACATACATACTGTCAGATGCTTTCGATGCCGGCCCGAATACATCACCAGCATATGTACACTTCTCAGGCATATTTGCTCTCCTTCCCCACTGAACACAAGATCCCACGAACGTCGGGCATATTTCATCCCAGCTTCTTTGTCTGATTTTTGTGTGTGCACTAATTATCTACTACGTACGCACGCTGCATGTCACCACCCTGAGTCGCCCAGAAAGCGTGTGCGAGATATTCCACAGTCACACTGTGGCCCCGCTTGAGTTCCGGGTGCATCCAACCCTGCCTACCCGAAAACTAGAGGCACCGCTCAACCTTGCTTTCTGATGGGAAGGTTTTAACACCAAAAGACTTGAGTCGGGTCGCCGCCGATCGGTCTTTTTTTTCTGGGATAAACAAAAAAAAAAAAAAAAAAAAAAAGCTGCATCGGACATACGGACGGGCTACCCGGCTGCAGGAGTGAGCTATTTACTCGCCATTTCGCACATCGAGCTTTGCTACGTGGTTCTGGGTGCGCCTGAAGTCTAAAACGGCCCAGGGCAGTTCCGGTTTGCCCTACTTTTGGCTGCTCCGTCTTGGGGGCTCCAAAATAAATATTCTGCCATTTAATTGTGCCATTGGGAGTCTAGAAGCAGGGCATTCCCGGCCGGCCGCGGAACCGGGAGTGCTCGCGCGGGATGGTCCGCCCTGTCTTGGACACGGACAAATAATGGCCTTAGGTATTGCTGCGGCGCTGAGCATACGTACGAGGCGATAACTGAGAGTGTTCGTCGATGCCCAGCCCGTTCTCGTCCTGTGATTGTTCTTGTTGCTGTTGTTGTCACGTTTACTCTGTGACTCCAATACTATCACTGCCACCTCCTCAAACAGAACGTCTATTCGCACATTTTACAATTGCACCGCCCCCTCCCTGTGACTCTCCCTGTCTATTGGCTTGCCTGCCTGTTTGCCTGCCTGAGTCCCAGGCATCCGTGTCTCTTCTTCATCAATGTATGGAATGCTTCACAGCTTGCTTGCTTGCTCGCTTGTTTGCTTCCCTCGGGCCACCTGACCGGGCCCACCCGCCTCTTCCCGGAGACTTCATCCACCCACACACTTGTCCAACACGCATTACAACACCATGTACAACTCATCCCGCCTCGCTCGCTACCCGTCCTCCGCTACCCGTCCTCCCGAGCCGAGACTGGCCAGCTCACGCACCCTTCCTCTCCTCAGCCTTTGTTGTGAAACGTGACAGGTCGAGCCCTCCTCCCACAGGAACCTATCTGCTTAGGAGCTTGAACCCTCTGTGATCGTAACCGGCGACCTTGACTTGACGTCACGTCATCGTCGACAGCAAGGGGGCCCTCCTCGGATCCGTGTTTCTCTCTGCTATGTAATTAAGAGCCCATTCGCTTGGCTAGGGGCATCATGTACCCGGAATTGCTGCAGAGTTGTCGTGCCGATGATGGCCAAGACAGGGCATGTCTTGGGAAGTACATGCTTGCCTCTGTGTCTCTGCACCCCCGAGGAATGCCAGCGCGTCCCTGGCATCTCCGTGCTTCCGCAAAATGTCGGCAAGTAACGATGCTTAGCAGACTAAACACATCACTTGTGTTACCTGTCCGTCACCGATTCCAGCTTGGCCAAGCCATCTCGCAGCAAACAACCGCTCCTCGACCCCGTCCTCCAAACCCCCAGGTTCTGTACTAGAAGTCAATGACTCGATGATGCAAGTGAACCTCGGTCTACTCTGGTACTTCGTGCTTCAGATCCCAGAAGAGAGTTCCCAAGGCCTGCGGGACATGCAGATGGCCCGCGCCTGAACCCTGCCTAAGGCGTCCAACCGCACGGAATGTATGTCATGCATCCCTTCACCAAAAATCAAAGCCTCAACTCATACACAGTAAGTTACGTTGTATTCAAGTCTAACGATTCGGCATTTTCCAAATATGTCCCATTCGCTCAGCGTACTTTTCTCACGCTACTTACTTCCACAATGTAGTTCAATACCGTCCCTATACGCCCCTGTCCTTGCCCGTTAACCAGGTGGTTCACTCTCCTTCTCGCACTTCGAGGATATCTGCCTCAACTTCCTCCCCATCTTCTTCATACGTCTCCTCCGCGCCCTCCACCTCCTCAACGATAGCCTCCGGTACGCCAGAGCCACTTTGTCCGCCCTGGAGCTGCTTAATCTTGGTGTTGGTCATCTCAAACACATACTGGCCCAAGTGTTCGACACCCTCCATCGGCACCTCGGCCTCAATGGGGCCTATTCCTTCACTATAATCCCTCTCGGTGGGCCACAGCTCTCCCGTGACGAGCATCAGCTTGTCTGGCCTCTGCAAAAGCAAATCAAACGCAGGGCGAAGTTCGGGGCAGGCTTCAAACACCTCCCGGCGTCCCAGGATATAAAGACCCAGCCGTGCTCGTGATAGTGCCACCGTCATGCGCCGGACATCACGAAGATAGCCTACGCGTGATGTTCGCGTGAGAGATAGGATGATGTCTAAAAGGGGATTTGTTAGCCGACCCAGAATCCCGTCAAACCGAGTGGCCTTCTGGAAGGAAAACACTTACAATCGTTTTGCTCGCCCTGATATTTGTCCACCGTAGCAACTGCTTTGGGGAGACCGAACACAGGGTTCCGAGCACATCTGTGAAATAACACGTCCTTCACCAGCGCCCGTTGGCCAGCATACGTCGTGAGGATGCTGATCGTCTCCGCCGGATAGCCAAGCAGCCGCATGTACTGGTAAATAGCCACCGCATACTCCGCTTCGCCCAGGTTCTGGACAAAATGAGGTGTAGGCTCTGATTCGCCTCGGCCCTTGTAGTCGGGGACGTTTACAAACTGGTAATCGAATTTGAATCCAGCATTGGCCTTGACGAACTCTGGGTTGTTCTGCACAGCTGAGAGGTTCTCCAAGTTTTCGTACCGCCACTGGTAAAGCCTTGCAATGGATGATCGTGCACGGCCTTGCTTGTCGAGGGTGATGGTGGGAACGCCGAGCCGAACCAACCGTGAGAAGAGCGATTGCTCCAGGTTGGCATAATGGCGGAACGCAAGACTCTGAATGACTGGCGAGTTCTGAAAGTGATCACCGCATAGAATGACTCGCTGCAGCGGCATCTTCCCTTGAACCGGAGTCTGCATCGCCAGAGGCATAAAGGTCTCAATTTCGGTGATCTGAGCCGCTTCCTCCATTACGACGTTGTCATAATGGAATTTAAGGGAAGCAATCTCGCCTCTGCGAATAGCCGCGTGTGTCGTCGTCATCGCAACGATACGAGCCTCACTGGTGAGCAAGTAGTTTGCTTTGTCACGCTCTCTTCGGAGAATCTCAAATGGAAGGGCGTCGGCTAGCTCCGAAAAGATCTTCGAGATGTGTCGATAGCAACCGCGAGCAACTTCAAGCACCTGCTCTCGACCGGCCTCCTCTGGGAACACGGGTTGGGGTGCGTCTGAGAAGTAGGTGTGAAAGGGGAAGGCCTGAATGATCGCAGCTGCGGTAGAGTCGTCAGATTCTGCGATCTGAAGGAACTTCGTCCACATAGGCTCAACGTAGACAGTGTTGAAATAACCAGCTGTTTCTGCGGAATTCTCGTGGGCACCAGGAGCTCCTAGGCTAGCAGCCAGCCGCTTGACTTCGTGAAGGTAGCGATCTCGGTTCTCGAGGAAGGATTCAACTCGCCCATGCTTGCTGAAGTTGCCCTCGGTATCGAGTTCCTCTTCGCCATGGCCCAAACGCAGCAGATGCCGCTCATCAATGTCAAGAGCGACGATCTTGGCAAACAGCTGGTTCAGAGCCTGGTTGCTATGTGCGATGAGCAATGTCTTCTGCTCGGGAAAGTTGTGATAAATGTTGCTAATAATCTGAGTGGCGACATCGGTCTTCCCGGTTCCCGGGGGTCCAACCACTACAGTGAGCCCAGGCTGTGTGCCAGATGTGATAGCCTCTACTTGGGCAGGGGTAAATCGTACAGAATTTTGTCGAGAGGTATTGATAGGGTACGGTCCCATGTTTGGTGGCTGGTATGTCGAAGCCTTCAAGGTCTCAATATCAGATATTAAGGCAGGATTGGCGTCCCGCCGGCGCTTCTTGGACGGCTTGGCTCTCTTAGGCGCTTCTGATTTCTCCACAGACTCGAGAACATACGGCGGACCAAAGCTTCCCGAAACTTCATCACCGGGATCGATGATTTTCCCAGGCATGCTCTCGGTTAGGTGTTGCCAGTCGAGAAACGTATCCCTGAAGTCAACCTTCTTGGCTCGATTGGGGAGGTTCTTGTAATTGGCGCCAGCAGGATCGCCGTAGCCAAGAAAGACTTCGTGGAGCCATGCAGGCAACGGGACCTCAGAAAGGACAAGGCTGCGGATAGATTCAAGGACGGGCTTGAAGTTGTTCTCCCTCCTACCACGTCTGAGGAGTAGGTTAACTCCAGCATAGACATCGGGCTTTCCAGCCGATGCTCGCGCGGCATCTTCCGTGAACGTCCGCGAGTCTAGTTTGAGCTGGATGCGACGCTTGCTATCCAGGTTGCTGGCTCCGTCTCTAACATGGCGACCCTTCTCGTCTGTGATTTGCAGAATTGATGCGGCTCGAACGCTTACCACACCAAGCATTTCAGATTCTGACAGAGCTTCACCGCCGTTGCTGACCTGTTTCGTAGGGGCCTCGACGTGGAGGAGGAAGACCACATCGTCTTGCCTCAGAGAGTCCCATTCCCGACGTACACCCTCTCCTAGTCGTCGGACGTCAACCAGAATCTCGGCTCGTACCATTGATGGCTGGTCATCACCGACAAGGGCTGGCACAACCTCGAGGATTGACGGCTTCGATACAGACAGCGCCATCTTGGAGAAACCAGCGAAGGTCGTCTCACCTGGCTGCTTCGACTCTGGTCGCAATCGGCGCAGTGCGGACTCGATATCCTTCCGGACTCCATAGAAGGACTCACAGCGATACAGGATGAGCGCTCTCCATAAGAAATCACCAACCGAGAGATATTGGAGGTTCAACTTGGGAAGTGCCATAGGATGCGAGCCATCATAGCTTTCGGCCTGCTGAAAGCTGTTGTCGAACAGCGAATGCTCAGTTGGCAGTAAGCCCATGCTCCGAGCCTTCTCCTGGAAAGTTTTCCTTCGTTCAAAGATGGTCAGAAGCACCTCAAGAAGAAGTTTGCGGGTAACGGGAAGATTGAGGCTCTCGGGATATGAAGTGCGAAGGTTCAACAGGGTCATAAGCTTAAGAATCTCCTCGTCCGCAAGAGGCTCCAACAGAGGTCCTAGTTCTTCCCGCTTGTCGATAGCACCGTAATTCGATAGTGCTAGAACCGCGAGCTTCTCCCTGAAATGCTTCAGAGAAATATGCTGCAGTTTTCCAAGTAACTTGCAGTGCTTATCATACGCCTCCGTGGAGCTGTGTTGGACGCCTGTTTGGTCGTCGATAGTGAAGTAGCTGTAGTGGGCGAGAAGAGCATGAAGCTCTCGAAGAAGAGTGTTCTCTTCGTCATTGTACATGGGGGCCAGCTTCATAGCCGGGACCAGATGGAGATCCTGGAGCAGAGTGTTGACATAGCGCCTTGTCGGTAACTGGCTCTGGAGATCAGAGATAAATTCGGAGAACCGTTCACAGTACAGAACTTGGTCTAGAAAACGTCAGTGGATGGACGGTAGCGGTTTGTATAATTAGGTCTTGCTCACCAGGCTTGCTACCCTCTGTGTACAGAAGACCCAAGAAGTCAAGGAGGAGTGTGTAAAGCCATGATCGCTCAAACCGAAGGCGGGCCTTGGTCGCGTCATCGGCAGCATCGTAGCGCTTATGGGCAGCCTTCCACGCCTTTCTCAGATGAGGAGTCTGATCGAGCTTCGATTCTCGTAGATTTTCGGTTGACAAGTTGTGCCAGATGCCGATAGAGACCAGGGGGGCGCACTCTTTTCTGACGATGGTACAGTCTAGACTCTGGAAGGCATGGATCAGGAAGCAGAGGAGCTGGGTTCTGACGGTGACGGACAACGTTCGGTCGAGCATCATGGATAGGAGTCGGCGAAACAGAGATGAGAATTCATCTGGTCTTTCTTCGAAAAGGCCTAATCAAAGTCAGCGATCTGTCCCGTACAATGAAGATGCAGCGTGTACGTACCCCAAGTTTCAAGGTGCTCTCGTCTCTTGACATTGGCGATGAGTGCGATCAACAAAACATGGTAGTTTGACGCTTCTTCGGTGTATCCGGGCCACAGGTAGCTAAATAGGGAGCTGGTTAGCAGTCAACCCATATATAAATCGGCGGCAATGCGCGCACCTCTCCAATGTCTGAAGGCTCTCGAGCAGCAGGAGAGACTTGTACTGGAAGCCCTCGCGCTCAAGCTGGTCCCAGATGCTCTGCTTGAGCACATCGTTCTTGACCTTGGGCTTTGTGGGCTTCTTTGTGGGCTTCAACCAGTGCTTCCGCGCGACCTGGACGAACTGGTGCTCCTCCTCTTCGACCTCGGCCGGGGTTGGTCGTCCATCGGTGGACTTGGGTTGGCGTTCAGGCTTCTTCTGGGCCTTCGCAGCGCCACTGCCCTTGAGCCGCTTCACGTTGGGCATTGTCGGGAGATTCCTGTCGCGGCATGGGCTACCAGGGGTCCTCGGGCGGGGGAGTTGTGGCTGAAGGCAGCGCCAGCGGTCGTGATGGAGGTTCGAAGCTGAAGCTGGAATTTGTCGGATCTTAGGAGTGACGCTGCTTCATGCAACTCTGAGCCTTGGCCAAAATTTCAGCCTCGCAGGGACCCACGCGTCAGGTCGCGGCGGCTCTGCCAAGCCACATCTTAAGTACCCCTGTCGCGTGTGTACTTGGAGCTGCTCAGAAGATACGCTAGATCGTCGGTACCCAGCCACAAGCGAGACCTCCCTTTGCATTCCCTCATTCTCAGCCTTCCCGCGTTTGTTGAACAAAGGTCGACAATGCCAATTTCATCTTTCACGAATACAACAACAGCTCAACTCCAGCAAACATCCACCGCCTGCCCTCCCTCCTCGCAAACGATTTCCCGATCCCCGAACCGGTGGATTCCAAGCACCCCACCGACAGAGCTTTGTTCGCGCATTCCCCGACGGCACCGGACAACGCCCTGTCCATCCATCGCCGCTCTGTTCATTCAAGATGCCGGCGCTGGACATGGACAACTCGCGCATTCCAGCCGTCGCAACCGCTCGAGCTCTCCTCGAGGAGCTTCTGCAGCAGGCAGGCGACGTGAAACAGGCGACTACCATCGACCCAGCCCTCAACAAGTCGGATTTCGAGGACCTCTCCGGCCGGGTATCGCAAGTTGCCAGCAAGCTCCCAGTCGGAGCAGATAGTGCGGCCACCGATAGTCAGATCAAAGCGCGTCAGTTTGCCATGATTGAGACTGCCTCTCGGGAGATATTCAGCAATCTCATTGTGAGCCTCGACGTCCTCCCCGATCTTTGCGCGCCATGCGCTGACCAACATAGGCGACCACCAGGATAGAATCCCCCGACTTCGTCAAGGTCTGGAACCTACTCGACATCCTCAGCATTCTCTCCGATGAAGGACAATGCGACCCGGCGCTATTGTTTTGGTTAGCTGAGGAGCTGCTCGACAGCCAGACCATTGCCGGATGCCACAAGATTTTCGACTTCCTCGAATCAAGGCGAGAGCGAATCATCGCAAACCATTTCAAGCAGAAGCAGCTTTGTATTCTTCGAAGCTGCAATGAGCTGCTACGCCGTCTCTCCCGCGCCGAAGACACTGGCTTTTGTGGTCGGGTCTTCATCTTCATGTTCCAAAGCTTCCCTCTAGGCGACAAGAGCTCCGTGAACCTTCGAGGCGAATACCATGTCGAGAATGTCACCACATATGAGACGAACCCGGTTGAGCCTGATTCCAAGATGGATGTGGACGTCCCAGCGCCAGGCTCCAAGGAACAGGTGGCGTCAAGGTCTACATCCAAGAGCACTGATTCCAAGAAAGGAGACAAGGCTATGGACCCGAACGATCTGTATCCCATATTCTGGTCACTACAAGAGAGCTTTAGTCAGCCCAGGAAACTATTCGAGCCATCCGATCTAGCGACCTTCAAAGAAAGCTTGGGGGCTACAATGAAAGTCTTCCAGAGCATCCACAACGATCGAGGGTCAAGGAAGTCTGCGGAAGACTCTAGGCGGAGTCTGAAGCGTAAGAGAGAGAGCGGCGAAGACGAAGACACAACTGATGCTTTCAATCCCAAATACTTAACTAGTAGAGATCTGTTTGAGCTTGAGGTAAGCACAGATGCATGGGCATCTAAGACAGGGCCATACTAACATCAGGCACAGATCAGCGATTTGTCCTTCCAACGCCATATTCTAGTTCAGGCCCTCATCGTCATGGACTTTCTTCTCTCTTTGTCGGCCCCAGCGCGAGAGAAGCTTTCAGCAATACCCTCCGCAAACAAGGCCGTCATGTACGTAGACCAGGTTATCAGCGAAGAGGATGTAAGTCCAGTGAACATGCTCTTTTTACCCCTATCTCATGTACCAAGCTAACGCCTCCAAGGCCAAATGGGCCAACGATATGAAAACTACAATTGCAGATTATCTAAGGCAGGGCTCCGACGGGCCGTACTTTTATCGGATGGTGGAGACGGTGCTGGCTAGAGACAAGAACTGGGTTCGCTGGAAGATTGAAGGTTGCCATCCATTTTTGCGAGACCCCGTCTCTCCATCCGACTTTGTCGAGGCCAAGAATGCTGTTTCACGCACAGCAACGAGCAAGCGCCTCCGAGCCACACCTCTGGGAGCCGTGCCCCTGGACTTCCTGCGGAACGAGGACGAGGAGACGGCCATGGACAGGCTCAAGGTCGAGGAGCGGTACCGCATCCCCGACCTCGACAGCTTCAAGCGGAAGATTGCAGACGACGACTTTGAGATCGAGATGCCAACCAACGACCAGACCAAGGCAGCCGCCATAGCGAACAAGTCGAGCAAGACCTGGAGAGCCTTGCGTATCGCCGCGCGGACAAAGCTCGCCGCGTTCGACAAAATTGACGACCCTAAGAAGATCGACATTGCCTTCGAGGAGCTCAACGAGGCCGACGAGGCCGAAGACACCACGGAACCCACCGCCGGCGATGCAGACATGCCCACCAACCGTGACCCCATTGTCATATCGGGTCCCGTTGCGGGTGGCAAGTCGGCCCTGATCGAGAAGCTGATGGAAGAGCAAAAGGGCGTGTTCGCTACTGTGGTGCGACACACCACCCGGGAACCTGTTGATGGTGAGGTCAAGGGCAAGACGTTCCACTTCGTCAAGGCCCAAGAGTTCAACCAGCTACGCGATGGCGACCGCCTAATCGAGTCTGGCACTCGGGACAAGGTAGACTACGGGACCAGCACCAAGGCCATTGACACCGTTACGGAGGCGGGCAAGGTCCCCATCATTGAGCTCGATCTAGAGGTAAATATCCCACATCTGCCCCCATAACTTCTCAGCAGTCACTGTCATACTGACTTTCCCTACCTCAGGCCGCACAATACGCCAAGGACATGGACTTTCAAGCACGCTTCATTCTTGTCAAGCCACCAACCCCTGAAATTCTAGAGCAGCGTCTCAAATCCTCTGGCAAAGACGAAGCCACCATTGAGACGACTCTTAAGAACCTACCGACTGACCTCGATGAGTCCAAGGTTGCTGAGCTGTTCAGCACGACCATCATCAATGATGATCTAAGCCAAGCAGTCAAGGCCCTAGGGTCCTTCATCTTCGACCAAGCCAGCGACGGTAATAAAACGAGCGATGCAGAGGGCACGACGGAGGATTCGGCCATGAACGATGACGACGGGGGCGCGACGGAGGACGACAAGACGAACGCAGCAGAGGAATCCAAAGAGGCCGCGATGCCAGATGCAGAGGCAACGTAAACTTGGAATTAGAGTCGAAACATGGAGACACGTGTACGAATATGTGAATGCACTCGAGAAGTAGTTTGATTCTTCCCCAGTGCGGGCGATAATGATACCCTGACACGACCTGCACCATTGGTTATAATCGAATTGCCGCGAGACACACTTTAAGTCTATCCAACGCGAATGCACGTTTTAAACAACACACCCAATATCAAGGTCGATTCAATACAAGGGATAACAAGGTCAGAGTGGAATTGTGGTGTCAATCTAGAAGAAACAAAATGAAGTACTAGGCCGACTGTCCTGGATAGCTCGGCGGAAGATAAACATGTTTGCGACACGATTTCCTTCACTCACCCAATCAATCCTATCACAGCACATAGCACCAAACTTGTGGAGTTAAAAGACGGGGTTTATTCCTCATCGGAAGATTCCTCCTCGGAGGCCTCGGCGAGCCAAGTAAGGAAGGGCTCAGCGGCCTTACGGACCTTCTTGGAAGTAGTAATGTCAGTGTACTTCTTGCTGGCCTTGGAGCCCCACTTGGTGACAACCTCCTCGGTGATCAGGTCATAGTGATAGTACAGCTGAAGAATCTTGACAACCTGCTGGTAGATATCAGGGTGGTCCTTGCCCAGGGTACCAACGAGGCGCTCAGTTCCACCGAGCAGTGCCTTCTCATGGCGGTCAGAGATAACAAACTATACCTGGTTAGCAAAAGTCTGTTTTCATGTGGGAGGTCATTGTTTCTTGACATACCTGCTTCAGCATACTGGCGCGCTTGGGGATCTGGGTCGCGATGTTCTCGTTGAAGATGGTCTGGACAAGAACAAGCACGCTGCGGTGCTTGCCCTCGATGCCCAGCTCCTTGGCCTTGAGGAAGATCTCGATTGACTCCAACTCGTCAACACCACCTTTGGCGGTGATTTCCTCCTGGATCCAGTTACCAAGGTCGTCATACACAGTGCTACCACCACCTTCGCCCTCCTCCTCGTCGTCATCGCCAATGTTGAGCTTCTGCTTGAACTCGCCGGGGAGTGAGGCTTGGCGGGCCTTGACAGCTGCCTCGCTCATATCGACAGCCCACTCATGGTCCTTGACCTCGACCTCTTCGTCAACCTCAGCTGCCTCAGCCTGCATCTTTTGAAACTCGTCGTCGCTGTCGGCATCAGCATTGTCGCCGTTCTCATTAGACCCGTTTTCGGATGCCTCATCGCTGCCTTGGCCATTCTCCTTGGTTCCATTGCCGTTCTGCTTAGCCTTTCGGGCAGCCTTGCGCTCGGCCTTGTCCTTCTTGCCCTTCTTAGGCTGGTTCTTGAGGATAAAGCCGCTCAGTTTGAGGCGAATATCAACGTCAGAGCGCTGGCCACAAGCCTTGCAGTCGAGCAAGATGCGGTCATCCTTGATGTGGACATCGGTCTCCGGGTTCTTGCACTTCTTGCAGAGAACAAACTTGTTGATGAAACCATCGAGGTGGTCTTGGAGCTTGGCGGAATCGTGGGCGCCGTTGATGATCCAACGGTCGTCCTTGGGATCGATGTTTGTCTGAGCACCAAGCTCGAAACCGAAGTATTTGATGACGTATGCGCCAGGGCGAGCGAGGGAGTTGGCAACGCTGCTCAAGTTGACGACGACGGTCTTGATGCCGTTTCCTTTGCCTTCAATCTTGGTCTGGATGCGCTCCATCTTGTAGCGATAGAAGGCGTCGCTGACATCGCGGCGGACGTTGACGAGAGCCATGATGACGGTATTTGATTGTTTATGGTATTGAAAATTCGAGTGGACGAGGCTGTTGCTTGATGAAGTCTTACACTGACAAAAACGTCATGAAGAGACTGGAGAGCGGCGGAAGCTAGGAGGGACGGTCGGGAGCGGAAGGGAATCACTGCTTGAGAGGACTTTTGGTTGACATATGGCACACCGGATGGATTTGTGGATGCTGTAGGGCAGGCATGAACAACTCTTGCCGCTGGGATTCAGCCGTCAGAACTGATGTCGGGGCTACTCGGCTTTCGCGGTATGCGAAATAACTGCAGCTTGAAGAGGTGTCTGGTGACGGAAAGCTGGTCGTGCTGATACATATACAGCAGTGTCCGTTGGCTGATTTAAGTGTCCGAAGTGACGATTCCGCGGTGGAAAGGGGTGCGACTGGGGTCGGCGGGAGAGGGAACTGGCAAAAGCCGGGACGTGTCGAGCAACGAAGTGCGTGATGGTGGTGCAAGTTGTGGGAGAGGCAAAGAGCCGGAGTAGGTAGAATGGGGGGGCGTAACGATACGCGCTGCGACCAACAAGAAGTCAGCAGGCAAGTCTGAGAGTAAGATGCGCGAGGCGCGAGACGGTTTGGTTAGAAGACGATGGTGTCACGGTCTCTGGCGGAGATGCAGAGTTTGATGTGAGGAAAGAAAAGGAAGAGAGGAAGCAGGAGAGAGGAGACGAGGAGGGGCGACGTTAGGGCCGGACGGGGTTTCGGGCAGAGAGTCAAGAAAGAATGGGGCGGGCGGCAAAGAAAAAAAAAGGCAACAGCAAGGTGGCACTGCGTACTAACTAAAGGTCCAAGTAGGTAAAAGGTACCTTTGCTAGTCAAGCCACCTTCGCGCCTGCCCGCACCCTGACAGTTGAACCATGGAAGGGAGGAATGCGGCAAGGAAGGCACAGCATGCATGCACCAGACCCGACAGTACTACTACGCACTGAGGTAATGCGGCAGGTACCGTCGATGGTTCTACAAACACGTTCTACAGACCGACCGGTACCTGACTCCTTACCAATGGGAGTGAGGCGGAGAGGAAGGGGACTGAAGGCGATAATAAGAGCCGCTTGTGCCAAAGGCGGCACAAAGAAGGAGCCGACAGAGGGGTACAACCCGGTTGATGTCACACAAGACAGACAAAGGGTGCGAACAGCCCAGCTGCCAGCTGCCACTGAAGCAAGCGAGGCTACAGCAGCCATCGGACACACGCACAGGCGCCCCAGTGCGATCGTTTGGAGCCGGCCAGCCACAGCGGGCCAGAAGCGGCCATTAGGGATCGCAGGAAGGCCACAGCGCATCCGCAGGGGTCCGGAACCCGGCGGCGCTTAGTAGTTTCTAGGATTCTTTTGGCGTCACGGACCCCCGAAAGCTCAGGGTCCCCTCTAAAAGAGGGTGCAAAATATAGGGTTCCATCCTGACGTTTTTGCCCTACAGGCGGCTGCTTTACAAGGGGTCCTTTGCCTCCAGGCGTGATCCCCTCTCCCAGTCGGGGCGCCCGTCACATCAGCGTCTCGGCACGCGGCCAGCCTGAGGCCATCCACTGGTCACCTGCCGGCTGCAGGGCTTGCCTTTTCAACCCCCGGTCCATCCATCTCCATCCTTTCAAGTTGACAAACAAGAACCAGCCAACGATTGCATCGACGGCTGACAGTCTTTGGCTCCCGCCACGTTCACTGCACACCAAGGCAAACGAAAGGGCAACTTTGCTTATTGCTGTCAGGCGTTCGGCGTTTTCCTAACTAGGTAGGTAAGTATACAGCCTCATCTGCCTACCTATTTAACGGTGCACATTGGCGAGGCCATCCAGTAAGTAGGCTCAGTGCTAGGTACCTACTTACCTGTCTGGTAAGCAAGTGAATTGCTAAGCTAGACTCTGCGTTACGGATAGGGGAAAGTATCACAGGGCTTTGTTTCCAGGGCAGTGATAACGTTATTCTTGAAACTACCGGCTCAAACTCGCACCCCCTCACGGTGTCCGTTCTTTGCCGCAAGTATTGAAGTGGTTTGAAATATACATCAATCGTTCTAGCCTTCATGTACACGTAGGTGCCAGTCCGCCTTCCAGCCGGCATCGATCCCTCCTGGAATCGTCCAAGAGCCTTACTTTATTATGAACTCTCGCAATCCACCAAGTCCACAGTCCACGGTAAGGATTATAGTTCTCACGCCTTCTCGACAACCTCGTCATCCGCGAGCGCTACAAACTTCAGCAGACACTTCTTTCCCAGTGGTCGCGATGAAATAAGCTGATCGGACATGGCCATGGACTCGGTCTGCATAGAAGCATCCGGCTCGGTGCGATACTGCGAGTAGACATCCCGAAGCAGAGTCTTCATCTCGGCAAGAGCGAGACTACAGCAGGTTAGCCCAATGTTTTTTCCATCTTCCTTTCACAGCCACAATTTAGCAACTGGTATAATACGTACTGTTTTCCTACACAGCCTCTTCCTCCGCTGGAAAAGGCAAACTGGAGCCGCCTCCTCTCAGCATCTCCTTCAGCCTCAAGCCATCGGTCGGGGTAGAAATTATCCGGGTCGGGGAAAACATCGTCGTTGATACGGTGGAGAGAGAACGCCTGACAGCTGACCACCGTCTTCTCGGGCAATGAGAATCCGTCAATGGCACGGCCGCCCTGGGGTACATATCGAGGCAGCGACATGGGGATGGCGGGGAAACATCGCAGTCCCTCGTTCAGGACGGCATCAAGGAAAGGGAGGTCGTCGAAGGGCAGATCACGCTTGGCCTTCACTTCTTCCTGCAGCCGACGCTGGTACTTTAGCGACCGCGGCTGTGACAGCTCCCACATCAGGAAGCACAGAACGTCACCGGTCGTGTCGATTCCGGCGGCCATATGGTCAAGGCACTCGGCAGCCATGTCAACTGTATCAAGCACAGAGTTCTTCTCCTTGAGACGGTTCAGCACGGTAAAGTCTGCGGCTTGGTCCTCCTTAGCTGCGTCCAAGACAAATTTGTCGGCAAGGGGGGTCTGTCGAGGCTTTGCGAAGAAGAAGAGCATCCTAGACAAAAGTCGGTGCAATACTGGACTGTAGTGGTATACAAGGCGGTCTATCGGTTCAGTTAGTGAGACTCTTTCTACCAATTTCTCTGAAAACACGTACTCTGCAGGCTATCGTCGGCAGCTACTTGGTGCATCATGTCCTCATCCTCCTGTTTTTCCAGACAATTACTGCCATACGGATGGAATAGCTGGTGAGTGACACAGTCACACGCATACGAGTGGAGTGCTATCGTGGTCAGTATGGGACGCATGATTCAACACGGTTGTGGACAAACCCATCTGCATGTCAGTTAGCCATGTCCACCTCAACGTGAAGAACTCGTCCTTACAAAGACATCGGTGGTGCTGTCAGGAGATTGGGCGCAGCGTCGAACAAATCGCTTGGAGCGTTCCTGTATTCCCGCAATGGGAACAGTCCGCATGACATTGCTGTTGGCATAACGATCGCCAATCATCCTCTTGCGCTTCGCATGCTGGTTCTCATATTAGATCAGTGGCAGATAGACGGGCCAAGCATGAGACTCACATCAGCCTTGTTCAGCGTAGAGAACATTGTCCTATATTCCAGATCGTCAGTTTGGGTTCCAGACTACTCTGCTCATCCGGGTCGGCGTACCTCCTGCCATACGCCTGAAAGAGGTTGTAGAATTCGGTCTTGTCATATCCGCTCCCGCCGGATCCGTAAATCTCCTTGAGGGCAGCCACTGAAGTGAAGGACACTTCGTTTGGGCTGACGCGAACGACAGGGCCGTACTTTTGATGGAGATGGTGGATGTACATGGTCCGGTTGGCGTTGAGTTCGTGCCATTTCAATATCAGGGAGGTGAAGTTGGTGACGGCCGGGCCGGGAATCCTGAAGAGGGGTGAGGCAATGCGGAAGATGATGTGGGCGATGAGCAACAGAGCAGCGGCTGCCGCGAGGAAGACGGGAGATAGCAGCAACATGATGCCGCTTCTCGGTCAGGATGTCGTCTAGGTAGCTGCCGGTGCAGCAACGGAATGCAGAGGAACGACGACTGTTAGGAATACAACAAGCGAAAGTCAACCCGGGAGAGGTGCAAAGAGGGGGATGGGGGACCGGCAGCTCTTCTTATCAATGCCGGTGACTCGCAGGTGACAAGGAGCGCAATCGCGGTTCCGAGTCCGGGGCAGACAATTGTGGGGGAGCTACGAAGAGGAGACGGGAGCGCATCGGAACCTCGCTTCATCTCACTATCACGGGTGGAACTGTCCAGCCCGGTTCTCCATGATCGTGACTAATTACGTAGTGCTTCCTCCATCCCGTTGGTGGCTTCTCTGTTTGTCCCTCTGTCCCTCTCTCTCGCTCTCTCCACCCCCGCAACTTGATCAAGTGGGTGGGAAGCCAAGCGAGGTCAAATGTCGGCCAACCACTCCATTCTTATTTGCAAATCGATAAGACTAGCCGACAGGACCATCCCTTTCAACGCTACGCGCTGTTCCCTCTGCGGTGGCTCGTAGTGACTCTCGTATTGAATTCATGACTGCCGCCTTTCCAGGTCGCTTTTCTTTGCACGATTCGCCTATCTTCAGCACGCCGCATCCTTTCTGTGCTTCACCAGTTAACATTGCACATCTACTTATTCAGAGCGATACCAAGGATTTCGTCCTCCCTCCACGATGGCGAGTTTGTACAATTTTTGGTACAGTCAGATGTCCCTTTAAAATCGATATTCATACCCGGATCCCAATAGTAGTACAGATAGCCTAGCTTATAGATCTTGCTTGCCATTGCTCCCACCCTTATTGCCTCCTCCAAACATTCCGGTAATCCACGCCACGCCAGGAATCTCAAACTTGGCCGCTGGCGGATACTCCTTGCCGTTAACCTTGGTCCGTGGTTTGCAGGTGCACCACTGACTCTCCGGAATACCGGCGAGGGCCTGTGGGATGTGGCCTCCGCAACCGCGCCACGACTTCTTTGCTGGAAGCCCCCCGAGCGAATGTTACGGGTTGATCTTGTGATGACAGTGCCGGCGGTGACTTACAGCAGGTTGAACAAGTGGCTCCGAAACACATAACGGCGGTGGACGTGGACTTGGACACGGAAAGCGTGTAGATAAGAACGGTGGAGACTGTCCGCAAATACGTAATAAGTCCAAGTGCGAGGTGAGGAGACGCAGTGGAGCTGGCCACGAGAGAAACGAAAAGGGTGTTTCTGGACAAATGCGAGGTACAGATGCTACTTTCAGTAGGATTGAAGGTGAAGTCTGGGGATGAGAAACGCAATTGCTTTTCTGAGACCTCTTCAAACACATGTCCTATTATAACTAGGCGACCTCTTACGTTAATGTTCTCCGATCTCGGTAGAGGAGTCGCCGATTTTGACGCCAACCTGTAGCCCCGACTGTTATGAGGTCCCCGATGGTGGCCGAGTTGCCTACCCTACACTTCAAAGTTATGCCATGGGAAATCTGTGTCAATTTTGAATGAGCAAAAGGTAGACTAGGTTAATTATATGTATAAATCTAGATACTCAGGTCTATAATGCCGAAAACAATGCTCTTGTGTAATCTTAACTGAGCCTCACTCTGATGGTATTGCTTGTGCACTCAACGAAGGTATTTTCAGAGCCGTCAGACTTGACCAACCTGAATGTGCTACGGAACGCTGATCTATGCATTGTCTTACTTTGCCACACCGTGAATACCACGCACGGCAATTAAAAAACCTGCATTCGTCTATTCGCAGTTGACGGCGAAGAGGATGGTAACGCTGACGTGCATCATCGTACACCAGTCCCTCGACACTACATCCCTGTACACAGTTCCGTACTCGATCTATCCGAATCCCAGCGAAAGAAGAGTCTCCTCACAACCAAGATGGGGGAAATACGAAGGCAATTTCGAGCCTCCATGTCGTTGATTTATCCTGACGCGGCAACTTGGCAAGGCTTTTTCAATGTCTTCCTCGATTGGACATGGGAAGCATCTCGCAGACGAGAGCTGAACCTGGCCCGGTTGGCTGCACCCCCACCTTGGACCACCCCCTGTCTGACAGAAAGCTTGTGGCCTTTTGCTATTCATAGCATCACCCAGGCCATCCACCGTCATCTCATATTCCTTTTCGGCCGTGCGTACATATGCCGACGACCTGTCGCGTGGCATGCCACTGTCACGTTGGTTCAGACGGGATGCACTGGGAGAGAGAGGAGCTGTGCTGAGCGAACAAGACATGGCGTGAGAGATTGACCCTGTGGGAGCAAGACGGGATGCTCTCTTCCGTCCATTCATTCATCGGTCCATTGGAAAGATACTACGTATCTGTCCAAGAGAGGAGCGTTGACGGGCACCGACTGGGATGGCATTCCCACAGCCGCAATCTATCCCATGCTCTGGCTGCCACCACCGTCCTTGGCATTTGCTCAGCCGTCTATCAAAACCCGCATCCTCCTGCATCGTCTTGCATCGCCCAGCAGCACCAACAACATCGCTGATCAATTTGCAACGTTGCCAAGCAGCACGCATCTCGCCCGCAAACCCCGGCCCGATCTCACCATCCGCCCACTCCCATTCACGCCGAGCTGCCCGGGGAAAGATGGCAGGCTGACGACCACGCCTCATCGACTGCACAACTCTCGGGCCTACCAACCGCGCACGTAGTCAGCCTCACCCGATAGTATGTCGTCCATGTATTGCTCGGGTTCATGCTTCCCCTCCGGCCTTCCTCGTCACCGACAGCTGAGCTCGTCCCGCCAAACCAGGCCATTCGGAGCTACCCAGGATTCATTCTAATTCGAGCTACCGTCGACAGCGCCGGGATCCATTTCGAGGTGAATGAGCAGGGCCAGCTTCAGCACAGCCCCATTCGAGAACGCCGCCACCCTGTCTTTTGCTCCATGTCCTCCCCCCCGCCTGCAGCTGAGAAAGGTGCTGACTGTGATGTGGCCGGACCGAGGAGGAGGGATGAACCATCTTCACAGGGAAGAAACAAAAAACACCAACTTCACGCTTCCTAACTGGCTGTAGCTGTCCGATCAGACTCCGTTCAGCTTCGTGTGCAGTCTCACTGTCTCGGCCGCTACGACGATAGTACCGAGCACACCCCTAACTAGCCAGCCAGCCAGCCCCTCTCCCCGAAAGGTGCCCGCCTAACCCCAGTTCCAAACATCCTGGCGGCCAAGGAACTCTGATTTTGGCCTCGCCCCTTGCTGGATGAAATACGCACACGGTACGCGGCGGACGCTCGCGAGGACCCTTGCATGCGCCTGGAAGCCCTGTTGGACACCTCGCAACTTCTTCTTTTTCTTCCTCGGGGTCCTGTGGGCGGGCGAGTTGTCCAGCGTCGACCGTGACTGGACGCATCTGGGCATCAAACTAAGGAGGGGCAGTACGAATTGAGGCTCGCTGCTTTTATGCTTGGATGCAATTGCTCTCGAGCGGGGAGTTTCACCGTGACAGGCTCCTCGCTACCAGTATTCGTAACTCATGGTTGTTGCAATTCGCGCGCGTGTTTGAGAATTACATACCACGTAGGTACTTCAGCCCTATCGTATCTGCAGGCAAGTGCATCTGAGAAACATGTTTTCTCGACCGAATATGGACCTAGTGGCTCACTTGTGCCAGCATGACGATCTTTGTGATGTTGGATCAACGGTTTCCCATCAGGTTTCGAGCAAGCACAAAGCCTATTCCATTTTAAACAAACTATGTCAACACATTTCTATTTCTGTCTTTTCACCGATTTCAGTGGCTGGACATTGCAGGCTGTTGTTCTGCTGCAAAGTATGGGATCGTGAACCTTATTCACAAGGGGCATTCATTACAGTCCGATCATTGTTCCTCAGTGTCCTGTTTGACGGCCAATTCAGCAACGCACTATATTCAAGACATGACCTAATGCACTCTGTAGTCGGAATTCACACATTTTGTCCTTAATAAGATTAACATTGGGATACACACATGATCTTGAAAGCATAGTACCTGGTTCACAAGAGCGGCAACAGGGCTAAACCTGATCCTGTCGAGCGCCCAAGCCATTCGCACCTCGGGGCGTTCGGACAGCGTGTTCGGACACTAACAAGTCCCTGAAGTTTTTAGCAACCTTCCCTCTCGGTCGACACATGGAACCCGACCACGCCAGGGTTCCTGCCACAAATGGTGGTGTCGACGTCAGCCCAGTACGTCGGCACAACGCCCCCCTCCACTGCGGTGGAGGGCAAGGACACGCCGCCCGGTGGGCTAGGCCGCCTCCAGGTGCCTCAACGGGCCATCTGCACCGAAATCTCAGCGCTGCAGCGCTGCTACTACCCCCCAAAGAGACATCCGCTAGAGAGACCTAAGGTCGACAGACCCGAAGAGACGGGCGCGGGCCTCGTGTCCGTCCATCCATCCAAGTCTCCCCCCCCCCCAACAACGTCACCCTCGGCCGTCCATACCCAGCCAGACTTTCTCTTCCCTCTATTTCTCTCTCTCCGTCCGTCCCCACGAAACCACCGCGAGCCCCTTCCAAGATCTCCCGTCCCCGTCAATCGTCGCCAATCCGTTGATCGAGGATGGCCGCCTTCGGTCGCCTCGGCAGGCACAGCAACCGGTCCCAGCACGGCCTCGTCGAGTCGCAGTCGTCGTCGAGCGGAAGCGCTGGGAGGACGGGCGCGACAGCGACGGATCAGCAGCAGCAGCAGCAGCAGCAGCAGCAACATCAGCGCCAGCAGAGCGGCCAGGTCATGCTGGACGAGGCCGACTCACACGCCCACAACGCCAGCGCCAACGCCAGTGCGCACCCGCACGCCCACTCGACGGCAACCCCCCATTCAGCCTTGTCCTCGTCCCATAACACCGCCTTCAGTTCCAGCGAGTCGTTTGATTCACGACCACCTCCACCTCACCACCTCCAACAGCAGCAGCAACAGCAGCAACTCCAGCAGCAGCAGCTCCAGCAACAGCAACTCCCGCAGCAAAACATCCTTCTTCACCACCCCCGCCCGCAACAGCAGCTGTCCCAGTCGCAAACGCAGCAACCCCCGCTGTCGTCGTCCCCCTCGTCAGCCGGTGGCGCCCCTCCCCCACCGCGACTCTACAACTCACCGTCGGCCGCCAGCAGCACCACGGCTGCCATCAACAACCCTTCCTCGCTGCAACAGACTACAAACGTCAACCACCAGGGCATTGGGAACTCGCCCGTATTTGATGGCAACCAGCCCCAGCGCGACTACGTCGACCCCGTTGTCCTAGGCCGCTCTCAGAGCATCCGCTACAGCACACACCTCCCGCAGCAGCAACCCGGCCACCCCTACGGCATCGCCACCTCCTCGGTCGACGATCTCAACAGCGCCGCAAACTACGGTCACGGACACGGCCCCGGCCCAATCCCACCTCAGCCGCAGCAAGGCCAGCAAATCCAGCAGGCTCAGCCGGTTCAGCAGCAGCAGGTCCAGCAGCCACCCCCCGAGAAGCGCTCGACCCGTAAATTGATTAAGGGCATCTTTGGGTCCAGCCACAAGGGCGCCGCTCACCCAGACCCGCAGCAGCAACCGCAGCAGCAGCCGCAGCAGCAACAACAGCAGCAACACCACAGCACCAGCATCGGCCACTCGCACCAGCAATCCTACGATAACACCAGTGGTCTTGCTCGCCGGCCGTCCAAGAGAGTGAGCAACCCACCACCGCCTTCCCTCAAGACCAGCTTCTCGCACCTCACCCACGGCCACTCTCCATCCTCTCCCCAATCCCAGTTCCAGCCCCAATCCCAGTCCCAGGCACCGCCCTCCCATTCCCAGTCCCAATCCCAGTCCCACTCCCGCTCACCATCCCGATCCCAATCCCAATCCCTCACTTCCACACACAAACAACCCTCCCAACCAGCCACAGCCACTGCTACGGCCCAGGCCCAGGTCCAGACCCCATTCCAAGCCCAAACCGCCCAAACCCAACCCCAACCCCAGTCCCCCGGTCTCGATTGGCAGCAGCCGCCAGCCCACGCTCACCCTCACGCCCTCGCTCACGCTCAGCCGGCCCCTTACCTTTCACAACCCTCTCCTCTCCAAGGTGGTCTCGGCGACATTGATGAACACTACGCTGCACACGAATCTAACTCCCATTCCCCGTCGCAGAGCTCCCGCATTTCCCTCCACAACACCATCCGCCACGTCTCTGGCTCCGCCGAGGTAGACTCCCAGCAGGTCCCCTACGACGACGCTGTCTACCGTCAGCATCCACCCCCGCCTCAGCAGCAACAGCAGCAGCAGCAACAACAGCTGCACCAGCAGCCGCCGCCGCCTCAACCCCACGTCCAGGTGCATCCCCAGGACCAACCACTATCGTCGCAGCCTCATCACGACCCGGTCGCATACGACCAGCAACAGCCCTCACCGCAGAATCTATCACAGCAGGGCTACGCCTTTTCCAATCCGCAGCAGCAACAGCAACCGCAGATCAAGTATCACCAAGATTCGAGGCTCGCACACACTCACCTGGGGCCCAGCTCTCAGCAACAGAACCCCGAAACAGTTTCCCAGTTCTCGCATGAGTCGCCCATTACCGACTCCGATCAACGTTCTGCCAATCTGCAGTCTGCGCAAACATCACCTGCCGTGAATCACTCTGTTTACGTGCAGAACAACGGCTCTGCTTTGAGCTTACCCCCGGTCCAACAAACCACGTCGCAGCCCCAGCAATCGGGCATGGCACCACCCTCCGGAGGCCCTCCGCCCCGCCGCAACGCCGAAGCCGAAAAAGCCCTCCGCAACCAAGTCGACGCTCCCGCCGGCCCGCCTCCCGCTTACCGTCACAACCCACCTCTTAACTCGATGAACCCCCTACCTCCCGTCCCTGGACAGGCCTCGGGCCCGCCGCCGGTTTACCGAGGCGAACGGCCTCCCCAGTTTGAGGGGCAGCCTATTGATCAAGGCCGGGACAGCCCCGTGCCCGCGTCTGCGGTCCCTAGCGAAGCTGCCCCCGAAGGCGACAAGGCTTTTAAGGATTTGCGTATGTGATCCCGACCCCCATTGCTGTTACGTGCCGGGTATACTGATTTATTGGCAGTGACCAAGTACAAGAACGTGAAGCGCCTCTACTTTGACGGCAAGTCGCAGATTGAAGTCCTTGGCGGCCAGGTCGAGCAGCTGCAAAATGCCGTGGCCAATCAGCGCATGTCCCAGTCGCGAACAGCCCTTGACGATAGCGAGTACTCGACACGATTCAACCGACTCAATGGTGCCATTAACAACCTGTCGTTCAACATTCGCAAGGACTGGCGCTGTGTGCCGCAATGGCTGGACAAGTACGTCAGCGCGGATGCACTGAAGACTGGTAAGCAGGAGATGACGGCAGTAGGACGAGCTGTCATCTCGCGATGGTTGGTGGAGGAGGTGTTCAACAAGTGTTTCCACCCTGGCCTTGACCCCCAGCTTAGCCAAGATCTCAAGGAGATCGAGCTGAGCATCCGACACAACGCATACACAATGAGCAGTCAGGAGGAGTTGAACGCGCTCACCAACAAAGTCGTCAGCTGGCGCATGACGACGCTTGAAGGCTTGCACCGACAGCTGAACTCGCCCGCAACGGCGGATAACCGCACTTTATTCACAAACAAGACTACGAGCAATCTCACGGCGTGCCTCTATCAGTTCCTCAACAGCCCCCCACCGGCTGGGGTTGAGGGTAGCACGTCCATGATCATTGAACTGGCTGTTGGCATCGCGGCCAACATGCCCCTGGAGAGCCGTGAAGTTGCTCTCACGTACCCGCTACCCGGGGACATCGTGCAGCCGCACCTGATGGAGGTGGAGAAGACAGGATTACCTCTCCTAGAGGCGCAGAAGGATGACGGCGAGGGCGATGATGACGACGAAGGAGACAAAGACAAGAGCGGACGGAACGAGAAGGCCAAGACTGGTACGTTAAACTTTGCAATCACGCCTGGCGCAGCCGGGAGGGAGAGTAGCGAGATTCCAACGAGTGGAAGGATGGATACTGACGTGGAAGTAATTTCAGCGCTGCCCAAGGATCCGAGCAGAGTACGGTTCGCTGGGTTCTTTGCGCTGGAGGTAAGGGGGAGACAGGTGCTGATGAAGGCGCCGGTCTGGACCCTCTGAATAGAGTGTCTGGTGAAATGGAAGAAAGAAAGAGGAAAGGAAGTGGAGATGCAGCCTGGCGGTCATGATCTTTGGAGTTGGGAGATTCCGGAGCAGGGATGACAGGCAGGCGTAGACAATGGTTGAGAGGAAGGTTCATACAGAGAGGAGAGAGAGAGAGACGCACAGAGAAAGATTCCCAATGAATCTCGTACTGGGCGTGGCAACATGACCTAGTTCGGGATAGATGTAGGGGGCGTGATACGAAGGCCAGGGCAATGATGGACGACGAAGGACATATATTCTCTTTTATGGATTGAATGGAGGTGTCGGGCTACTCACGACAGCTAGATGGTTGTCAGTAGGTCTGCCGCCTCCAGATATACAAGCCAGATTTGGACTGTGCCTGGTTGAAGATTGGAGTTTGTGTACTTGATGAGGATAATTGTTCACGGTAATCGGTGGCCATCATGTGCGCACTCTGCAGGTCGAGTCGTGGATCGGAAGTTCTTGGGAGTAGCCGTTTTTGGAGTTTGAGGTGGGAGACGATGAAGGTGCCGAATTCTTCCCTGGGCCATTGGTAAGGACCAGGTTACCAGCTTGAAAGCTTTACGGCATCACGTTGATTACTAGTTGTTGAGAACTAATAGCTTGGATAGTTTACGGAGGGAGGTTCTTGGTGAGAAACCGCATGGGATGGTATGACACGTCTAGCATGGCATCATAGTTGATGGTTCCCGCTCAATTACCGAATCCGTCAGCTACTCACGATGAGTCGAAGTGGACAGGGCGTTCTTTGGGGCAGACAGCTCAGCCACAGCGGGGATAGGGGGGTATAGCGCCCACTGCATTTGCACGCCTGCAACCCCGGAAAATCCAGGACTGCAGTACACGAAAAGAGTCATCCGGAAGCAGGGAAGGAGAGGCATACTTTTCTCCTGGGGGGCAGACTACTAGTGGCAAGTCTAAGCTGGAAATCTGGGAGCTGGAGATTACCAAAAGAGTCATAATTGCTGGCACGCGGTGGTGGCGGCGATGCGATGTGATGCGATGCTGAGTCACTAAACCCACCGGCGATGGATCACGGAGCGTCCCAAGGTGGATCCCCTCTCCCCTCTGCACCGTAGCAGCTAAGCTTCAGTGGGAAGAGTCCCTGAGCAAGAGCTGCAGCAGTTGCATCATCTCCCTGTGCAGCCTTCTGTAGTGCGAGGCTTCCGAGTTTACATAAAGGCGGGCAGCTTTTCGACAAGAGGGGCAGGAAAGAAAAAAACTCCCACCCAGATTCCATCCCACCTTTATTACCACTCCAACAAACAAGACCGACCTACGACAAAACAGCCAGCCAGGGCCTTCCTACCGTTTATCCTTCAAAATTCTAGTCACGACGACTGCAACCACTCAAACAACCTCAGCAATCATGGCGGTCCGCGCTCAGTTCGAGAACTCCAACGAGTATGTTGTACCCGTCTCGTGAAGGATGCGAAACAACCCCGCCCCCGCCATTTTCGCTTGCAGATGCAGCAGATGATGCTGCCTGGGTTCACCCGCGGCATCGGACCAAGCTGGGATTGCGAGACGATACATTCAGAAAGGGACTCGGAAGACTAATACCTTTGCGCTCTGTAGGATTGGTGTCTTTGCCACTCTCACCAACTCATATGCGCTTGTCGCCCACGGCGCCAGTGAGAACTTCTACAGGTTTGTGCTGCCTCCAAGCGTCGACTGTCATCGCAGATGATGGCCGATGCTAATCCCCTGCTCTCTCCTCCCACGTCTTAGAACACCTGCTCCCAATCGCTTCCTCCTGAACACTTCGACTAACGCCCTCCCTAGTATCTTCGAGGCCGAACTCCAAGACGTCGTCCCCACTGTCCGCACCACCATCGCGGGCACCCGCATCATCGGCCGTCTTACCGCCGGTAACCGCAAAGGCCTTCTTGTCCCTACGACCACCAGCGACCAGGAGCTCCAGCACCTGCGAAATTCACTTCCCGACTCGGTCCGTATCCAGCGCATCGAGGAGCGCCTGTCGGCGCTCGGCAACGTTATCGTCACCAACGACCACATTGCCCTCGTCCATCCTGATCTAGAGCGTGAAACGGAAGAGATCATCGCCGACGTCCTCGGTGTCGAGGTTTTCCGCCAAACCGTCGCTGACAACGTTCTTGTTGGCTCCTACATGAGCTTGTCTAACCAGGGTGGTCTCGTTCACCCCAAGACGTCAGTCCAGGACCAGGACGAGCTATCATCTCTCCTCCAGGTTCCCCTTGTTGCCGGTTCTATCAACCGCGGCTCCAACGTTGTTGGCGCTGGCATGGTTGTCAATGACTGGCTCGCAGTCACCGGCCTCGACACCACCGCCACTGAGGTCAGCGTCATCGAGAGCGTCTTCCGCCTCGGCGAGGGCCAGGGCCCCAGCAACATCAACACCAACTTGAAGGACACGATGGTTGAGAGTTTCTACTAAATTACCCCCATCCAAGGGAAAATAAAGTGAAATCTCAACCTTGGATCCATCTCGCCGCTAGTTGCGGGGGGTCGGATTCGCCTTTCTGTTTGGTTATTTGCTCTCTCGGTTGCTGCTTGGGAAGCCTTTGGTTTTGTGTCACATGGGCCTGGTGTTTGGAACTTACTGGTTTTAACTCTTGTTGACGGATGCTTATGACGATCGACGGACGAGATGATGTCGTCCTCATGACCCAAAAGAATAAGATGGAAGGAAGACATGTGTGGGAGGAAGAAATGGGCTACTCTTAGTCAATGGCCCCTGCTGTGATGGCTTTCCGTCATGGCTGTTTTGACTCGACTTCTCTTTGTGTGTCGGTTGCATGGGAGGCGCTGATCTTCTCACGTCCACTGATTTTTGGCTGACCTGGGGAGGTTTAGAAAGAGGAAGGACCTTGTACTATTGCCAAATACCCCTGGCTTGAATGCGAGTGTAACGACCCGCAACTTGTTGACTCTCATGTTTGTGCTTGTAGAATTCACCATCAGTGATTCCTTGCCCACTGGGAACTCCATATCAAATACTCCATCCTTGCCCTGCCCATTTGCTGTACATGTTCAATAACCTTTCGAACATCGCTCTGGCCTCAAGTCCGAATCGCCAAAATACCTGTTCAAGGGAGAAGAATACGTACTGGCTGATCACCAGCAAGAGTAAGTGTAATGCCGTCTTATAACTATGCTTCTAGGGTCAGTCCTAATTTGGCCATGCCGCCTCGTTCGACAGCAACCCGTCTGGTTTCCTCTGGGAAGCGCGAGCCAGCATGCCGCTGAATACACTGGTCAATGTCTTCAACGAGGCGGGTGTAGTCTTAATATTGATAGTTACTTCGTGACCGAGCAACACATGTCAACCCAATAGCCATGCTAGGCATTACATGATTGAAGGACGCTTCCTCGACAGAAACACGAAGATGCGTGTTCAAACCGACTTGTTAGTATCTGGCTAGGTAGTCGGTACAGGAAGTTTGGACATAATAGCGAGGTTCACATGCTGATATATACGACATGATATGCAACTTCAGGTTAGTTCCTCCATCTATCCATCTCTTTGAAATGTGCGAAGCCTCCTCAGCGGTCACTGCATGTCTACTTGGTCAATCGTCGAGAATGGTACATACAGTCATACTACGCTCTAGTGGTCAACGAAGTGTTCTGCCTCATTGCAAGCTCGCGACTGTAAACAGAACCTTGGACGTGCCATTGTCACGTACCGACACTGGATTCCCACCATGGCTGCTAGTCTTTCACCGCCTGCCGTTCTAGGGGTGTCGCATCAACCCCCACCAAGACCACTGGCAGAGTAATGGCTTCAACATGTAGAATATATCTTCAAATTCAACCACCCCTCTCAGACGCTGTCAATCACAAGTTCCTACCGCAGGAAAGCAGCCGCAATGACCTCAGCCGACCAGCCCCAGCACCTCGAGCCCTCCAAGCTTGGCACAAAGGAATAGTTGGTCTTACCCCTCCCTTCACCCACCCCGCCTCGCAGGCCACTAACACTCCAACCAACCAGCTGGGACAACCTCTACACGCGCGAAATCTCCAACCACGCAGCCGACCCCTCCGACATTGGCACCGTCTGGTTCGACGACTCGGACGCCGAGACCAAGATCCTCGACTTCCTCGACCGCCTCGCCGACGGCGACCTCCAGCTCCTCGTCGACGACCTGACCATCTCCCGCGACGACGCTGCTTTCCTCGACCTCGGCTGCGGCAACGGCTCCCTCCTTTTCGCCCTCCGCGACGAGTCTTGGCCCGGCCGCGCCCTGGGCGTTGACTACAGCCCCCAGAGCATCGCCCTCGCCCGCCAGATCGCCGCCACCAAACAGGCCGACGCTGACGCTGAGCCCGATAACCAGTCTTCGAATCCCGTCGAGTTTCAGGAGTGGGATGTCCTTGCGGGGCCCTTCGAAATTGTCCTTAACGGCTCCCAAACCGACGGCTGGGACATGGTCCTAGACAAGGGCACCTTCGACGCCATCTGCCTTAGCGACGAGAAGGACGCCCAGGGCAGGCGCCTGTGCGAGGGATATCGGGACCGCGTCCTGAGCCTGGTCAAAAGAGGTGGCATCTTCCTCGTCACGAGCTGCAACTGGACCGAGTCAGAACTGCAGAGCTGGTTTGAGCGCCGGGGCGACAACGGCTTCGATCTCGTCGGCAGGGTAGAGTATAAATCCTTTAGCTTCGGCGGTGCCAAGGGGCAAACCATCAGCACTCTGTGCTTCCGAAGGGTGTAATGCTGTAGATGAAATGAAATCCATGATACCCCCTTACCCTCTTCGAAAATTGCGTAATCCGCCCATTTCCTCGGCCATATGCTGACTCCGGCACCTAGTGCGAATGCAAATACTATTCACTTCATCTGCTCTGTAATCTCTGTGTATCATACATCGGAACTTGGGTTCCAGTCGATACCTGGATCGTTGGGCTTCAGCCTCAACACCAGCACTCCCACTGACCCAGCCCGCCTGTTGCCTACTCTCTCGTTTGTCTTCCCACAGCTCTTTTCCTGTCTTTTATTCCACTGCATAACATCCGGTGCCTACCCGTCGGGTTCCGCTCACAACCGTCCAGACCCCCGGCCCAGCCCGGCCTCTAGAATGCAATGCGCGCCTCCATGTAGTTCCATATCCTCTGGCCACAGGGTCGTAAACAGGGGAACGAAGTAGCTGTCGTGGCAACAAGAATTGCTTCATTACGTCTCTCATCTATGGTGATGTATTCATAGGCTCTCCGCCTGCAATGGGTCCTGTCACGGCCGCTGCCGCTGTCGTCGCAAAGTACCGCACGTCCACATCATCGTCCTTCTGCAACTTGCCTAGGTTGGGCACGACCCGCTGTTGGATCAGCTCCATGCCCCGCGGTGACGGCACGATCTCAGCACTCTGCTTCTCCAGGTCGTATAGTGTGCCCTCGTCGGGTAGGCGTCGCAACACATCGATGAGGACCGCGTACGTCTTGGCGACGTTGAACCGGATGTTCGGGATATCGTCGCCCACCAGCTTGTCCAGCATGGGGAGAATCGATTTGGCAATGACGTCCATGCTCACCACCGTCGCCAGGGTCTGTAAATCGCACTCGTTAGTTCAAAATCCGCGACAGAGTATCGAGTATTGGGTTTCGATTCTTACCGAGATGGCAAAGCAGGTCGTCATTCGGTAGAGGTAGTTAGGGTGGTTGCCCATAGCCATGACCTTAGGGATGATCGCCTCGCTGGCCCACTCCACACCAAACACCTCCGTCAGCTTCTTCAGGTTGTGAGTTGCCGCCTCACGGATAGAGAAGACGGTGTCTCCAAGCCACCCCATGCACAAGTTGCTGAGTTTCTCATCGAAAAACTGAACGCCTAGCTGACTGGCAAGGAGAGGGATGTACTCGATGATGGCGAGTCGCACCCGCCACTGCTTGTCCTCGGCCAGCTGTACGATAGCAGGGAGAAGGGACTGCGAGAGAAGATCGATACCAATGACTGTTCCTTGTTAGCTTGCCGAGATGCACATATGCGAGAACGCTAGTGTACATACCTTGGTTGACGAGCTCCAGCTTTGAGATGATGTGGAGCCTAACCTCGGGGAACTCATCCTTGAGCATCTGGAGGAACATGGGAAGAAGGTGGTCGATGGTTCTGCAGTATACGTTAGCATGGAACAGACGGCCAGCCTGGGTCGTGTGCGTACTCTTGCTTTCCAAGGATGGGGGCCAAGCCGCTGATCTGGGTGCCCAAAGCAGCTCGCACATGCTGGGAACTATCAGAAACGAGGTCCTCGACACTGGTCATGATGTCGTTGAGAAGGGTGTTGCGGTCGACGAGAGCGCAGAAGCCGGGAATCTGGCCGGAGACGGCAGTTCGAACTTCGGCCTCGTTGTCCTTAAGAAGCTTGACGAATGCGGGAACAAGATCTCTAGAAACGACCTCTTCGTCAACGGCCTTGGCGATCTGGTGAAGGGAAAGTTAGCACAGTGCAGAGACGCCAGCCAGGATCGGGCATCTTTATCGAACCTTTTCAAATCGGTCGGCAATCATGTATCGGACTCTCCAGCTCTTGTCTTCTATCAAATTGCGGAGCGACGTGAGAAGGACACCATGGCTGGACTGCTGCTCCTTGGGAACGGCCTCGGCGATGGAAATCAGTATCTCAACGGTCAATAATCGGACACTGTCTTGGTCATCCTGGGCAAGGTGTTGGAAGAGGGGTATCATTTCATCGACGACAATGGCGGCGGGCATCTCTTTGACGAACTTGGCGAGGTTGGTGGCAGCCTGACGGCGGACCATGGGAGTCTCATCGTGGACGAGCAGGCCGAACTGTTGGCGCAGCTGCTCCTGGATAGGAGGGGAGACCTTCTTGTAGGGGATTGTGAAGAGGCCGCATCCCGAGACCTTGGATGTGAACCAATCGGCCTTGGCGAGGCGAATGGTGAGGGGGATGAAGTATTCCTCGACTTGTTGCGACGAGAGTTCGCTGCAGATCTTGTTAAGGGATTCGACAGCCTGTAGGTGCAATGGATTAGTATCGCGAGGGAGGGGGACTGCGGAGATGGCGAGGACAGGGAGGCGTGAATTTACCTTGTCGCGCACAACGGGCTCCTCGATAGCGGCGAGGTTCTCGAGTGGCGAGAGTAGGACGTGACCCCACTGGGGACCACCAACGTACTCGACAAAGCCGCCGAGTTCTTCGCTCAAGGCAACCAGAACCTCATCCTCGTCTTCCACGGACTCTGTAATGCTTGATGATTAGGGAAACTGTACTATCTTGGCTGGGCGGACGTGGTAGGGACGAAGCAGGAACGTAGCAGGAACGAGGGGGCGGGAGGCGAGGATTTGACTGACCATCGAGGAAGGGAATAAGCTCCTCGCGAGTTCGCTCGGCGCCCAAGGCGAGGGCAATGGTAGAGAGGCGGTGGATGGCGTTGAGACGGAGCAGAACATCGTCGTGCTGGCGGGGAGATGGGAGTCAGCAAGAGCGGCAGCAGGATAGCGAGGCGTCACCGCCATACCTTTAGCTCATCGATGAGGACGGCGATGGGGTACAGCTCATCGCTGGAGTTGGGCGCGTCAGCCATGGCGTGCAGGGCTTGCAGGGCGGCAGGATCGCGGAAGTGTCGAGAGAGGTGGGCAGCGTCTCGGCGGAAGCGAAATGGTCGTCAGGGAGGAGTAGAACGAGGACGGAGATGGGGGGGTGGATCGCGTGGGCGGGTGGGTGATGCAATGATTTGCGCGGAGTCCCAACACACGATTTTTGGCAAGGCGAGGGCCAAGGAGAGGGCAGGTCAGCGCGATGTCGGACAGCGACTGACCGGCGAGGGAGAAAGTCGGGTGAAGATGGAGGTTGGGGCCGTGGACGCGGACGCGGAGGGAGATGCGGATGCGGATGCGAGAATGGTCGTGGAGGTCGAGGCCGTGGCCGTGGACATGTGAATGAAATGAGGGAGGAAGATGTTTCTGGGTTGACTGTCGGGACGAGAGGAGAGATGGAGGGAGAGAGGCTGTTGGACAGCAGCAGCAGTCAGTGGCAGCAGCCGGCGGCGGTGGGTGGCGGGCGGTAGCGGGCAGTGGACAGCGGGTGTGGGTTGTGGAGGAGCTACGTTTAGGTACCTGTGGAAGTTGGGCTGTGCGCTGCGTTCTGGTGGAAGCGGGTTCGAGGCTAGGTACGCAACAGTTGCCCCCAGCGCCGCTCCAGCGCTTGCCTCCTCCATCAGCACCTGCCAGCTGGAAGCAGGGGGCAACCAAACAAGGAGGGGAGGGAAATGGCGACCAGGGGCTGTTTAGGTAGGTTGGTGTGCGTGTGTGGCTGGAGTGGGGAGGGGCGCTGTGGCTTCCCCACCCCATTGGGTTCACAGCTCACAGGCCACCCCCGGGTGATGAGCGACCCGACAGTGGCCACGACCGCAACCGCCCTCCAAGCACGAATGGGATGCTGTGATAAGCACGACACGCACAAGTCCAGGGAAGAAAATTGACGGCTGAAGCGCAACATGGATGGGGTTACCCCTCCCCAACTCTTCCCACAATACAAAGGAATCCGGGGCCAAATTAGTCAAGGCTTTCTTGAAATGGATCCATCCATCCTTTTTGGATAGGCCTCGCTGGCAGATTGCAATTAGCTCAGGATCGCAGCTGCCCATTGCCCAGGTGTTCGTATCTTCGCCACGTCGTGTAGGTCTCCAGGGACACCCGCACGGACGCTCACCAATGAAGATATTGACAGCCGCCTTGCCGTCCACTGAAACTCACTAGAGCCTTATTAAACTTAGTTACTAAGGAATGCGACTTTTCCGGCATGCCATCGACAGCAGGTAACGAACTGCTGATACTGCGAGAAGTCATGATAATCATGCCCCGAGCTTAACGGCTGAGGGAATTTTGGTTTGCGGTAGAGACAGTCTAGAGGTAGTTGGCGTTTTCGAGTTAGAAGTAAAAAGCAGTAATTAGTGCAGCTCTCTATTATCTTTGTGCGCACATGTATCCCTAGCGACAGTGGTATTGATATCCGTTCTATGTGATGGTTTATGGCGTTGGTAAATAATTTAGTCAAGACTCAAATTGAGATATGCCAAGACAATTAATCAGAGCTGTTAGTATACATGCATTGCACCTGTCATACTCTTTACCTCGAGTTGTGATAGAGACGGGTGTCCAGCAGACAAGGCGAAAAGTTAACAATTGCTTGCCCCTTCAAGTTTATACCTGAGTGATAAAAAGGTCTCGGTGTTCCGGTTCCCTCAGTATTTGTTGCAGCCTCTTTTTCTTCAATCCAGCTCCCAACTACGTAGTTGACAGCCTCTCAGCTCTTCCTTAGCTTTTGTCCAGTTCTTGGAATGGTGACGTTGGGCTCCACCATCCAACTTTCAACGCCGCCCCCAGAATCACGTGCGGAGTCTTGACCTAAAGCAGCGCAAGGTTCTGTCACCTCGCACTTGCAGGAGCTGCCCCTCACCAGCCACATTTTCGATGTTGCTGCCAAGCGACGACCGGGATGAGGAGTATCGATGATCCGGGAAGGTGAATCACCCCGCCATACCCACACTAGCAAAGTACTTTCATCCACTGAGTGGCAGCCACCCAAATCAAAGGTCTCATCTTATCGCAGGCCTATTTCCCCCACTGATGATCGATCACTCTCTGTCTTGCGAACGAAGTCCATCCCCAAAATTTCCTGTGACTCAGTGGGAATCCACACGCCCTGGCCTACGTCCCACGTTCCACGCTCACGTCCCAAGAACGACGGGAGCTATCCACGCCTACAATTCTTGGACAGGAACACCACCCAGGCCAGAGGTTGCGACTGAGTCCTCCGCTTCACCATGCCTACCATCTCCGTCGACAAGTACAAGCTCTACGAGGCCCTCGGTCAAAAGTGCGGATCAAGATGCCCCTCATCAACCCCCCCTCCTCTCCTTCGTTACCGTCGCCATGAGGTACATCCAGCCTTGCTGACCGAGTTACTTGCGCGCGCAACAGATTCACGACCGAGGAGTTCGAGGACCTCTGCTTCGAATTCGGAATTGAGCTCGACGAGGATACCGAGAACGATAACCGGCCCGTTGTCAATGGCGTCCAAGAACCTCCCCAGCTGAAGATCGAGATCCCCGCCAACCGCTATGACATGCTCTGCTTCGAGGGCATTGCCCTCAATCTCAACATCTTCCGAGGCCATGTTCCCGCGCCCAACTTCCGCCTCGTCGAGCCCGAGGATGGAAAACTAGAGACCATCACCGTCCACCCAGAGGTTGAACAGGTCCGCCCCTATGTCGCCGGCGCCATCTTGCGCAACTTCAAGTTCACGAAGGATCGCTATGAGTCCTTCATCGCCCTACAAGACAAGCTTCACCAGAACCTCGCCCGTAATCGAACACTGGTCTCCATCGGTACCCATGATCTCGATACTGTCAAGGGCCCCTTCACTTACGAAGCCTTGACCCCTAAGGACATTAAGTTCACGCCCCTGAACCAGACCAAGGAGATGAACGCCGAGGAGTTGATGGCCTTCTACGAAAACGATAAGCACCTGGGTCGCTTCCTTCACATCATCCGCGACGCCCCTGTGTACCCCGTCATCTTCGACTCCAACAAAGTTGTTGGATCGCTGCCCCCCATCATCAACGGCGATCACTCCAAAATCACTCTTGATACCACCAATATCTTTATCGAAATCACTGCCACCGACCTCACTAAGCTGGAGATTGTCACCGACATGATGGTCACCATGTTCTCCATGTACTGCGCCGAGCCCTTCACAGTGGAGCCCGTCAAAATCGTTTCGGAGCACAACAACCTTACCCGCGTCACCCCCAGCTTCAAGCCGCGGGTCTTCGATGTCGAGATCGACTACCTCAACAGCTGTACCGGTCTCAACGAGCCTACCGAGAGCCTTTGTAAGCTTCTTTCCAAGATGGCTTACACCTGTAAGCTCTCCGACAAGGACTCCAACATTCTCGAGGTTTCCATCCCCCCTACCCGCGCCGATGTTCTTCACCAGTGCGATGTCATGGAGGACCTCGCAGTGTGCTACGGGTACAACAACCTCCCCCGCACCGCTCCCACCCGCAGCGCCACTGTTGGTGCCCCCTTGATGGTCAACAAGCTCAGCGATATTATCCGGACTGAGTCCGCAATGGCGGGATGGAGCGAGGTCCTGCCCCTCAGCCTGTGCAGCCATGACGAGAACTTTGCCTGGCTAAACCGCGAGGATGACGGTAAGACTGTGGTCCGTCTCGCTAACCCAAAGACCGCTGAATACCAGGTCGTGCGGTCGACTCTCCTGCCTGGTCTCCTGAAGACCATCCGTGAGAACAAGGGCCACAGCGTTCCCATGAAGATCTTCGAGGTTTCCGATGTTGTTTTCAAGGATGAGTCCCTGGAGCGCCAAGCTCGCAACGAGCGTCACTTCTCCGCCGCTTGGTACGGCCGAAACAGTGGCTTTGAGATTGTTCACGGCCTGCTCGACCGTGTCCTGCTCATGCTTCGCACCTCCTTCGTTGCCCAAGAAGATTCTAGTAAACCCGACGGTTACTGGATCGAGGAGCTCAACGATGCTACCTTCTTTCCCGGCCACGCTGCCGCCGTGCACCTCCGCTACGGTGGTAAAGAGGCGCGCATCGGCGAGTTCGGAGTCTTGCACCCCACGGTGCTGGAGAAGTTTGATTTGAAGTAAGTTCCCACTAGATGAAGCCCATTCCTAGAACAGCGCAATCAATACTGACTTCCCTTCAGGTACCCTGTTAGCACTCTAGAGATCAACATTGAGCATTTCTTGTAGAGGATCCGTTGAGAGCATAGAGGGTGGAGGCCATGGAGAAAAAGGTACATGGGTTGAAGAAGCGAGCGGAGGGATACCGAAGAGATCTGAGGACCGACTACACATCTATGTCCCCATTGCAAGCATGTCCAAGAGGATCTAGTAGCCATCCGGCATATCCATCAAAACTCACGCATTGTAGACGACGCTGCCACGCTTGGGATGACGCTACGACATAGACAAAAGAAAAACATCATAAGACTACAAACACGGCACGACTCACGACTCTCTTTGCACGTAGGGTGACGCATCGATATTTGTCCCAAAAGCTCCAAATGAGTTTGGAAGACGCTGCTTGATGTGTGGCGTAGCTCTAATACATGCGCTGGATACACGTTTCTACAGAGTCGTAAAGACTCTTGATATCAACGCTGTATGCTAATCTATTCTCCTTGTCCATTCCAATTCGTCACTACCAATCCAACTCCCCAGGAAAGACAACTGCAATTCCAGAATGCAGAACCGTCGATGCCGTCAGTAGAACGCCGCTCTTACTCAGCTAGGAGGGAAAATAAGTCGTCTTTTCATGTAGAAGACCTGGCCAAGCCGCGTCTCTCCCACTCTTTTAGAAGCTTCTCTCTGAAACTGGCTGTCGGCGGCGGCGGCAGCTCATTCCAACCCTCTGATTTTGACGAAAGGCTTCTCTGGGAGGAAGTAAGGGCGCTCTTGCATCCCTCTACACAGCTTGGCCTAGAGGCATGGTCGACCTCACGCTGTTGGATACACTCCCATTCGCCACTTAGATCGCTCGGTACGCTGCGTATACTGTACCCACTGCCTTGGCTATTGGGCGAGGACGTCGCACTTTCGACCGTTAACATCGGCACGACCGGAGTACATGGCCGAGGGTGGGAGTGTCGGACCGTGTTTTCGGTTTCAACGATCACGTACGGACCGGCGTCCGGCATCGGGAACATGACCTTCTATGTCATCTCTCGCAGCTCTTGGTCACTAAGAGTGCGAGTGGGTGCGGGAGAGGGGCTGGGCGACGTTTTTTCGCCTTGACTAAAGGTTGCCATCACGTTTTTCCCCAAGTTCAGGCTGTTGATGCCATCTCGGATCACGGCAAAGGGGCTTTGGCCCTCTGCTGACGCGCTTCGTCGCATGGAGATTTGACGTGTGTCTGGCGTTAAGGTTTCATGAGCGGTCTGAATTGCCGCAAGGACAGACTGGTTTTCGGGGAGTGAAGGGGGGTTTGGGCCTGGGGTTGATGAGCTTGCGTCCTGCTCGGCATGCGCCACGCTAGGGTACTGGAAGCTTGACATGGCAACCTGCCGGTCATTCTCGGCAGTAGCGGCTGCATTCAGCGCTCCGTTCATCTCATCCTCAGTTCGTCCGAATAGTTGATGCCACCATCGAATCTCTTTCAGCCGCGGCAGGATGATCCTCTCTTGACCCTTGATATGGTCATCTACCGTGGGGTCGTAGTCGGGGTTTGTGAACTCGGCTTTTCGGCATACGAAGTAGTCCCAGACAGAGGAGGTCCGCTCATAAACCCGGGCATCCCGCCTTTGCTTCTCCGAGTTATATAAAAAGGTGCCGTACTGACACGAGTTAAGGTGGTATAAGAGACGACGTAAGAATCGCTCATTGTACTCGAAGCGCGTCTTGTTCTGTCGTAGGAGCTGATAGGTGCAGTCCAAGAACTGGTGGAAGACAGGGCTGACCATCTTGGGAATCGTTGCTTCCTCCTCAAGGACCTTTCCAGATGCTGTCTCGCTGACGCCGGCCAGGTCTCCTTCGTCCTTGTTCTGGTTGAGGTTCTGGTTGAAGAACCGTTTCGCGCCGCTGAGGACGTTCTGGAACGCATCGTTGCGCCCATCATTCTCTCCTGGCTGTACTTTGGAGCCGGCCAAGGCATCTTGCTGGACAGTGAACCAACCCTCGTGATTCAAGTGTCCTGATCGGAGCCTAAACATGTGGCCGAAGGAAAGCCAGTCCTTCTCGACAAGGACAATGAAGCCTTCCATAGTACGATAGTAGGGGTCCAGCATTATCTGGGCCAAAGCACTAAGTTGACTTGTGCGATCCCAACCATCGGAGCAGTGGATGAGGACGTGGGAATGGTTGATTCCCACTTGCCTTGTGATGATAGCTGAGCCATCGAGAACGTCGTGGATGTGCCGCAGCCATCCGCTCTGATGCAGCAGATCCCTGCTCGGCGGGAGAGGCGAGATATCGGCGTCCTTGATAGCGTCGATGACCTTGGCGAGGGAGGCCCGCATAACATGAATATTCTCAATGCTAAGGAAAATCTTTCGGGCAAACTTGTACTTGTCCATGTTCTCTGAACCCATCCCTTGAACTTGATTCACCATGGCGTTGATAGTTGGACGGGCATCAACGATCAAATTGCTTTGTTGAGCGCCGTATACGAGGCGCTTTCCGGTCTTTTCGTCGTAGACAGCAGAAGATTTGGAGATGAACTCGTCTTCGTAGCGTTCAGTCTCCGAGAGCTCTGGCTCCAAAGTCGAGCTTCCATTAGAAATGTCGGGTTGACTTGACATGGGGGTGGTGTCCTCGGAGCCGTGAGGGATCAGTGCCGAGAAAGATGCCGCCACCAGTTTCTCGTCTTGCACATTTGTCTTTCGAGTAATTCCGGCCAAGGGTTGTGAACTTCGTGTGATGGTACAGTTGTTGATGGGGTGGATGTACGACAATGCAGGGACACGGTTCCTCGACCGAAACCCTCTTGCATACTTGAGGACGTTATCCGAGATCTTGGAGGGGACGACCAAAAAGGCAGGATAAGTGTCACAAAATGTATAATCCTTGTTGATGTGGGTGATCCTCCAGCCCCTATCGGGCAGCTTCTCGCTGATTCCCTGCCGACGAAACTCGGCCCTGGGGTCATAGAGCTCCCAGCCGTTGACCTCCCTTTCATGCTTCAAAGGTTTGTGGCTGAAAGCATACAGCTTCTCGACGGTCCCGAGCTTGCAAGTTCGTGTTTTGATGAAGTCGAATGTGTCGCGCGCGGCGTCAGTATCGGCAAAGTTGAAGGTCACAAAGGTGAAGTCGCGACATCGCAGGCGGATCGACGGGGCTTGGCGAGAACCTGGAGGGACGGGACGGAAGGTGCAAAAGCAGATCATAGGGAACGTGATCCATCGCTCGCGAACTTTGGGCGGCCCGCCCGCGGGGTTCTTCTGAGATAGCCCGGGGTTGCCGGACTGGTCGATCGGGGCGCAGAAAACGAGGTGGTAGTCGGTCAGGCGCAAGGTGCCCTTGGTCATCTGGCCGCCGTAAATGCCCTGGATGTTTTCGACGATCTAGGCATTGTTAGATTTTCAGCGCGGAATGACCGCTCCAAGGCGAGTTGGAGAGGTAGGGGGCGAGTTCGCGCGTACCTTTCGAGCCTCCATGGTGAAAAGTCACGAGCGGCGAGCGCAAGATCAAGACGGAACTCGTCGGCCGTTGACGATGGAAGCCAAGGTAGAGAATTGCAGCCTGTACGTCTGACGAATATGGGAAATGCCGTCTGGGGGTTGTAGAAGTGTAGAGAGGCGTGGAGGCGTAGAGGTGCAGAGTGTAGAAGTTGTAGAAGTGTAGACCGAGATCGCCGGATCGCCAGACGACGTCAGAAAGACCGCAGGAAGACTGTATGCCGGGGCTATGATGCAGTCTCCGACATGGCTTTCGGAAAAGGGTAAGGGAAGGAAAGAGGCAGAAAGATCCTCCGGGTGTGCCAGCGTAAGGAACAAGAAGCTCCGTGGGCGCGCGCCTGGGCACTGGGCAGTAATGCAATGAATGTAAGGTGAGGTCGCTCAGCTCCGCTACTCAGTTCATCGTCACAAGCCACACTCGCTCTCACCTGTTAGGCTGGTATCCTTCTAGCGCGGGGCTCAGCAACGTGACGGGAAAGGAAAGGGCGAAGAAGAGACGTCAGGCATGGTCCAAGCGTCCTCGAAAGTTGCAAGGAGGGACTAGCATTAAGCAGGGGTGCCCTGGCTTTGGCCTTCTCGTTTGGGGTCCTCGAAGGAAAATAGATCTTCCGGCTACCGGCCCTCGTGCCAGATACGTACCGGGTATTGGTGGTCTCCACTGGCTGTGCCCTGGCAGGCTGCCCGTGTGCGCAGGCAGGTTGTGTGGGCTTGCAAGATTTAGGGCTCAACCCACACCAAAAAATTGAGCGCCCGCCAGAGACGTTTGTGAGGCTCGCCAAACCCACCTCCAATCCCCGGATCGCGAACCTTCTCTACAACCAGCCCTCGAACTCCGTCCACGACAACAGTTCCCACCAAATCACATTCAAAATGGCTCACCCTGGTGCTCAGATGTGAGTTGTTCCTGCTGCTGTCCTTTTGACTCGCGATTTGGGCGCCGCCAACTCGATTCGACGTGATACTTCGTCTCGCTGGCACCCTGCCGTCGTGGGGGAGTTTGTGCCCAGAATTTGTGTCTGGAATACTACAAATCCAAACTAAAGCGCCGAGATGTCTCTGTTTTTCTTCTGAATCGCCTTGCTAATAATCCTCGTCTTAACAGCTCCAAGAGGAGAAAGTTCGTCGCCGACGGTGTCTTCTACGCCGAGCTCAACGAGTTCTTCCAGCGCGAGCTTGCTGAGGAGGGCTACTCCGGCGTCGAGGTCCGCGTCACCCCCACCGTCACCGACATCATCATCCGCGCCACCCACACCCAGGAGGTCCTCGGAGAGCAGGGTCGCCGCATCCGTGAGCTCACCTCGCTCATCCAGAAGCGCTTCAAGTTCCCCGAGAACTCCGTCTCCCTCTACGCCGCCAAGGTCCAGAACCGTGGTCTGTCTGCCGTCGCCCAGTGCGAGTCTCTCCGCTACAAGCTCCTCAACGGTCTGGCCGTCCGCCGTGCCTGCTATGGTGTCCTCCGCTTCATCATGGAGTCTGGCGCCAAGGGTTGCGAGGTTGTCGTCTCCGGCAAGCTCCGTGCCGCCCGTGCCAAGTCCATGAAGTTCACCGACGGCTTCATGATCCACTCCGGTCAGCCCGCCAAGGACTTCATCGACAGTGCCACTCGCCACGTCCTGCTCCGACAGGGTGTGCTGGGTATCAAGGTCAAGATCATGCGTGGTGCCGACCCCGAGGGCAAGGCTGGTCCCCAGAAGGCTCTCCCCGATGCCGTTACCATCATCGAGCCCAAGGAGGAGCAGGCCGTTGTCCAGCCCGTGAGCCAGGACTACGGTGCCAAGGCCGCCCAGAACCAGGCTGCCCAGGACGCCCGAGTGGCCGAGCAGCAGGAGGGTGCTGAGGAGGAGGGTGCTGAGCCCGCCGAGCAATAAGCGATCTCTCAAATTTTCTTGTGATTTGATGAGAGGATGGAGCTGGGAAAGTGGTTGAGGGACGGAGGTCAACTCAGGCGTCAATTGATCATTTGCATCTGCTAAAGGGCACGGACGGTTTCATTCTTGCTTGTAATGGTAGGCAAAGCAAAAAAACAAAATGAGACCCGAAGATTATCATGACACGTGCGAGACCCGTGTCTTCACTCGTCTACCAACAATCACCGTTAAATTGCTTTGTACTCTGTGATGCCATTGGTGCCGAATGCCCCGATTATGGAACGGCAAAATTAGTCGATCAGTCCCAGTTCCAAATGGGAGAAATGTGGCCTCCCGATACAATGAATGCGCAAGATACGCACGAACATGTTGATATAGACACAGAGTTCAGTGTGAGTTTCAGATAAGCCTGGATGCTTTGTACAGAAAATGAGTTAGCAACTGGGCAGTAGATTAGCTCCAACCCCTCGTCGCCCCTTACAACACCACCAACAAGACATAATAACTCCGGTGAAGCTGCTAGAAGGGCCAGTAGCATACGAAGGGTTGGAATACTTTTCTATGTTTTTTCTAGCATCTTAAATCTCTTTATGCAGCCGCTGCTCTTCCTTTCGAGAGAATTCAAAATCTCGGCGCGAAAAAATAAGTGACAACCTTCTCCCAACCCCAAAAAGCCCTGCGACTTTACGAACAATTCTACAATATCCCGACCTAGCTTTCTTGACATCCTGTCGGCAACCAGCAGTGATGCCGGCGTATCTTCTCAGGCATAAGACTCCTCACTTGTTGCCTCAGAATGAGGACAGAAGTAGGTAAAAAGCGCCCCCTGTCGTCCTTCACCTGTCGTGTCATGCAGCCTAGTATCGTACAAGGAGAGCCAGCTTCCTGGCCCAGATACAGATCCCATCAACGCCCCCAAAGCCCGTGCCCGTTCATACTCAAGTGATAGTAGACAATACATCTCGACTGCCCCCGAGATCTAACCCCCATGCGCAACTTTGGATGGTGACACCTGCACCTGCGAATCGCGTCTATGTATCGTTCGTGAATGCATCTGGTCATGCTCCGAGAAACTCTCGCTCGGTCAAATGGTGTTGGAAATGTACAATGGCCGTCTTCAGTGATGGAAAAGATGGAAAATTGGAGCGAGTAGTCACTTGATACCGTTGGCATCATCCGTGTGCTCTCCTCCTACATCTAAGGAGTTCTGTTGTCCAAATCCGTTACCTGTCACCCCCCGACTTGCGATTTTCTAGCTCGATCCCGTTTTCGTAGTGCTTCTTGCCATTGGCGCCATTAGAATGGCGCATGTCGTCTTCGCTGTCCTCGGCAAGGTCGGTAAGGGCAAACCCGTGGGCCTCCTCCTCATCGTATGCGTGGATGAGACCCTCGCGATCGCCAAGTATGCTGCTCACGCTGTGTCGCGAAGGATCGCCGCTGCGTCTGGATTGCATGCTCAGGCGAGTCTGGAGACCGGACACCATGTCAGTGCCCGTGGCATCAGGCCCTCCACGGCCGGAAATCAGTCTGTGCCCGTGGGGGTCGCCCCTCGAGAGGTTCAGTAGGTAGACGCCTGTGAAGGTGATCAAGAAGCCACATAGGAGAGAGAGTGTGTTAACGGGATCCGTCGTGTTGAAGCCGCTGAAGAGGATGAATGAGGCGCAGAGAGTGGCGGTGGTAAAGGTAACGTAGTAGAGGGGGTTGACGCTAGGGGCTTGTGAGCAACGGTTTGAATTGAGCAGGGGGATGGCGACTCACATGTTGGTTGGGAAGCAGGCCAAAGCCTTGTTGAAGTAGTTCATCTGGGTAAGAATACAGACGGTCGTGAGGATCATGAAGACGTAGGTCGAGGGGTGACTGAATTGGTTGTGACCCGCGAAGGTGAGCTTCAGGGCGATTCCGAAAGCCTTGACGGACATGACGGAGATGGAGCCCACGGTGGAGCAGATGGAGAGGTAGATGAGCGCGTTCTTCCTGCCATGGATGGGGGCGACCTTATAGATCATGAAGAGCGCAAACGAGACGACGGCGATGGCATAAAGGAGGAAACCTGGATCTGAGTCAGATGACGCCCTGCAAGCGACAGAAGATGCATCAAAGCATATACATACCTGGCTGAATAGCATAGTGCAGAATCTGGTCGATGGTCTCGATCTCCTCGTCTGGAGGGGCATGGAGCACAATGACGACGGCGCCAATGAGGCAGATGGCACTGCCGAGCTTGCCCAGAGTTCCTAGCTCTTCCTTGAGGAAATAAGATCCTAGAACGGCACCAATGAGCACACTAAGGGCTCCGAGAGGTGTGACGAGAATGGCGGGGGCGAACGCGTATGCCGCAAAGTTGAAGACTTCTCCTGTAGCCACTGGATTGAGTGTCACGTTAGCAGTGCCTTGGCCGGGAGAAAAGCGCTATACTCACAGGTCGCGATTCCAGCCCACCATAAGGGGTTACGGAGGTATGCATATCCGTCTCCCTCGAAGCCGTGCCGCTCCTCTGCTTGGATCAATCCCTATGCGCAACTGTCAGTGTCGAATTCGGAGATGTGAACAGGACTCTGGTTATCTAGTGGTGGTTGGGGTCGGCTCGCTCGTTGGGAGGTAGTGCAGTGCTAACGGACCTTTTTGGTGATGACAAAACTGGTTCCTAGGCAAAGCATCAGCGATCAAACAAGTTTAAGTATCACTGAGGAGAGCATACCAATGGCGAGCGCTGAGCTCATGGCAAGAGCCAAGCCGATATACCTTGAGGGGGAAAGTTAGTGGCTGCGGCTGAGGAATGGAGGACTTGGACTGGACAGGAGTCTAAAACATGAGTCCAGACACGAGGGCAACTCTGAGTTCTGAGTGGGGAAAAGGCGATGAGACAGGACATGACATACTTGTCCTCAATCATATTGTAAAATAGATGGAAGCCAGCGACAGAGCGCCTCTGCTGACGAGGTTGACGATTGCGCGTCGGGTTGTGTTCGGTTCGAGCCGAGGTGGTTGCGCGAAGGACACGAGTCTGAGCTGGCGAGGGCTCGCGCCTGGCGAGGGAGCCGGTCGACGAAGGAAAAAAAACGAAGGTGGTTGAGAATAGGTCAAAGACGGGGATGAAGATGCAGGGCGAGGAAGACAACGGTGGTGAAGGAGGTTTCCGATCTTCAGTAGCGATGCATCAAGAGGCCGTGGCACTCGTGGTTGTCGTCGACGGCGCAGGGGGTGGTAGAGGTTTGGATCGGTTCGCGGTGGAGGGGGCCGATTTGTAGAGCGACGATGGCGAGGTTCGCGCCGTGAGGGTTGAAGCGAGGGTCGGATTGACGTGTCGTCTTTGTCGTTGTCGTGGTCGTTTGGGCCGTGAGACTGGTCGTCGTTAGTCCTGGGTCGAGAAGAGGGCGGAAAAGCGCAGCAGAAAAGCAGACGCGGTGGCGATGCGATGCGATGCGAAAGTGACAGCTTGGCTGGATGCTGCGTGTCTGCTGGGACGGGGGACGGGGTGGTAGTTGTTGGCGTTAGGTGGTGAGCAGACGGGAAGGTGGCCCAGCAAATAGAACTCAGGTGCACCGGCCGAAGAGGGTACTTGGGTACGGCAGTCGAGGTACCTACCTTGGTCGAGGCGGGTGGATGCCGGCTTAGTGACTTGATAGCGACCAGGGGGTGCGCGCGGACGACCTAAGAAACACGAGGCAGGCCAGGTTTTTTCCTTCTTCTTACACAGCCGTATGTACTATGTAGGTACTTGAGGACAAAGGACAGGCAACCCAGAAACAGACAAGCAAAAAAAGAAGAAAAAGATGTTGGGCGCGTGATGGCTGCTGGGACGTACGTCCAAGGACAGCAACGGCGAGGCTGGACTCACTCAGCGCACAGGGGCGGCACAGGCTTATGGGACACCTGGAGAGGTGGACGAGGGCGACCTGGAGAGAGGGAGCCCGGAATAAGCCCACCTCAGGTACCGCCCAGTACCTCCACAGCGTACCTACATTACCTAAGACGTGCTGCCAAGTTTTCAGTGGGTTAAAATGGGAGGACACCTCACCTCAGCGCATCTCACCTCCCTGAGCGCACGCTGAATTTCGTGCTGCCAGCTGTGAGGGCCCACCAGCCTGGGGGGCGCGCTACGAGGGCCGCGTGCCCCACTGCAGCGGGTCCCCCAGCGCCAGGGGATGGACTGCAGGGGGTGGTTCGCCCTCTGAAACTTAGCGGGTGTCCTGAGCTCGACGGGGCTGGAGGTACCTGGCAGGATTCCCCCAGACAAATTTAGCATGGGAATCATTGGGCACCCGGCTAACACAGGCGGACAGACGACGCTGAGGCCGAGGTGGAAGGGGTTGAAATCCGACACGGTGGAAGACGGCTCGTGTTGTCAACCACCTGAGCTTGAGCCCGAGCCAGCGGAGAGGGGCAGATGAAAAACAGAATGCGGCTGCCTGTAGGTTCGATTGGGAGGCGTGCAGTTGCCGCCGTACCGAATTGGAGACAACCACCAGTCTGACGACACGACGGCAGTTTATCACCAGCTTCGTACCTACTAGTAGCAGCTTACGAAGTGCTACTAATCAACCCTTCGTGTCTAAAAGTACCTACCTAGGTACCTACTTACTATATACCTACCTACCTACCTACCTACGCAGGATAGAAAAGCAAAGGTACTTTGTGCCGCGGGAGCGAGCCCTTCCCTGCCTAGTTGATGTTCCTGATCGGAGGGAGGGTTGCCTTCCCCCTGAGCTAATGTAGCCATCGACAAGTGCTGCACCACTAAAACTCGACAAGTGCGCTGCGCTGCGTGCCCGCCAGTTTCTGATGGATGGTAGGCACAGCAAACGAGACAGATGCCCCCCCGACGCAGGAGTGTCACTCCCGTCACACACACCCGAGACGCCCTGGACGAGGTAGGTATCTAAAGTTTGTTTCCTTATTTTCCCGTTTCGGAGAGAGATGGACGGTACCTGGATACCTACTAATATCACTGCATCTGGGAGTGTGTAACGGACCTGTGTACGCGCCGCGAGTACATTGCAACGGTACCTCCCTCCCTTGGAGAAATCATGGCGCCCTTGCCGCCCTTCTTTTCCTTCCATGCAGACGTCCTCGTGTTCCCTGGTTGGAGTCCGCGTCAGCCATCCTCGGGCACCCGCAGCGGCTCGCCTATCCCCGAAGCTGGATCCAGCAGCCAGCCCCCTTTCGGTGAGAAATCGTCCGTAAATACTGGTAGGCCTATACCTACTCCGTCGACTAGAGTAGATATCAGCCCTAACGAAGAGGAAGAAGAAAAAAAACTTTGATGCTCAGCTGTCTAGGTAGATGGTGGGGGTGGACATTAACTTGGATCGAGCAACAGATGCAATTGAGTTTGCCCGTCTGGGTTACCAAATTCCCCCGTCCGGACGATAGCATCCATACTTTGTAACTACATGTTGAAGCTGCGCAGTCCCAGTTCTTCCAACCCAATCTGGGCCCCGATCAACAGGAAGCTTCGCGGCTAGAAGTGTCGATACATTCCAAGTTCCGGCAGGACTCCTGCTCCCTCCCCGCCCGTCAGCACATGCATCCTGTCCTAATCTTTTCCCAACCCACCCCTGGCCCGGAATCCCATCACGTAGCCTTATTTTGCACCACATGCACCGTGTGCTATAATCTACAATCTGCCATGTGCTTGCTACGCAGTCGAACCTCTCGTCCGGGCGGGATTGGTTTTAGCCTCGGGGCTCCGCCTCCATCCAAACCCAGGTGAGGTGAGTCCAAAGTAAATAGGTTATTAATGACACGAAATGCAAAACACACAGAAAAAAATACCCATGCGTCTTCCCTATCCAAGTCTCCTCCATTCCCCACGACCACCTCCCAGCCAAGCCACCGCAGGCGCCCTCTCGCAGTGGAGGCTCTCGGGGTTTCGGGCGGGCTCCAGTGACGAACCCCCGGCAGGGATGTCACTTCTGATCCCGCCCGCTTCGACCCCTGAAATTGATTACCGCCTGATAACTTGCTGATGTTGATATTGGGGTAGGGGTGTTAGGGACATGACGTGAATAGCAGCAGCCCCGCATTTCTCACGATAGTTACACATCTGGAGTTCTCACACCTCCACGGTTCCACCCACTTACCACCCACCTGCATCCATGGCGCTTTCGTCTCTTCGAATCTCCTGCCTGTGCGGCTCCGTCGCCCAACTCGTCACCTCCAGATCCGCTGCCCGTGCGCGTGCACCAGATGCCGATGAGCAGCTCTCCCTCTGCCACTGCGACGCCTGCCGCCACAGCACCGGCCTGCTTTGCGCCTCGTACCGTCCCATCGCCGCCCCCACTCTCCCCCAAAACATCAAAGAGTACCAGGCTGCGGATGGGTGGACGCGGTACTTCTGCTCGTCGTGCGGCTGCCATGTGTTCCGCCGCAAGAGCGCTGAATGGGAGCTGGCCACCGGTGTCATCGCCGAGAGCCTCCCTGACAGTGGTCCTACGGCGGCGCGATACGCACACCACGCCCACGTCCCCGACACCAAAGACGGTGGCAGTGCCGTGTGGATTCCAGAATTCCAGGGCCAAAAGATGCAATTCCTCGATTCTGATGACGACGACGACGACGCCGCCCACGCCGGTGCCGAGACCCGCACTGCCGCTCCGCCCGGTCCCCGGGAGCAAACCCCAGACCAGGATCCTCTCCCGGCTTCCTGCGCCTGCGGCAGAGTCCGTTTCCACATCACTCGTCCTGACGCCGCGAGCTACCTCCCCCGGTCCGCCTTTTCCGATCTGATATATGTGTACAGCTCGACCGACAAGGCCATCACGCAAAACCCCGGGAACGAGAAGTGGTGGATCCGTGCCGGCGGAACCAAGTATCTCGGCGGGACCTGCGCATGCCGTTCGTGTCGTCTCGCCTCAGGATTTGAGATCCAGACCTGGACCTTCGTACCCCGAGCCAACATCTTCTTCCGTGTCCCTCAACCAGACGCCCGTGACATCACCGTCCCCCTTGACTTTGCTACCCTTCCCGCCGGCATCTTGACGAGCTATCGGTCATCCCCCGACGTCTTACGTGAATTTTGCGGAACTTGTGGCGCCACTGTCTTTTGGCATGACAGCTGGCGACCCGATCTGATCGATGTGAGTGTCGAGCTGCTTAGGGCCAAAGAGGGAGCCAGGGCCGACAGATGGGTTGACTGGTGGACTGAAAGAGTAAGCTTCGCCGAGGACACAGAAAACGGGCGGGTTGGCAATGAGGCCAGGAGGGCAAGAGCCCTGATAGAGTCGCTGGAGATTGGGCTACAACAATGGAGTGAGAGAGCACAATAAACCTTAGCATCGAACTCACTCCGGTATTATGGCGATATCCTGCTCAGGTAAGACAATGCAACAGACCCAGCAGCGATCTCAACTCAGACAGGGCCAGTTAAGTAATTTCTCTCGATTATTCAACCCAAGACTCTGACCATGGTCGAATCCTCCAAGCAAGATTCTAAGCCACTCTAGTCATGGCTCTGCCTATACAGGTAGTTGGCAGCCTCTCAACCCAACGGTGGTTAACGACGAGTATGGGGAATTGAAGACACAACTGATATCCCCTATGACAATGCTTCTCTACGAAACGGCCGAGCTTCCGAAAGATCGAGGCCAGCTTTTGGTTGGCCTTTTCCCATCCACAAGACCCCAACGTCGACTATGTAGTGTTGCAGATCGGGCAAATCATCGCTTGCCTAACATTCAGGGGCGCTTGCACTCTAGCCCATCCAACATCCTGTTCCAGCCTGAAATCCACATATCATACAGGACAAACTCCAGCAGCATCTTGAACCGGCCAGCGTGGTCATGCTTGTGCTGCGATGCTTGTCCGAAGGGTAAACGGGTATCGACGAAAGTAGTATCAACAAAGAACAATAAAAAGAATCGAGAAGCTAGTACCCAAAGGCTACACGTGCCAATCGATAATATGCCGGAGGGGTTGCGATATGTCGAAGAAGCCTGTCAAGTTAGTTCGTCGTTCAACTTAAACCTACCTTGGTCTGGTTTCGGCCACTGCGGCTATGTCATAAGAAACGCCTCTCGTACCGAGAGCATCGGATGATTTTGGGCCGTATGGCTTTTCTTACCACCGGAACAGATACCATACTGGATTCGGAAAGGGGTCGGATTGGGGGTAAGAAATAATGTTGGGGTATGATCATGGCCTGGTTGCTGAAGCGAAAGCCGCCTCGTTTTCTGCCTCGCCGGCTCGAGTTGAGCCGCGAAGTTGTTGCAAGAGTTAGTGTGAAGGCATGTGGCTCAGGGTCGACGGCGCTTGACGTCTGGATGCTGTTAGCAAAGACTGTCTCGTATCAGTTCAGCCCAGGGCGCGTACCTTGTTCATCTTCCGCATCAACTTCGTCATCTCCCCGGGCTCGCTTTCCAAAAGCAGAAGGTGTACTTGGAAGCTCGACTACCTCAGGCTCATCTCTCCAATCAATCTCCCCAACATCGTCATCACCAGCCTCTTCAACTTTGTCTGGCAGGACCGCCGCAGTGGCATCAGTGTCGGCGTCAAGGATTGTGGAACCCCCGTCGCCATCATCTTTCAGTGTCGTTGTCGTACTCGAGTTGGCGGTACCCACGTTTCCTAGGTCCAGGTCGATAGGGTTAGGCTCATCGGCATCACTGCCAACTTCAAGATCCACCTCCTCGTATTCTTTCGTACCGTCATCGAGGTCCAGGTTTATCAACGGGTTAGATTCGCTTTCGTCATGAGCTAGAAACATATTGTCAGCCTCTGTTGTGGAAAATGTGATGCTGAAGTCGGAGAGTGAGCGAGCATGCATTCGAAAGGTATGACTGAATGATGGCTTCTCCAATTTTGAATCCGCCCGCTCAAGCCACCGAGAGTGGAGGGCTTGGCGAAATCCGTCTTCCCCTCGATTATGCTCTTCAATATATCCTGTCCCGCAAGTGACGCAGAAACATAAATGCGGGTGACAACAAGTAGAAAATAGGCTAGGGCGATGGGTGGTGGGTTTACCATTTGATTCGACAGGCTCCTCGGTCGCTGCAACATGGGATGTCTGGTCGTCCGTTCCGAGCATATCCCCGGGCGTCGGCTCAATGGTTTGACCTTCGGTGTAATCGCCCTCTGCGGCACCCTGATCACCTTCATTGGCGTTCTGTTCGACTCCATTGATGTTTTGTTCATCTTCGTCGGCGTCCTCGTCGTTATCCAAAATGGACGCCTTCAAGTCGACGCCATCTTCTGCATAACTGATGTCATCCTCGATATCCTCCTTGCGGATCTCATCGGCTTCGTCTGTAGGACTTTCAAATTCGTCAAGTCGCTCATCACGTCCATCGGCAGTGTTAGTTTCCAGTACGCTAGCGGTAGCCTGCACAGGAGATTCAAAAAGGTGGATGACTTCGTCGAGTCCTTTGCCTGCCGTTGCACTCTCGATTAGGAACTCCAGACGTTTGCTTGCGCATGGCCTGGTAAAGAGATATGTGTATAGCGTCCGGGAGCTATCCGGATCCTGGTTCTTGACAAGCAAATCGAAGATTTCAAGAATCTGACGCAACGTGACACTGGAAAGATCCCGCAAGCATGACTACAAGACAGTTAGTTAGTACAGAAATAGCAGCATTTTTGGAGGAAGGCTTCTTACCTCCGCAAATTCAAGTCCAAGTTCGTCGACTTGAAAGACCAACTCTTCTTCATGAGCAATTTCATTTGCCAATTCCTCTCGGAACCCTGACAGCAACTTCTCCACAGTCTCATCGAGGATGGAGGTCTCGGTAAAAAACCCGTCCGAGGCATTTGAGAAAAAGGGAAACTCGTCTCCTTTGTACTGTACCGTGATCGCAGGGAAGTCGGTTTCAGAAGCCGCGACTGAGTCATGGCCAGAAACTGATGGCTCCTGTTGTTCAGAATCCACACCAAATGCTCCATACTCTACATCCTCGACTTCTCCGTCTTGTATCGTCTGGTTTTCCGGCTGTTCGTGGAAGTGAACGGAGGAGACTTTCGCAATTTCGTCCATGACTTCCGACTGCACAACGATCGCTCCATATTCATCACCAAAGCCTTCGTCTCGTGCAGCTTGGTTTTCCGACTGTTCATCTTCACCGTTCACGCCTTCGTCATTTGTTTGTGCCTCATCGTCAAGTTCGTCTTTGGTGGCATCCTCGTCATCTTGGACAGGAGCTAGCTCAGGTTCACGAACTTCGTCATCGTCATCGTCGTAGGTAATCTCATCTTCATCCACTTGCTCGCTGTGGTCCTCATAACCACCGTGGTCACTATGACCATCCTCTGGCCTCTCGCTAACGGCGTCTTCTGTAGGCTGAAGAACACCGTCATCAACTGTGTTTTCAACTGTGACATCAAAGCTTGGAACTGCCAGGGTTTCTTCAACGTTCAGTTCCAGCTCACCATGTGGTTCATTCTCTTCTGCCTGTTCCCCGAGCTCGTAGTCAATCTCATGATCCGACTCGTGAGGTTCGTTGAAAGTATTGTAGACATTCTCATCCACGGCCGCGATTTCCACATTTGCGCCGTCGTGTTCTGATTGCTCGGCTAGTGATACAGCACTATCTTTAGTGCCAAAGGAAACAGGGTCTGCTGTGTAGCTTGCGTCGGTGCCTTGCGCATCCATGTCGTTTGTCGAGGCTTTGGCAACATCCAAGTCCGATTCTTCGAGAAGAGCTGCATCTACTTCATTTTGCTCGAGGTTTTCGATATTTGCAGCCTCATAAACATCATCTTCTGGGTGATTGCTGGTAACTTCAGTAAGCTTCCCGGGATCCGCGCTGGGCAGCGATGTTAACTCGGGTTGGTCGAGCATGTCAGTATCAAAGTCGATGAAGTCGTCGTCAAGGTGGGCATCCTGATTCAGTGGCTTCGCCATATCGACCTCCATTTCAATTTCCGCCATGTCTCGATGATCTGGGAGGGGTCGAGGTCGAAGCTTCGTCTGAGGTGGTAAGGGCTGCAGCTGAGAGTCGGTATTCGTCGGTATGGGTGGTGATGGGGATAGCTTCTCGCCAGTCAAGTGGTAGAACTGGAGATTTATATACGAAAGCTCGCGTTTCGAAAACGGACGTTGACAAACGCGTAGAACTAATCAAAGTCTTGCCGATGGGCTTGGCTGGTGAATGGGGAGGAAGTCAGAACGGTCTGCGACATTTGTTCCGGGGTGTTCTTTGGGCAAGAGAATAAGTTCAAGAGGAGTGCTCGACGCGACGGGTCAAAAAGGCAGTTCTGCAGGCGGCGACGAAGTCGGAACAAGGGAAGTTGGAGGATGGAAGTCGGAAGTACTGCAGGCGTAGATTCCTGTTGTCGATTAATTAGCACGAATACCTTAGGCAGGTACGTACACGGAGTGGTCATGCCCGGCGCGATCCCAAGAGGCTGAAGGGCAGGCTGCCGCTTGCCAGAGACGGACTAGCCCCCAAGGCGAGCCCCACCAAGCCACAGAGGCTCCCTGAAGCCACAAGCCACGGTAGCCAGCTCAGTCCCGCCTCGCACACCTCCACTGGAATATTGGCCCGCCCAGCTCCAGGAGACTGACGACTGACGCTTGAACCCGCCAACACAACGTCTCGTCTTCTCCCATTCAACACCGAATCTGCTCGATTCAGCCTGCCAAGATGGTGCGCAACGCCTACCGACCTCACCGTCTCCCGTCTCCCCTGCTGACGTGCCCCAGGTCGTCCTCGCGGCTTCGATTTGCACCCGCGGAGGGAAAGCTGTCCTCTCCAGACAGTTCCGGGAGATGCCACGATCGCGCATAGAGGCTCTCCTGGCTTCGTTCCCCAAGCTTGCCGACAGCGGTACCCAGCACACCACCGTCGAGCAGGACAATGTCCGCTTCGTATACCAGCCCCTCGACGAGCTCTACATGGTCCTCATCACCAACCGCCAGTCCAATATCCTCCAAGACATCGACTCCCTGCACCTGTTTGCCCAGGTCGTCACCAGCACATGCAAGACTCTCGACGAGCGGGAAATCGTCAAGAATGCATATGAGCTACTCAGCGCCTTCGACGAGCTCGTCACTCTTGGTTACCGAGAGAACTTAACCATCAGCCAGATCAAGACCTTCCTCGAGATGGAAAGCCACGAGGAGCGCATCCAGGAGATTATCGCCCGGGTAAGCACACACGGTCTTCGTAGGCCTTTCCCTACCTTGTACGATGCTTACAATCACCTAGAACAAGGAATTGGAGGCGACCGAGGAGCGGAAACGAAAAGCGAAGCAGCTCGAGATGCAGCGCAAGGACGCCGCCCGAAGCGGTGGTCGCCCTGGTGGCATGCCTCGGACCCCCACCTATCCTACATACACGCCGCCTTCGCGAACGAGCGCCGCCGATACCTACGACTCCTATGAGGCTGAAAAGAACAAGTCCTTCAACAAGTAAGCATAAGCTACCCCTGCCTGCACGCAACAATGCGACTAATACAAACTAGGCCCACCGCCCCCAAGGCCAAGGGCATGCAACTTGGAAAGAAGTCCAAGACCACTGATATGTTCGAGCGAGTACGAGGCGATATGGGCGGTGAGATTGACGATTCCCCTCTCGTCGCCCCGGCCGCTGTTCAGCACGCCGAGCCCGCCGAGCCGCGCATCTCCTCCACGCTAGACCGCGACGCTATTCACATCACCATCTCGGAAACGATCGCGGCCAAGCTGTCTCGTGAAGGCGCTGTCAACTCGCTAGCAATCACCGGTGACCTTACTCTTCGTGTCTCCGATCCTAGCTTGACCAAGCTCAAGCTTAACCTCCGCGCTGTCGCCTCCCATGGAGCCCAGTTCCGCACCCACCCCAATGTCGACCGTAACCTCTTCAACAGCTCAAAGACTATTCAGATGAGCAACACGGCCCGAGGGTTCCCCGTTAACAACGCTGTTGGCGTCTTGCGATGGAGAGCCTCTCCCAAGGCTGACGACACCAACGCGTGCCCCATCACCTTTACTGTCTGGATCAACAAGGAGGGCGACAAGTACAACATGACAGTCGAGTACGAGTTGACCGGTGGTGATGCTTTGAGGGATGTCAGTGTCGTTATTCCTTACTCTGGCAGTGAGCCCGTGGTGTCAAGCTTCGACGCCACCTATGATGTGTCGGGCGACGCTCTTGAGTGGACCATTGGCACCGTGGATGAGGACAGCCCTAGCGGCTCCTTTGAATTCGAGGCGGAGTCCGGTGATGAGAACGATTTCTTCCCTATGACCGTGAGATTTAACAAGACGGCCCCCTTCATGGATGTTGACGTACGTATCTCCTTTTTCAACAACCAACCTCTGCTAATCATGGCCTAGATTCTTTCCGCGTCGCTCCTAGAGGAGGATGAGGAGGTGACTTTCTCCAAGGAGGTCAAGTCTCACGCAGACAACTTTTTGATTGAGTAGATAGAGCCTAAAAAGCCGGTCATGTTTGGGAAGTAGTCTAGCTTGGGAGCTGAGCCGGTCGGTCTACGAATAAGTTGGCGGGCTTTGTCATGAAAGTATAGGCATCAGGAGTGTCTGGGCTTAGAACCTAATGGCGCAATGCAATGTGGAACAAGAACGTGTTTATCATGAAAAGAGCACAGTTTGTAACGATATCCCCTCTCTGGTCGTTTCGTGTATGCTTTCCGTTGAATGTCGGTCTTGTAAACTACTAAGTGTAACTGGCAACGTTCGTACAGTGTCGGATGTGTGGGTACCGCACTGTACCGTCGCGGTAGCCCAACACCAACAAACCGCAGCTTCTTTTGAACCCTAGTCCACCTACGACACTCATCAACCCCAAGTAGTCGCAAGATTGTTCGGAGAATCCACGGAAATGGTCGTGCCGGCGAAGGCTCTAGTTCAATTCCAGGATTGAAAAGACAAAACAAAGCCATGACTGAGGAAAAGCAGCTCGCGTTATTCAGCGAGACCGAGTACGAGGACAAAGCCCCCAATGGATACCCCGTGAGTTGTCCAACGCTAGATCTCTCGACAACATGGGATAGCGCTGGGAAGAATCTCTTCGTCTGCCGGCCTCCTAGACAGGTGGTTTCCAAGATACACCAGGTCGGTGCGCCTGGTCAGAAGGCACCCGAGGCGCAGGCAGTTACGTGGAAGCCTGACGGTGAGTCCCCATCCACTTAGTTCGTGGGGCCTCGCGTGCAGCATCTAAGTCGCTCTCTTTGGTATAGGACAGTTCCTCGCCGTGGGATGGAGCGATGGCTTCGTGCGGCTGATGGGCCTGGAAAACAACAAGGCCGCTCACCACATCCCAGTGTGCGAATCGTCAGAGGCTAGGATAACGCACATTGGCTGGTCAAGCAACATCATCGCCGACAAAGGCGCCAATATCGTGGCCCAGGCTCTCAAGAGCGGCCTATCCACGGACTTGGGTTATGGTGGCGATGACGTTCCCATGGACTTGCCGCGGGAGCTCACCTTTCTCGAGGTTGATACTGCACTGCCCAAGATCAGCCCCCTCCCGAGTGCCAGTGCCGGCGCAGGGTACGTGGCGAGACTCAAACTGCAATAGCTTGTTTGTGCTGAATTCGTTACAGAGAAGATACGATGGTGTTTACCTTACGTACGGGAATCGACTTTCTGTTCCAGCCCCCAAAGCCAGAGGACTACGATCAAGTTAATGTCATGGTCATCGGGACCAGCGACAGCAAGCTGCAGCTCAGCATATACGACTCATTCATCATTGGCAGCTTCCCGTGTCCGACGCTGGGTGCTTCCGCTGTGTCACAGCTCGTCCATCATGCCTCGCACCCTCAAGTGTCAACTCACGCCCTGTTACTGGCGGAAAAGTCTGAGGAGCCAGCGGAAGTTCATCTCGTTCCCATGGACTTGCCATTCATATCGTCATCTCCCATTAACCTATCACTTCTGGCATCCAAGTTGACAACCCTGCAGAAGATGTTGAGATATCTCAAGCAGACACAATTACACATGCAGGTAGAATGGAAGAACACGCGCGAACTCCCCAGTCGATTTCTGCGAAGTATCGAAGGTGACCTTGAGAATATGGAGACCGGCCCTCGTGGGATAGTCCCTGCTTTGTACCACACGGTCGTTACCGGACATGCCTATGAGCCGGTCCGTGAATGGCTCGTCGATAGTCTTGCCGAACGGGTATGTAGACCAGCATCTCCGAATGAGAATGTCCACTGACACATCATAGGGACACAAACGCTGGGACAAAGCAGTCGTGTCTGGGCTGGAGAACCTCCGAAGCTTGGTACACGAGAACTTCCTACCGGCCCTCGACCGCTGCGCGATCATCCTCAGCAGGCTCCAGGGCCTCGCTCAATTCTACGACGACCGGGATGATATTGGTTTCTCTGTGACGCAGATAAACCGCGTGACGGACATCATCAGCTGTCTTAGCTTTGTCGGCAACAAAATCCTCATTGCCGTCATGGACGAGCTCGAGCACTTCACTGCCTTTTCGACGTGGTTGCGCTTCCAGATTGACCGGTTAGCATCTTCAAGCTCTGCCAACGAGGAACTCACCGAGAAAGAGGCAACGATGGACCACGACAAGGTCCTCACCTACATCGAGCGGTACCTTACCGAGAGCCCCCTTAAGATCTTCTTCGACGATATCGAGAAGGATGACTACAATGCAGACTGGGCGCATATAGAGGACGGCCCTAATCTGTTAGACACACTCGACAAACAGCTGACGAAACAGGAGAACGGCCAGCTAAGCATGAAGGCCTTGCCGCACGTCGACTTCCTAGTCAACTATGTCACTACTTGGTGCAACCGGATCTTCAAAGACATTGCGGAGGCCAAGAAGCGGAGCGTCCGGTTTGGTAAGCCAACCAAGCTCTCTGTTGGCCACCCCATCACCAGAATGGACATGAGAATGTGCAGAACGAAGAGCAGCGTATGTGCCTAGTGTCTAGTCCGCTATTCGCTGCAACGCTGACGCCGCGTGTAGGACATGAAGATGGTGACCGCATTGACGTCCAAGGAAACCAAGAACCAAGGTCACTATCTCTCAACGCTTTACGATTTCCTCCGGGACAAAAAGCTGACAGAACCCAGTTCACATCTTCTCCGTTGGCATCGACATTGTCAACGGTATCAGTAGCAACCTGCCCCCAACGTCTTATTGCATCGACCTCGGCAACCAGACTCTCATCGATTTCAAATTCCTCGACGACGACACCCTCATCATCCTCGCTAGTGGAGAGAGTAAGTTCCTCCCCCTTCTCATCTACTACCCGCGACCCTAATTATGTGGGTAGACAACGTTCCGAAAGCAGTCAGCGTGCCAATCCAGCCTGATAGGCTTGCCTACAGCCCTTACAATCCAGCCAGCCCAAGTGATGTCACTCGTATATCGGTGGCCAATTTCGTAAAGTACTCGTTCCCCGAGAACCTGACACTACGTCCGATTCGGATGGAGGTCCATGATAGGAGCAATGTAAGGGGAGAAGTGCCCGCAAGGATCTGCTTGTTGGAGAGCAACTGTACTACTCTGCGGACATTCACATGGTCGGATTCTGTAGCTTGAATAATGTCAGATCATGGGTTTCACAATTTGCAATCAAAACACAGGTTCATCGATCTTAGTGATTGGTTCTTCACGCCAATAAAATAATGGTCTTTGTGGCAAGAGAGGCGGCAGCATGGCAGAAAGCAGTTGATGATTCGCTCAGATAAGTATTGATACATGGTAAAGATAGGATGAAAGTTGATACGGCATAAAACCTCTGAGGATTTCCATCACCCTTGTCGAGGTTTGGTAATGTTGAAAAACTCGGTCAGACCCTCAACCACAGCCTCTACATTCATGTTGACTAGGGGCATGCTGTCGTACGAGTCCTCCTTCATGATGGCGACGAGAGCAAGGTAGCGGTCGACCTCGCGCAGCATGATTGGCTTGTTGCTATCGTGCAAAACCAGGCAGCTCTCGGCCGTTGGACAGCCAACCTGGTCGTCCAAGGGAGCACTCCATGGCTCGCCCTCGAGGCGGCGGCGACCATCGTCGCTGCGCTGCCACGTACCGTAGACTTCGGTAATATCGATGATGACGTCGATGTAGTCGCTGCAGATCTCGTAGCTGGCCATGTCGGCAGTCGCACTGTCGGTGGCGATGTAAATCTTGGAGAGCACGTCGAAGAGGTAGGCCTTTTCGAAGCGGCATGTGCGGCACAGGTTGGTGAGCATGGACTCCAGAGTACCGAGGCGAGGGATGAGCTTCTGGATCACCTTTGAGAAAGCCTCGAAGATGGAGTGGTTGTAGATGGAGGTGAGGTGGAACGTGACTGGGGCGTTCTCAAATCCGTGGTCTGAAAGCTCATCCTGAATACGGATGGTGATGTCACGCTGAATATCGAGCTTGTAGTCGTCCGATAGGCCGTCAACTTTGTGGATGAAGACTTCTATGTTGATGTTGGGGTAGAAGCGTTGGAGGGAGAGGATGGTGGTATTAAGGCGCATAACGGCCTCGAGGTAGTCGTCCTGGGCATCGATAACCCAGATGAGAGCGCCGATCTCACCAAATATGGCCTCCATATCGAAACCGGGGTTCTCGAAGATGTCGATCTGGCCAGGGAAGTCCCAGACTTGGAAATCCATGAAGGAACTACAAACCAAATGTCAGCAAGTCCAAGGGGGTTGGACTAGAAGGGGGTACTGACGCCATAGAATCCTTCTGGATGCGAGCTGTCGACTCGAGAAAGAGGGTCTCATTGGGTGGTAGCTTGTGGAAGACTACGCTCGAGATGGAGGACTTTCCACTTCTAAAACACGCTGTGAGCTAGATGTCGCCGTTCTCCAGAGGGTTCACGTACCGTCGTTGACCCATCAGTAGCAACCGGGGCTTGCCCTTGACCGCAGGGCCAGTGGCGGCGGCATCAGCAGGTGCGGCTTCAGGTGCATCCTTCTTCGGGGCTCCTCTGCGGGACTGTTCATAGAGACGTTGGAGATTTAGCTTGGCTGGACTCATTTTCCCGGGGAGGATCTGGGAGGACGAGTCTTCTCCTTCGTCTTGAGAGGGCACAACGAGGCCCTGGACAGGGGGGCCGAGAGACATGGTGATGTGTTAGGGAGAAGAATACTGCTTAGTGTGTGCAATTGACTTATTGTAGTGGAGGCGGGCGCGTTCCCCGGGGTTGATGTGCTTCAGTGATGGGGAGTTTAATCTGGGGTTGGGTTGATAGTGACAGGAGAGCGGTCCACAGATCGCAGCTCTCACTCTCTGCTCAGCTCACTAGAATTGAGCAAAGTGTTGCCTCAGTTTCTCGGCAGTCTGTACACTGGTCCAGACTAGCCTCGAGCGTTTGGGATGCGCTGCCACTCCACCTCATCCAATACCATCCCACTCAGGATATACGGTCTCATCTGCCTTCTTGGATGATCGGAAGGCTCCCAGATTGTTAACGCCCATCCACACTGTCACGAATAGGCGTGTCACAGCTTTGGTCCAGTCGTTCTGACAAGGCTGCTGGGCAATGTGGCGATGTGGCGATGAGTTGGGCGCCGGGGTGCTGAGTCCGCAAAGCGCGGACGGGTTTTGCTTTTGTTGTTGTATGGCGTTGGTGTCACTGACGTAGCCACAAGGGGTCGGTTTTGCTTGGGCCTTGAGACCTGAGGCTTCGAGTTGGAAAACTTGCAAGGAACTTGGAAAGCTGAGGCCCCGGTCTGGGGCCACGAAGCCAAATATAACAAAGCCAGGTCCTCTCGCTCCCGTCCTCTCGCTTTCATGGGTAACACAGACTCATCGACACTGCAGCCCAACCCAGCCCTGCCCACTCAGCGACGTCCACTCGTGAGTCAAATTGCCAGGCCACGGCCTCCGCCACTGCGCGCTGGCCCGTCATGAGCGGCTCCAAGCTAGGCTGGAGTAACGGCACACACGGAGAAGCGAGAGTCGAGGGGCTTTAGAGGCGGCGGCGGGAGAAAGCGAGCAATCGACAGGGCGAAGGGCGAGGCTACCGGGATGGATGGTGGTACACCCGGCACGGCCCACTCGGGATCCTGGAACCGTCGCAAACCTCCGTCTCTGCCGCTCTCCGTGTCATGTTTATGGCTACCGATGCCTCGCTCCCGTGGTGTCACTCGAAACCAGCCGTATCGCAACTTGCACCACCCACTCAAGCAGCCCAGGCCCAACGAGGACGCGGAGCAAGGAAGACGGGAGCAAACAGTAGAAAAACGCAGGTAGGAAAAAAGGAAAAGGGCAAATGCTGTAGTGTGCTTACCTCCATCGCTGTGTCAAAGCCAGCCAGCACCAGTCGATAACGCGGTTGGCCGGAGGATGGCTGGATGAGTGATAGACAGGGCTGAGCGGTGACTGATTCTCAGCGCCTCGTTCGAGCTGGCGCCAATCACCAAGGCTGACAGGCGAAGAGGCCCGAGATAGCGAGCCGGTGCTACTTTTGCTACGGCTGGCGGCGCTGGCTGAACGAGCTTGCTGCAGCGAGTCGATGGGTAGCTGGATGAGATGGCGGGACGGAGGCGGCGGCGCGCGTGTCCAATAGTCGTCCGCGCTCGGCAGGGAAGCAATCCGGAGTTGAGACGTAGTCTGACGTATTCGCAGCTGTGGTTCGCCCCCTTCTCCTTTGTGAGCTTGCAGGGCTGAGCGAGAGAACGTGTGGATGTGGGATGTGGGAGGACGGAGGGATCGAGTATTGTGATTTGATGGCCACCGTGGTTTGGGCCGGGTCATTCATTATCAGGAACGAGCCTCAGTGAGGAGTAGTAGGTACCAACAAGGGCGCTGTCGCATCGCGGCACGGATCCTTACAGGGCCCTGTGAGGGGAAACTACAGAGCTCTAGTAGCTGTCATCCACCCAGTACCCCGCCCCTACAATTCGCAATGGGGGGAACGGCCCAGCGCCAGCCGCTAATTAGCGTGCCGTGTATGGACCGGGGGTCACGAGACCCAAGTGGTTTTCCTAGTATCAGCCTGACTCCTACATCTCGATTCCAGTTGAACCTCATTGTCGAAGACCTTAGCGGTAACATCTCCCCAGAAGCCAGATTCTTGGTCAGTTGTAGCCCCCAAAAGGACTAGCCGGAGGAAACCTTTGTCATTTCCTTCCTCACCCCAGCTGCTTCTACGCACGCGCCCCCCCGGTATCCCCTACACGGGAAGACACCCTCGTGAACAGCGTCTGTATAAAGCTCTTCCTACGCTTTAGCGCCTTGTGCTCGTCCACTTTGCTTGATGCGCTCTGGGAGCCCGTATCTCTGTCAGCTGCATAAGTTGGTGATGTGTCTAGTGTGGAGGCCATGTCATTGGAGGTTTTCGCTTCCGCTGCTGAAGGAGTTTTGGCGGGCGACGCCGACTTCGCTCTGGGAGACGTCGACTTCTCACTGGTAGAGTCCTTTATCCAACCCGTTAGTGACCGGAACCTGTTTTCCTTGACGTCTTGTGAGATGCAAACCTTGGCAGCCTTTGATTTGCGAGCTTGGCTCTCCAACCCAGCCCGCGTCTGTCCCGCCGCGTCCGCAATGGCACCTGCCACCGTTTTCCCCTTCCACCCGGAGCACTCTTCTGGAACAGGGACGAATCGGACGTAGCCCCTCGAGGCGGGTACTCCTAGTGCCTGGTCCATGTGCTGCTGCAGGAGGACGACGTTGCGTTTGTTCGTGGCCGGCTGCACCAGGCTTGAGAGGGCCTCGATGGTCAGCACGTATGCCGGATCGCAACAACCGCCGAAGAAGATGCACGCGCTGTGCCTCAGTGTAACCACAATTGAGCCTAGTGGTCGGTGGTATCTGACTGCCAGGTGCTGCGAGAGCTCTTTGACAAAGGTAAATTCGTCATGGACCTAGTGTTTCTTTCGTCAGGACCGTGTATCTTAGAGGCGAAACGGCGAGCGTCGCTTCGGCAAGAAAGCCACATACCACGACGTTAGTCTTGATCTCAGCCAAGACAATGGCCTCATCCCGTACCGTATCCCCGAGGGCATCCTTGTCCTTCGACGAGAATGCCTCCTCAAAATATAGACTGCGCTTCTTGGCAAGCTCAGGGCGCGACTTCTTCTTCGCGAGTTTGGTCACGTCGCCAGGCGGCGGACTCCGGATGTCTCTCAGCAGCTTCTGATCGCCTTCCATGACAGGTTCGAGGCTCGTCTTGTTCATCCTGGACATGGCTCTTCGGTCGGGTGAGGTCAGTTTCAAGGGCGAAGGAGGCTGCGACAATTCTTCAGGCGACCCTGAGGAGGATTCTTGTGAGTTGGAAGCTTCCGCCATGGTCGACTCTTTCTAGTGAACGAGAGGTCTTTTGTATGGGCTGTCACCTGGGCTCATTTGAAAATAAGATGGAAAAGTAGACCGGGCACTTGAGATAACAATCAATAACGCTGCGAATGAGATAGCAGTAACAAAGTAACGTGGCGGTGCGCCCGTGAATCAATGCCAATGGGAATGACATCAATAGCCCAGAGAGCACCCGGATAAGAAGAGGCACGGCGCATTGTCCCGTACCTGCCCGTCAATGGTACTTGAGGAGGCGGGATCTTCAATTGTTTAGTATTTAGATGGGTCCAAACTCGGGACGATCACAAGCAGGCACGAGGAAAGGATCATAATGGCTGCGGAGGGAAGTAACAAACAAAGCATGCTTAACCTAGCGGAGCTTGACGCGGTCTCTATCCAGACTGACTGCACCTACCAGTACGGAAACAGTCTCCAGGCCTCGCAGAAGAAATGCGGGATGGATGAAACGGGAAACAGGAAACCTCGCTAAATGAGCCAAACGATCAAGCCAGAATTTCCCCGTTGCAGTGGTCCTTAATACTGTGCTACCCGTCGCCGTGCATTAAGCCAAGTCTCTGTGCAGCCACCTTTTCAAGATGAAACAAGCACGCACGAGAATCTATATATCCGACGTCGAACATTCCGCGCTAAGCGTTGTTACTCGTGCTGGCTTCCGGCTCTCAGACGCATCTAACGTCAGTGGCCTCCTCGGGTCCATGAGGCTTCCGCTCTTGTAATATGGCTAGGTAGATTGCCGTTATATTGACATGCAGAGGTACCTTGTATCGGTTTTGGACCAAGATGCTCGGGATTTTTTCAAATGTCGTAAAATCCATTGCCAACAGGCCGGGAAGGATCCAGATTTTCAGTCACATATATCCATTATCACCATAAACTGACAGATGATCCCCATATAATTATAGACATGCTCTAACCATTGTAGTGGTGGAACTGTGATGGTGTTGATCAGTACGGTTGTGAAAATATGAGGACTCGCTCTCAGATCCTATCGAGGGGTATAATTCTCCACAAAGAAGCAATAAACAAGATGACCACAACACCAATTCAAGCGGCAATCGCCAGGAGAGTGGCATTCTTTTAATCTTGCAGACAAGCTCACAGTCCCCAAAATTCACAACTCCATTCGTAGTGTACTTCCGTCCGTCCAACACAGCAGGCTGGACATGTGATGAAGCCCAATTAAGTACAAATCCAAAGCGTAACTCGTCCATTTCCCATGGGCTCATGCCGTGCATCTTGAACAAAAACAAAAAGATGCCCAGCCAAATTTGCTTCCAGTAAGATCAAAAGTGATCAAGAGTCCCGGTCGCAACGTGAACTCGTCCCCTAGGTTCCATCCCACCCTGTTTCCCTCCCACACTCACATTAGGGTGACACAACGTTGGGGTCTGTACCAGCGGTAGCGCCCTGCCAAGATGAGCTGACCTCGACTCGGGCCATTGAATCCCTTTACCCCTATTTCTACGACATTGTTGGGCTTCCCGTCTTGCGCTCGGGTCCACTCGAGGCCTGGTCAAGTTGTCTCTGAAGGGTAGTCTGGTATCCTGCCAACCCCAGAATGATGGCCTCAAGAGGCACCAGGAACACAGACAGACCCAGGCCGGCCTTGCTTTGCTTGCACAGGGTTCCAAAGTGAGGTTGGGTCATCATGGTCACGTCCTTCCACCGACATGTCCAGCTCTGCAAAGAATCGGCCGTTGTAGACGTGTTTACAGCGTAGAAGAAGGCCATGGCGATTATGGCAGCGATGAGAGCGATGACCGGCGTGGCCAACGATAGTGCCATGTGGACGCCCAGGCGGCTCCGGACCTGTGGAGGAGCTTGTTAGTATCGAAACAAGCAAAAAGAAAGAACAGACTTGAGACTTACGATTTGGGTCTTGCTGGCAAGGAGTGAAATGACATTTGCCACAATAACAATGGCACTTCCAGTCACCAGGGCCACTGTTGGGCGGAAGTCCATGTTGTATGGCCACAAGGGAAGCAGGAAATCGTCGGGAACGTGTGTAGCCTGATAAACGGCCATGGAATCGGCAGAGACACCGAGAACGGTGATGCCCGCGACCAAGGCCAGGACAGTCAAGCCCAGGCGAGCGTTGTCGATGAGACGATACATGTGAATCTTGGAATCCAGCCGGAGATCCTCGGAGTCGACCTCAAAGTTGGAGGCCGAAACTTCCGTCTTGGTGCCAGCGGTAGACATGATGTCAAAAGTAGGTATTAGGCAATGGAATGGAGCGGCTCGGGGAATAGAGAACGAGAAAGGCTACCTCGGCGAAAGGGAAAAGGAGAGACGCTGGACAACGGCGGGGAAAAGGAAAGGAAAAGAAAAAAAGGAATAACCAAGGAGAATAGTCAAAGAAAAGAGACTTGGGGTGTTGCAGCAATGGTTTCTACGTGGGAATGCTCAGCGAAGATATAGCAAGTTTCAGCATGCATGCCTTGCCGCTTGGTAGGAACCGTAGTTCCAAAAATGACAACCATGACGGCGAGAGACCAATGACGAGCAGCGAGGTCCGTGACGGAGCGAAGCGCCCATGCATGATAGGCGCGCTGGCCTGAACGGCCCGGGCGGGATGTGAAGATGATCTAGATTGGAGGTTGGGCGGCCGAGAGATTGGCCTCCGTGAGGGCTTCGGGATTGGCTCGGCGATCGCAGACGTTGGACGCGAGGGTGTTTGGTCCGGGCGCTTAGGACCGGGGCTGCCCAATCACGCGCCCCCCAGACATCAAATGCTACCCACGGCGTTGCAAAGTGCCTATCGCGGCGCCTATGCAGGTCAGTGATGGTGGTGAGCGGTGGGAATAAGTTCGGAAGAGACAGGCATCGAGAATGCATCATGCAAGGGAACAATGGCGGGCGTCACCGACTCCGTTTCGTCATGTCAACTAGGAAGCGCGGGATTGCACTGGGTGTGTGTAGTGTGGGGGTGCAGCAATTGACGCAGTTGAGATGCGATACCACCAAGGGCCGGATCCATGTGATTGAGCACGTGACTGAACCAAATAGGTACGCTCCCCAGCTATTATATCGTGGACTACATCTTGGACTCTTTGCTGTCCGAGTCTCTTGAGCGGAAACGACACCTTCTCCATGTCTCAAAGAACTGCTTCGGTTCAACACGAACCGCAAATAGTCATTCTAGATATTTGAATACGCATTCTTCTACATCTTCGTCTTCTTCTTTTCTTTCGATCATCATCATCATTCAGGAATCAACCACAGGGTCGCTTTTTTCTTCATCCAAGCAAAATGACTCCTGATGTGCTTTTCTTTAAACCCGCAGGTAGGTGGACGTAACCAAGGTAAGATACAAGGGGGAACATGTTTGTGAGCCAACTAATCCGTTTAGACCGCAGACTGGTACTTTGCGTTGTGGGTCTTGATAGCTCTGTGTCACACATATCAGCATTGTCCTCAACAAGGACAGGAATAAAGCTTACCGGCCACTGGGGTCCGACTGCTGAGACCATGTTGGGGCCCAGCGCTGGACAGTTCCCGCACAAGTCGAAGGGAAATGCTCGTCGAACATGCAGCGGTACCAGTATCTATTATCCCATTGTCAGTCAATATCCTGTCATATATCGTTGCGGAACAGAATACGTACGCCTCCTTAGTATCGGGAACGTCGGAACCCCACTCCGGCTTAGGGTTCTTCATCATTTCGTCAGTGACCTGAAGCTCGGCGTTGTCCTTGAGTGAGTCAATCCACCCGTAGCCAACACCATCAGAGAACTGCTCCTTCTGCCTCCAGAGGATCGCATCAGGGAGATAAGGCTTGGCGTCGGGCTCGTCGGTCGTGTCGAAAGCCTTTCGGATAATATACTTCTCCATCCTGTCCTTGGTGATCATCTTGTCGGCGGGATCAACGTTCATGGAAGTCTCAAGGAACTATCATGTCTCATTAGCGTAGTCCCACTCATCCCTTTCTTCCCTCTATCGTTCGACTTACCTCCTTATCCAGGAAAGGCACACGGGCCTCGAGACCCCAGGCAGAGGTCGACTTGTTGGCTCGCAGACAGTCGGCATAGTGCAGGTTCTTGACACGAGCGACAGTCTCCTTGTGCAACTCCTCCTTGTTAGGGGCAGCATGGAAGTAGAGGTAGCCACCAAAGATCTCGTCACTACCCTCACCACTGAGCACCATCTTGATGCCCATGGCCTTGATCTTGCGGGACAGCAGGTACATGGGAGTCGAGGCTCGGATGGTGGTGACATCGTAGGTCTCCAGGTGGTAGATAACATCCGACAGAGCGTTGAGACCATCCTCGATAGTGAAGGTCATGACGTGGTGGCGGGTGCCGAGGAACTTGGCGACCTCAAGCGCAGCCTTGTTATCGGGGGACCCGGGCAGTCCGATGGAGAAGGAGTTGAGCTGAGGAAGGTAGGTGACGGTATCGAGATGATCATCATCGGGGTCGATACCGACGAGACCCTCACCAGTGTCGGGGTTGCTAGCCAGCTCGGCAGTGGCGTCGTTGTCCGCGGCCTGCTGTCGCAGCCTCAACATCTCGCGCTGAGCAATGGAGGCGACCAAACTGGAGTCTAGGCCACCAGAGAGAAGAACACCGTAGGGGACCTCGGCCATGAGGCGCTTGCGGACGGCCTTCTCCAGAGCTTCTCGGAGAACCTTGTAGTCTACGGGGGTCTGGGGCACCTTGGCGGGATCCCACCACGAGGGGTTGAAGTATCGGGTGGTCTTGCCGGTCTTGGAGTCGAAGACATGGCCGGGAGGGAAGGCCTCAATCTTGTCGCAAACAGGGTGCAGGGACTTGAGCTCTGAGGCGAAGTAGACAGTGCCGGGCTCCTTGGAGGACCAACCCTGGTAGAAGGTGGTGATGCCGATGGGGTCGCGAGCGGCGATGGTGCGGTCCTGCTTCTTGTCGTACAGGACGAACGAGAACATGCCATCGAGGTAGTTGGGGGCGTCGATGTCGTACTGGGTGTACTGTGAGGAATATTTGTGAGCTCATTGTCCCTATGTGCGGGTAGTGAGTCACTTGGGAGTTGGAGGAGATCTTACCAGGGGGATGATGACCTCGCAGTCGGAAGTGGTCTTGAAGTGGTACTTTCCGTGGAGGTTCTTTCGGATCGAACGATGGTTGTAGATCTCACCGTTGACAGCGAGAATGATGCTATCATCGGCGTTGGTCAGGGGCTGAGCGCCAGACTCTGTGCAAGACGGTTAGGCGACGGATTGGAGGGCGTGGAGGGGCGCAAGGGAGGGCGCAAGGGGCAGTGACTTACCAACACCAACAATGCTCAGACGCTCATGGCAGAGAACTAGACGATCGATGCGGTTAACAAGCCATCAAGACGCAGCTTGGGAGCCAATTGACCTACTGGTGTTGTTGGAGATGACGCTTCCACCTGGACATGCGACTCAGCATTTGCGCTCCGGACGAGACGAGGGACAAGGGCCATCGTCGGCTCAGAGGCTACTTACTCCAATCGGGGCCACGGTGCCGAATCCTGCGACAATCGGGTCAATGACTAAGATCCAGAGTGGGAGCACGGGTGCAAAGAAACACGTACGCTTTTGAAAGGCGAAGCGCCGTCGGCTTGAACTTCTGGACGTCGGGATGACTGCGTCGCGAACAGCGTCAGTTTACAGCGTCCCGAGTGTTTTCGGCGGGGTGTGGCCGGTGTGCGGCGTGCGCGCGCGGAGCGATTGGCGTGGCGGGGTTGATTGCCCGTTGCCCCTCCAGATCCATCCATGTAACGCGTTGGCCGCGCAGCGCAACCGGCAGACCGAGGGCGGGCGACTTACCGATGGCAAGCAAAGATTCCACACATGGTTGCGGTTTTCGGCGGATGAGGGGATTGACACCACGGAAACAGGACAAGACGGTCTTTACGGATGAGAGGAAGGGAAGAGGAAGGGAGAGAAGGGCGGGAGAGGGCGCAAGTTGGCTCAAAAAAAAAAGAGGAGTCACTTTAAAACTCCACCCGAGAAGATGGCCCGGTACAGGCAAAAAAAAAAAGTGGAAGGTCGCCGCCGGGTTATGAACTGAGGTCAAAGTTCGCGTCCTTGGCCTCCTTGCCTCCTTGCCTCCCTTCAGCTATCCACCACTGAGTCAACGCGAGACCGCAGTCGGCCGGAAGATAGATACGCTTCCTTGTCCAATGGCTACCTCACCGCGACATGAGCCGTGTCACTCGCCCGCCACTGATAGCGGATGCTGCTGATAACGGCTTGATCCCGGCACACGCCTGTCTCATCGTGTCTCTCGTCCCGAAATCCGCTAAAAAGCTGCTGGGACACCCATCAGAGATCCGTCCGTGACACACGCCAGCCGACTTCGGCTTGCAATTCGGCGCACCTCCATTGGTGGCGGTCCCAATATCCATGGGCCGACCGGTTGTTACCTACTTGATCCTGGCCATCGATAAGAGCGAGAGCTCCGTAAACCGTCCCTCTTTTTGAATTGTGACTCGGTTCGGCAAGCTTGGGATCCCAACTGGTGGATTGATTCTACGTGCATCATCGTCCGGCCGGCCGGCTGGACGCTGCGTACACAATTGCGTGTGTCTTGCTTGACATGCATGCTGCTACTCAGTTCTCTGTTTCGCGAAGAAGACGTGGGCCGTGGGGTGAAGCCGCCACCAGTTGCGCTGGCGGATGGGACCTGACTGAAGACATGGGGATCTGCATTCGGACCGTCGCCGAGAACAAAAAATGCATGTTGTGCAGTGCTGTAGGCGCATATGCGTTTGACCTCGTTCGTTTCTATATCCACCCGACAAATAGGTCCGAGCAAGCGATTGTTACAGTCATCACAAAGGCAATGCGGTGGGACAGAAACGTCAAAAGCAGAGCGACCATGGGCTTCAATCCGACAATGCAGCCCGGATGATTCGCCCAGATGACCGGAACCGGGAATGGAACACCGGCAGTTGAAGCCCGGGAAGGGTCCTCTACCTCGCACGACACAAGGGGGCATCGAGATGCTGTTCTTATTCAGGGCACTCGCCTTGGCTGGACCTAACTCGCGTGATGTCGAACATGCCATGCCCTGTTAGCCAACCATCATGATTGCAGATCCAGTCCGTGCAGGCATCCCGATTTTCTCAGCCACATATCAAGCAGTAATTTTCGCCTTGGTATCCCAAACGCCATAGCCACATATCCCTAATACAGTGTCTAAAGTTTCGCCTCCCTGAAGCCGGCGCGCTGCCCTCATGGAGCGGGGTTATCACGGACCACACGGCGGATCCGCTTCTCGTACTCGACGCGGTCCCTCTTGAAGAGATTGTATGCATCCGCCTGCGCGGGAGACTCGGGGTTCGGATCGTTGAGCAGGTCCTGGATGCCTAAGAGAATCTGCTTCACCGTGATGGCGGGCTTCCATGCCTCCTCCTCGTTGAGGATCGACAGGCAGACCGTACCGGAGGGGTAGACGTTAGGGTGGAACAGCGGTGGGACGAATTTGCCTATGAGACGAATCAGTACTGTGGCTTTCGTGGGGGGTTTGGCTCGCATGGGATTGCTATGCTCACATTTGGGAGGTTTCGTGGGGTACTCTATCGATCAGATCAGTCAGTGCCAGCTTCATCGGGCGGAAATGGCGGGTTCCCGTAGGTACTCACCGTCGGGGAAAGCAATCGACAGCTTGAACAGGCCGCCCTCCCAAATCGTCTTCTCCTTTCCTGGAATTCCACACTCCCAGTTCTTGACGTCCAAGACACCCTCCTTGGTGCGCGCGGGCTTCGCAAAGAACCCAAAGGGGTGGTCCCGGCGCCACTGCTTCCTACTGGACTCAGCATTCCATCGATAAGCGACAAGGGGACAAACAAGGCTTACCTCTCTTCCTGCAATCGGTTCTGGCACAGAGCCATCTTTGTCTTTGGATGTTTCGTCGGTTGGGAAGTCGGGACGAGGCTGTACGGAGAGAAATCGCAACGTGAAGGCGGTCACAAGAGGACTGGACTCGCGAAACGAGGGGTCGGGGGCGCAAGGAGCAGACTCTGGCGGTGGTGAAAGGTCAAAGCCTGTTGTGTTGCTAAATGCAACAGAGGGCGCTTTGTTGTTTGCTTTGCGGTGGGGGGCCGACAGGATGATGAGATGGCAACAGTGGCAGAATCAGACCGAAGAAGAGCTGGGGGCCTTAGGCCGATTACGCTATGGGTTCACGACGATGGTATATGATTCGATCCACCAGCCAAAACGAGGCAACTGTCGTTGGGTGAAAAGTGGCGCCAGGACCAACCAACGCCCAGCAACGCGATTCGACAGGGCACGCAGTCACACACCAGACCCCGGCAAACCCCGCCAAAGCCGCCTGAAGGTCACTGCGCGTGGCCCTGCTAAGGGGGTACCTGGATCTTGCGGATTATCAGGTACCCCGTCCGTTCCAGGCCGAGTCTTTTGGCGGGGTGGCCACTGATCCAGTTGGGTCAGGCAACCAGTCCAGGTACCTAAGACGCGGTGAGCGAGCCACTGGGCTAGTACCTACCAGCCGATGTACCACCCACCACGGTGCCTCGGCTCCCTGGGTCGGGAAGAGGTGGTCATCCACGATCATCTTGAGTATTCCGTAGCCCGGGCACAGCATCGTCTATTTCAACCTCACTCCAACATCCCAACGCTTCAACTCTTCATCTACTGTCTCCAACGCAGCTGCACACCGAAGCCCAGGGTATCTGTCTTCTGTCCCGACCTTACATCCCGTCCGGTTTCTCCTTCGCTCACCGTCGTGCGGGTGTCGGTGTCTAGTTGTGCATGTGGGGTTGTGTGAGCCGGTGAGATAGTTGTCATTATGGACGCAACAAAGGACGCCCCAGACGGCACGAAGAAGGAGGAGGTCAAGCCCACCGCGGAAGATGTTATTGCTCCTGCCCCGGATCCTCCAGCAGTTTCGGCTGCGGCCCCTGAGACGGTAGTCCCCGTTGAGTCAAAGCCAGTTGAGGCCAGCGCTGTCGAGGTTGAGCCTGTTGAGTCAAAACCTGTCGAGACACCACCTGTCAAGACTGAGGCTGTCGATACACCACTTGTGGAGGCTGAAGAGCCACCTACTAAGGTAGATGCACCGTCCGTCAAGGTCAAGGAACCGCCTGTCGAAGTTGAGGCACCGCCTGTCGAAGTCGAAGTCGAAACCAAGGTTGTCGAGACCAAGATTTTCCAGGCTGCATCCTCAGAAACATCGCCTGTTGAAACCAAGGTTGTGGAGACGAAAATCACCACCACCAAGGCTGTCGAGGTACCTCCGGTAGAAGACAAGGCTGTCGAAGACAAGACCGCTGAAGGCGATGCTATCAAGGACAACGCAGCCGAAGACAAGGTTGTTGAGACTGCGGCTGCCGAGGCGCTACCTGTCGAAACCAAGATTACTGAAACAAAGGTCACTGAGACCAAGGCCATTGAGACGTTGCCTGTTGAGTCGGAGTCGGTAGACGATGCGGTCGCCGATATCAAGCCCGCTGACACGGTACCTACTGAACCGAAGCCTGTCGAAACAAAGACTGCTGAATCGAAGCCAGCCGAAGCGAAGCCCGCCGAGGTAGTCGAGGATTTCTCGGACCCAGAAGAGGACGACTTGGATGATTTGGATGACTTGGATGGTAAGACGCATACAACCCTGTCACCAAAACTGTGCCTCAACCGCCTCTTTTAGATATGCTTGACGAATTCTCGACTGTCAAGCTGGACACGAAAAAGGCCGATGACACTACCGTGCCCGGCAAATCAGAGGTGCCCAAGAATGCTGCCGATGGAAAGAAGCCCGAGGCAGAGGAAGCTTTCTCGGAAGAAGAGTTTGCCAAGCAGCTGCAAGCCGGTATGGCTGATCTGTTGGGTGAGCTCGAACAATCGGTATGTCCATGTTATCTCATCATATGCGGGCATCAAGCTTACACCGTCATAGCCCGATATGCAAGCGCAATTTGAAGACATCTTCAAGCAAATCGCAGCTTCAGACGGAACAGCAGACCCCGCTGTACCCAGCGCCTCAACTAAGCCCGCTCCTCAGACCTCCGCCGAAGACGCTTCTTTCCAGGACACCATCCGGAAGACCATGGAGCGCATGCAGACGTCGGGCGATCAGGCCACCGCCGCCGCCGCCTCGGGCGGTGGAGACGACTTCATGTCCGAGATGCTCAAGCAGCTATCCTCGGGCGATCTTGGCGGGCTTGGTGGCGACGGCAGTGAGGAGGAGTTCTCCAAGATGCTCATGGGCATGATGGAGCAGCTCACTAACAAGGAGATCCTCTACGAGCCCATGAAGGAGCTTGACGAGAAGTTCCCCGCATGGCTTACCAAGAACCGCAGTTCCACTCCCAAGGAGGATTTGAAGCGGTACGAGGAGCAGCAATCTGTGGTGCGCGAGATCGTGGCCAAATTCGAGGAGAAGACGTACTCCGACTCGAACGCCGCGGACAGGGAGTTCATCGTGGACAAGATGCAGAAGGTATGGCCTCCACCTACACCTTAAGAGGTTTTGTGACTAACTCGAGACACAGATGCAAGCAGCAGGATCCCCGCCGTCGGACTTGGTGGGAGACATGTCAACGGCGCAGGAGGCCTTGAACCCAGGGGATGAAGCATGTAATCCTCAGTAAATACCGAGTTGGATGTCTTTATACACGTTCTATATACCCTTCCACGTGGTTATGTCGTTTTGCACGGCAAATGATGTGTGCTCGTGGTATTCCCAAACGCCAATTCCATTGACCTGATATTATAACCCCAACGCCATGATGCAAATACAAAAGCCACAGACCAGAAATCAACACTTCGCCCACTCTCAACATTGCATTACGTCGTCGTCGCCGGACATGTCCATCTGATTTGATGCTTGTTGATGTTGTTCTTGTGAAATGAGCTCCGCGAAGATGTCGTCATAGTCCTCGTCCGACATTGTTGAGGTCGGTCGTTGCAATGACGCAGGGTGTTGTTCCTGATAAGACGCAACCATAGCTTCAAGTTCTTGGTCCTCCATCACGTTATCAACCATCATGTCATCCTCTTCTGGAATCTGGAACTCCTCCTGCTGGAACATCATAGCATCTTCGATATCTGCCTCTGAAAATTCGGGCGCGTCGTGGGACAGCTGCCCCTGGTCTGCTAGGAAGCTCGTTTTGAGTAGCTGTTGTGGGTTGTTAGCAACGGCTATTGTGTCGTGGGACGTCAATGGTCTCACCTGTCCCTCAATGTCTCTCCTCTGCCATGCCTTGTCATCGCTCTTTTGGCGGACATTTTGAAGAAAGAGCTTCCTTCTGCCCTCCTGAATGTCCTCTCGCTTCCGGACAACGGGGTTGGGGCGTGTCGGTCGCGAGGCAAACTTAAACTTGATGGGTTGGATAGGTGATGACTGGATCTGTCGCTGGGGGAACGAGTTCCTATCGATTGGCGAAAGTGGTGACGAAGCGCGGACTGGCGAGGATGAGAGTGGCGAAGGCACGACTGGGCGATGGTTCCATGAGCCAGAGAAGATTGGAGCAGGGGCGAAGGACAGCATGTTGGTGGCTGTAGGTTGATTTTCTGTGTTTTTCATAGACTTGAGATCGAAAAGTCAGGGTGTCTTGCTGCAATTATTCGAGAGAGGGTGATGCAATGTAAAGTGAGTTGGAGAGTGGGAGGTGGGAAGGGGCGGGTCGAGGCATGCCTACTTGACGCGGTTCTGACACGGGCGCGTAGTCACGTGCTTTAGATAAATAGCATGACACGCGGGAGCGCGGGCGGGCAGCACTTAACAGGTACGTACCTCGGACTTGTGGTTGGTGGGGCTCCGAGGTTCGCCCCGGCCCCAGCCGAATTGGCGACCTGGGCGGACGGAGGCGATCGGTGAATCGGCACACCCAACGGAAAAACATGGCGACATTGACGACATGAGCTGGAACCAACATTGTCTATTCTGATATCACATTTTGCTCTCTTCGCCGTCGTCCTAGAATGAGGAACTGCTTCCTGCCGCAACCCTGTTCCCCGCTGTTAAGCCCTTGCGCGACCAGATGAACGTCTTTTCCTTCCCAACCCTCGCCACCCGCATCGGCGCTCGACCATGGACCTGCTCGACCTGCCGGAACCAATTGGTCCGCAGTAAACCGCTGCGACACGTCCGCGCAAGAGGATTCGCCTCGGGGCGAGGCTCGCGCGGACGCAATGCACCCGGAGGGGGGCCTGGCCGCGTCGTGCTGTACGCCTCGACGGGCACGGCGACCATCGCCGCAGGTGCGCTTGCGTTTACCGACGATATCAAGAACGGATACGAAGCCGCAGAGCGGACGGGTAGAGTGGCGGCGGCGCTGGCCATCTGCATCAATGAGTACGGCGCCAATCGCCTTTCCGAGGCCGAAGGCTTTGGGCTAACGACACGGCAGCTACCGGACGACGTTGAATGCGAGAGCGACCACCGAGGACAGGGAGGACCAGGATAAGCTGCTGAACTCGTGCCACAAGCGATGCGCCGAGCGGACGTTGGTGGTCTTGGAAAAGAACGGCGGTATCTTCATCAAACTCGGGCAACACCTGGTATGTGTCTGATCACATCTTCCGGGCTTTGGTCATGGCTAACAGCGAGACCGCAGAGCGCCATGAACTACCTTCTCCCGCCTGAATGGACGACGACATTCATTCCCCTCCAAGACAAATGCCCTGTATCATCATTCGAGTCCATTGAGAACATGTTCCGTCTGGACACAGGGGACGGCCTCTGGGACTACTTCTCCGAGTTCTCGAGCGAGCCCATTGGCGCCGCCTCACTCGCGCAAGTACACCTGGCGACCATCAAGGAGTCTGGTCGCAAAGTTGCCGTCAAAGTCCAGCATCCGGAACTGGAGGCATGGGCTCCGCTGGACCTCGCCTTGACCAGATATACCTTCTCGACCCTGAAGCGCTTTTTCCCGGAATACGACCTTGAGTGGCTATCTGCCGAGATGGACGTCTCTCTGCCCAAGGAACTCGACTTCCAGGAGGAGGCACACAACGCCGGTCGCATGAAGGCGCATTTTGCTCAAATCCCCCACCTACCGCTTGTTGTCCCCGAAGTCATCTGGGCGAAGAAGCGCATCCTCGTAATGGCTTGTGAGTCTGGACGCCGCCTCGACGACCTAGAGTACCTGGACAACAACGGGATCGATCGCGACGAGGTTTCCGCCACCCTCGCCCGCATCTTCAACGAGATGATCTTCGGCGACGGTGCGCCCCTCCACTGCGACCCTCACGGTGGCAATATTGCCATCCGCAAGAACAGCTCTCGTCGCCGCCTCGGCCGCGGCCCAAACTTTGACGTGATTCTCTACGATCACGGCCTGTACCGCGATATCGATCTTCCTCTGCGCCGATCTTACGCCAAGATGTGGCTCGCGGTCATTGACGGCGACATGGACAAGATGAGGAAGTATGCGCACGAGGTCGCTGGCATCACCGACAAGGACTTCCCACTGTTCGCCTCGGCCATCACCGGTCGCGACTTCAGCATCGTCAGCCAGGAAGGCTCCATCCTCCGGACCCGCTCGTCAGACGAGGAGAAGAACATGAGCGGCGCTCTCCAAGACGGGCTCATCGTCGACCTCGTGGGTCTGCTCGGCCGCGTGCCCCGCATCATCCTTCTGATCCTCAAGACGAACGACCTGACGCGCAGTCTGGACGAGAACCTACAGACGCAGCAAGGGCCCATCCGCAGCTTCATGATTCTCGCGCGTTACTGCACGCGCACCGTCTTCTACGAGCAGCTCGAAGAGATCCGTGATCGCGGGTCGCTGCTGTGGCCGCTCAACGCATTGCGCATGTTCGCCGCGTGGGTTGGCTACCTACGCGTCGAGGTTAAACTGGAGGCGTTCGAGCTGTGGCTGGGCGCGAAGAGGATGCTAGGTCTAAAAGGCGTCGAGTTTTCCAACGCTCTTCTGAGAGAGTGATGCTAGAGTTGTATACTTATATAGAATTGTACATAATGAATGCCTGAGCCATCAGTCTCATATTTGATTTGGTTGCTGATGTTTGCCTTTTTGAGGTTGTGATATATAACACTGACCTAGGACGGATTTCCGTTACACATTGACTTCGGTGAGATTCCCATAATATGATGGGATAATCTTGCGAGTTAGAAACATCAAGTGTGTATCCCGAGAAGTGTCATAAATGTATCTCAATCTGTAGTCACAGATATAGGGTAGTTTCACTTCCAACCAGCCAAGCCCCTCCCGTCTAGACATGACGTGGCCAGGCAACGACTACCTATCTAGCCATAATGCTATTTGTATTTACGGGTAAGTTTCCTTCACCCATCTACGCTCTCTTTGTAAGAACTGGCCGAACGTCCCCAACGGAATGCCCCACGACCTGACCTCGGCAAGGTCCACAGATTTGTCCAAGTCTCTCGACATGAGCTGAACAACCACAAACAAATTCGTCGCCTTCTGCGCTTCGACCTCCTCGTCTGTCAAGAAAGCAGCACTCATGTCCCTCCCGTTAACTTCCCCTAGCTGCTGCATTATCTCGCCAGGTGACAAAACCTCGCTGGCAATCTCAATCACCTGCTGATGAAATCGCACCGGGTCTTGGAACGCAGCTACTGTAAACCTGGCGATGTCGTCCATATCGGTCATGGGTAACCGGACCTCGGGCGTGTATGCCGTCGTCCACACGCTGGTCCGTACCAAATCGGGGAACATCATGTTCACTTTGGGCGCCAGGAAGTTGACCATGAAGAAGCCCGGGCGAAGAATCGTCCACGTCTCGAACCCCGCGGCTTGGACGAGTGCTTCAACCTCTTGCTTCCAGCCGTGGGCCTTGGAAACCGGGTTATCCGGGTGATAATACTGTCTCTGCTGAAGGCCTTTGACGGACAGGGCGCTCGAGTAGACGACTTGCTTGACGCCTGCGGTCTTGGCGATGGCGAGGATGCGCTTGGCATATGGTACTTCGGAGCTGAAGGTGGCTAGGTTGGGAATCAGGTTGAGGAAGAGGTGTGAGCACCCGGAAAGAGCACTGGCGAGGACGTCTTCGTCGTCCCAGTCACCAGACACCACATCAATGGAGAGACTCTGTAGTTCGCGCACGGCCGGGGCGTCCATGTTGCGGGCAGTAGTATGGACAGTCCAGCCAAGACTACGGAGCTGTCTTGCAACGGCCATGCCTTGCGCGCCAGTTGCGGCGGTAACAAATGCGGTTGGTGTGTTGGTAGTCATGGCGACAGGTCGAATACAGAGTCTGAAGGGATACAATACGTCTTCATCGACTAACCAAGGTGGCAGTGTTCTCCGTGTGATGTTCTTGGCACAACGAAGCCGTCTTATACTCGACTTACCTCGTGAAATGCGGGGATGCGGAATTGCGGAGTTTCGTAAGACAGGTTTTTGATGTCATAACCTGAGGAGCCATCAGAAGGTAAGAACAGAAAGAGAAGAAGAGAAAAGAGAAAAAGTAGGAAGTTGAAAGCAAATCGAGGAGAGCGACAATTGCTTTCATTTGGTAATATCTCACTCTTCCTACCATGCTACCGTAGTTGATGTTAGTTGAGGGGAGAGTTTCCCACATGTAGTGACAGGGTGTGCGGAGTTTCTCATTCCATGAGGAAGTCAGTTCTAAAGAACTATCGGATATTCGACATGGTTTTCAAATCCAAGGCCGCTTTCTCAGTAGACTCGGTACACTTAGATGTCTTGTTTTCAGTGTGTTCCGATTCACTTATAGCATGTGGAGCCCAGTTACTTCAGCTGGACTCAGATAGGGAAAAGCGAGTGCGAACCAGCCAACATAATAACCCAGTATTTAATGCGTCTCCGTGAAGCAAAGCTGATGTTCGCTCGTATCGTTCAAGACAAGGCCGCAAGTGTAATGTTGATCTCCTCATGCTTCGAGACTTTAACTTACGCCGGAGACAGAGAGGATGCTCACGAAATCTCAGTTTCCCGAGGAGCAGAATTCCCATTAACGCCTCGAAGCACAGCAGCCGGTTCCGTGGTCTAGCTGGTTATGGCATCTCGTTAACACCGAGAAGGTCCCCGGTTCGAGCCCGGGCGGAATCACATTTTTGTCTGTTTGCGCGTTAAAAACACCATCACCACTTACACGCGCAGCCCCGGGCGTTTAGGGCAAAAGAGGACTAGAAGCTCCGCTTTTGCCCTCACCCATTTTGCTCTTTTTTACAACCGCAACCCCCGGAACAGATGAGGCACATACGTCCGGCCGGTATCCATCAAGTCTAAACGCAATCTCAGGTTCCGTGGTCTAGTTGGTTATGGCATCTCGTTAACACCGAGAAGGTCCCCGGTTCGAGCCCGGGCGGAATCACTCTTTTTGGTCTGTTGGGCTTCATCACCTCCAAGAACAATGTGAGATGGTTGTGGATGTGCTGCCCGATATGGCTTCATTCTTGCCAATTGTGGTGGAGGGAAGTTGTGGATACTCGGTGGGGCGCACTGATGCTCGTTGAGCCCATACTACCTGGTACCTGAGTGTATGTAAGATTAGTGGACGACTTCACGTTGTTGAGTTACGAAGTCTCTTCCCAAGATTATATCACTTCACTGGTCAAAGCTTCCTTGGTTGAAATGATTGTATGAGTTGCTGTTAGAGCTAACCTGACCTAAATAACACGCTTCTGCGGTTCGAACATGCACCAAAACAAGTATCCCTTCTTGTCGTTACCAAACCGCCAACGCCTTGCTAATTCAAAGACTTAAAACCCAATCCCGTTCTTGGTAGATTCCCAAACACCTTCCATATGAGCTTTCACTCAAACGTTCCCTTGCCCAATAATCCACCCACCACACCGATTCTCTTCTCCGCTCCCTTGACCTTCCTCTCTTCTCTCCTCCGTTCGCTCTGCTCCAGGCGCGCCCTTCTCTCGCTGTCTCGTGCGAAGGCGTTCACACCACTCTTTTTGCCCGAGCTCTTCTTGATCTTGGTTTCGTCACCGAACCCGCTCGTCGGCGTCGATGCCCCAGAGTTCGTCGTGGATGAGGAGGAACCTGACATTATCGAGTTGGTCGTCGCGCGACGAAGAAGCGCGGGGACCTTGAAAGTGGACGTCGAAGCGGCAGCGAAAGCGAGGCGGGTGGTTGCCGACAGGGTAGACGAGTTGTTGCGCTTGAGGCTGATGCGGTCGACGACGGCGACACGGCCACGGCGAGAATTTGGCTCGTGGTTCTCCTTGTCGCTACGAGTTGGTGACTGCTGGCCTTCCTCGTCACTGTCAGGTTCGGTGGCGGGAACAATGGAGCCATGGGTCTCCTCCAGCAGGTTGGAGAGCGTCTCGCGGACCTCGCCAATATTGGACGGCTTCTTGCCATCCTTGGTCCTTCGCAGCTGGGCAGACGGCCTGTTGTCTCCCGCAGAGCCAAGCGGCTTGCGCGGCTGGCTGGCTGGGATGGTCTGCGCCTTTGCGGTCTCGTCGTCCTGAGACTGTGACTGCTGCGACTCCTCCATGGGCTGATCAATGGCATTGAGGAAATCCATCTCGTCGTCGCTGCCGTGATCCTCAATGGTTCGCAGGAATGCCTGGTTGCCAGGGTTCTCGGCAATCTTCTTGACGCGCTCGTCCGAGAAGAGAGCCTTCTGCATCTTGGCGAACTGGCGTCGCTTCATGCGTCGACGAGCCTCGCCGTCATCATCCGAGTCGGAGAGATCGTAATCGGCTCCACGCTTGCGTCGCAGCATTCCGGTTGTGATATCCTTGAAAAGCTTATCGACCTGCTTCTCATCGTCCGCGCGCTCACGGTCCCTGTAGATGTTAGCTCTTGCTCAAAGGTAGTTCACGAGTTGACTTACGCATAGAATGCTGCTAGCTTGGCCTCGTCGACATTGTTCCCAGCAGCGTCATCAATCATCTCCTTGACGGATGCAATGGACTCATTATCACTGTCCTCACCATCGACACCGCCCAGACCAGCATATTCGTCCTCAGACTCCTCGGCTTGCTCTTGGATCATGTCCTTGGCCTTGCTCCTTTTTCGGTCAAAGTCTTCCTGGAGTTGGCGCTTCTTTTCCTTCTTGGCACCTTCATTCAAGACACTGAATAATGTCTCGGATCTCTCTGAAGTGGTTGGCTCAGGAGTCTCCTCAACCCGTGATACTGTATCCATCTTCCGTCTGAGCCGTCCTCGGCGAACAAGAGGGGAATCTGGACCGGCAGCTTCGTGATGATCGACCAGTACCGTCTCGACAGTAGACACAGGAGGTTCGATAAATCTGTTCGCGAGAGGGGTGTGCTCCAGGAACCCGCCGTCTTGCGAAAGTTCAACCATGTCTGAAAACTGAGTACTCGGTTCCTCGCGCAGTAGGCTATCAAGGCCTCGCATTTGAGACTGAGAGAAGTTAAGTTGGATTCCCTGAGTGACCTTCTGGGTGTCGTCCTTTTGGCTGTCCACGATCATGTCCTCGGGTTCGTCCATAGTTGCCGAGAAGTTCGAGTCCGGGAAGTTGTCAAAGTCGGGCATCATGGACTGCGTCGGGCCGCCGGCGGGCCCGAGTTGACTGTCGTCCATAGTACCGGCAAATATCTGAGTAAGACCAAGACCGGCCGGTCCAGTAACAGGCAGTCCTGGGATAAAAGTCTTCTTTGCTGATCGCAATACCGAGGTGGGGGCGACAGGAGACTGAGTGCTGGGAACGGTGGGCGACTTGAACGTGGTCTTCGGCTTTGGGGTAGCCTCAACATCGTTTTGTTTCTCATCCTCATCCTCATCATCGGATATGACGGTGGTGTGCTTTCGCGCGCGTCGCTTGTTCAGAACTGGAAGCTCTGCAATGTCTTCATCCACTTCTTGACTGGCCACGAGGGATTGATCTTCGGCGTCCTCAACAGAGGCTTGAGATTCAGCGTCCTCGGCCTCGTTCTCGAACATTGGGTTGCCACCAGATTCGTCATCCTCCTCGTCCTCTTCCTCTTCCTCGGAGCCAGACAATTCGATAGCGGAAGCTTCAGCATCAGCCTCATCGGCAGAGGCATGGTACTCCTCGTCGTCGCTGTCATCCCAGGCCAAGGGATCAACTTCTCCGCTCTCCAACCTCTCCTTCTTCACCTCCTCTCGTTCTTGCTGCATGAGCTTCTGGGCCTCGTCCCTTGCCTTGGCCACAATGTCTTCGACCTCCTGCATCTGCCGCTCGCGTTCTTCCGAGGTCTGAATGACGATTCCTTGGGCCTTGAGCATCTCAAGTCGGCGTTCGCGTTCCAGCTTGGCCTGCTGTCTGGCCTTCTGGTAAAGAGAAGCCTGCAGCTGCCCGGCCGTCATTTCGTTGTCGTCTCGTCGTCGGGTCTCCTTGCCGGGAGACCTCACCTGGGCAAGCGCTCGCAGAGCCTGCAGAGAGTGAGACTCATGTGCCTTTTTGGATGGAATGCTGTCGAAGACAGCATTGACTTTGTCCTTGATCGTCGTAGTAATCTCCAGCTCGTCGTCAGAGTCGAGCATGGTCACGTTCGCCTGCACGCGAGGTAGCTTGATGCGAACTTGACGCTTGACTTTGGGGGGTGATTTGGGAGGTTGCTCTGTAGCATCAACCGCCTTTCCTTTGCCTTTGTCGAGACGCAGCTTCGTGGATGAGGTCAACTCGTCTAGAGTTGGCAGATCTGCTTCTTCATTCCCGGCCTCTGTCGTGGCAGACTTCTCCTCGACTGGGGGAGAGCTTGGTGGCGTGTCGGAATCTCTCATCTCCACATCCGAGTGAGGGCTTGCGGGTCGGCTCGAGCTTGCAATCTGTGGCTCCGGCTCGCCGGCAGGTCGAAAGTTGAAACGCTCGAATAGGCTGTTCTTGGTCATCTTCTTTCGTGTCTTTGCTTGGTGGGCAAGCTGCATGTTCCTTGCCATCCGTTGGGTTTCTCGATTCATTTCCTCAATGGCCTTCTTGCTAGCTTTGCGGGCCGATGGTCGAGGGCCCTGCGTGAGTTTTCGACCACCCTCGTCATCTGTGATACCGGAGTCGTTGTCGTCGGATGCCAGCTGCTCCAGCTCGGATGCAAGCTTTTCTTGCTGGGCCTGCTTTTCTGCGTTGATTGCCTCCTCGGCAGCTGCCCGACTCTCGCGTTCTTGCCGCGTGCGTTGTGCCAGAGCGAAGAGACGATCCGACTTAAGAGCTGGTAGCTCATCTTCAGAGTCGGAGCCATTGCGAGCAGGTTTGGAAGGGGAAGGACGAGCGGGAGAAGAAACAAAAAGCCCTGGACTAGGGGATTTGGTTGCTCGCGAGGTGTTTTCTTTTGTAGGCGCTTCGGTGATCTTGCGTTTCAGCCTTCGAGGCGCGACAGGGAGATCGTTATCCTCGTCTTCCGCGTCTGCCATCTCGACGTCGCCCGGCTTCTCAGTTTCCTGCTCAAGGCCAAGGCTTTTCTTGAGTCGGTCTCGCGCAGTTTCTGAAGGGTTGTTCACTGTTTGTTCTGATGGTCGAGTAATGCCCATCATCCTGGCTGCGAGTCGTCCTCTTGGTCTGATCTCCTCATCGGACTCGTCTGAATCAGTGTTGCGTGTGGGCAATCGTGGTAGGCCCATGCTGCGAGGTTTTGATGGTGTTGATTGGGCTGCCTTGTTCTTTGTGATGGTGGTTGAGGGAGAAGCCTCGTCGTCGCTGCTTTCGACGGTTGCAAGCAGGGCTCTGATCTTTGACGTCGGTGTCAATAGCTCAGGAGAAGCATCCGACACGGGGGATGAGGATCGTGTGGAAGACATGGCTGTTGCTAGCTGCAATGGCCCAGAAAAGAGAGAATTGGAGATGGTTAGGAGATGGTTGTAATTCGTAGGCCAAGGCGAAAGAGGATCAACGGTAGACAGGGTTGAGATGCGTGTGAAGTCTGAAATGTGTGGGTGCAGGAGTGAAGAGTGCCATATCCTGGGGGTCTGGGCGGAGGTTTAAGTGGCGGGTGGAGAGCTTGACGCGACACGCGCTTTTTGGTGGTGGGCGCGCGCGCGACGCATTCACCCCGCGTAAAATGGTACAAATGCGGCGGGTCAATCCTTGAGCCTTGGCACTTGTTTAACCTGGCAACGGCAGACCCACGTTCCTGCAATTAAACCCGTCTCTATTCAAATACCGGGTTGTGACTTGTTGGCTGGGTTGCCGGCTCAGGATGTCGAGCTGCGTAGGTGACCTTCAGGGCGTAGGAGCCTGATCATGTAGTGCGATTATAGCATGGGTCCACTGGACAACCAGCTGGAGACTCGAAGAAGCAAAGCCTAGTGAGCATCTATCTAGGCTATTAGAACTGTCTGTACTCGACCTCATCGTCTATTTGCTTTGAGACAGTAAAGTCATCAAAGTCCGCTGAGAGATGGAGGAAGACTTCAAAACCTGGTTCCGACCAAGGGACGACGTGCGGAATCCGACAGCGTCGGCCACCAGCAGCCTGCGCGGCGTTGGTACCTACCTGGCACCCGAGTCGGTCTCGAAAAAGTCCATGACGACCAAAAGCGACGTATGGGCACTGGGCTGCGTACTCAGCACTGTCTTTGCCTATTTGGAGGAGGGAAGTATGGGCGTGGAATCATACAGAGAAGAACGCTTGAAAGCCCGCAATGCAGAAGGCCTCGATCGATTTTTCCTGCGCGGCATTTTGTTTTCCAAATACCAAGTCAACCCAGCAGTTACACATCGGCACAAACAGCTTGCTAAGCAAGCAGGCCAACGAACCTTCGAGGAAGGCCAGATAGTCGGAAACTTACTAACGTACCTCGAGGAGTTGGTATCTGCCATAGATTCAAAAACCCGGAGTAATGCGGTCTAAGTCAAGAGTGAGCTGCTAAAAACATACCGAAAGTACATAGCATTAGTCAGACCCCTCGATGAAACTAACGAAGTCCGGCTCTCTCAACATTCGAGGGGAAGGTCAATGTCGAAGTGTTCCCAATCTCTACCAAAGTTTCGTACAAAGGCCATGGGATCTCTTCAGATGGAGACCTCGCTGTTTTCTGGACCAACTCAAAATTGGCCCTCTCTATTGTTATCAAGGAGTGGACGCCTTTTATAGTGGATTCACTACTAAGGGGTTGGCATGTTGATAGCACCTCTACTTGTCTGATTTGTTGACCAGATTGTTTCATTTCTCTCAAGTATCAGGACCAAGAGAACACCACAACGACTCATAACACGGCTTACAAGCCATGTAAAATTAGAACATATAGAACTGAGATATAGAACCCACAAGTCAACTGCCTTATGACCTGCATGCATTCTGCGATTGTTGTCATATTTATCTGGCTTACTTGGCGTAGTATCTCGGTCCTTCAAACCATCGGTCAGCCGTCAGGGCATTTGCTGAATTTGTCAACTTAGCCATCATGGGGTTTCAAGTCACAGAAAAGTCTCATAAAACTCAGTATTGAGGAGGTAGGACATAGTCAATTCGGATCCTATGAATATGTGCATAATTGTCTCTCTCCATCCTTTTTTTCGTTTTATGTTTTCTCAGCCAGTCAAAACAACCCAGAATTCTCCTTCTTTAGTTCACGCACTCGCACTTATCTCATCGGCAGAGTTAGTCCACTCGACCTAGAACAGCTTGTGCTCGAGGGTCATGTCAGACTCGGGCTGAAGACCAACACAGGCACGGAAGATGTTGGTCAGGGCGGCACGCTGCTTGGCGAGAGAGTTGACGACGGGGGTGCCGGGAGGAGTCAGGGGAGCCTTGAGCATGTAGCTGAGGATGCTCAGGACGCTGTGGAAGCTCTTGTACTCGGTGGTGGCAGTGCCATCGGAAGAGACGGCCTTCCACTGGATACGAGACATCATCTCGGCAATGATGACCAGGTCAATGATCAGGGGCGAGGCCAGCAGAGAGTCCTCGCAGATGTTGAACATGCTAGTTGCTGTTAGTCGGGGACTTTGCATAGAAGTCAAGGATTTAAACTTACGAGATGGTCTGGTGGCCACCCATGAAAATCTCAGCGTAGTACTCGTCAAGGGCACGCTTGTTGTCGGCGACATTAGGCATGTACTTGATGACAACACAGTGGTCAGGGTGCTCGCCCTTCTTGTATAGGACGCTATTGGCCTCAACCATGTCGTCAACGACGTTGGACTTGGAGATCTCCTTGGAGCGGAACTGCTTCTGGGAGCTCAAGTTCTTGCCGTCGTTGTTGCCGAGATGGTTGTAGCTGGCAATGGAGGTCAACTTGATACCGGCGTTGATGAGGAAGTCAACGAGAGCAGACTTCATCTTGGTCTGGCCAGACTTGAAATCATCACCGCCGATGAAGGCGTTGTGGCGCTCGGCCAGCTCAATGGCTCCGGGAACAAAGGTGTTCTGGGGAGAGCCGTTGATGAAGGGGGTGTTCTCGAGGATACAGGCGACGGCGAAGACGGTAGAGGGGGCCACCTCCTCGTGGCCCTGCTCAATAGCCTTGAGAAGGTTGTCGGCCGTGTCGTTGACGCCCTCAATCAGGTCGGCGTATCGCTCAGTGTTGGCGGTCCACATGACGATGATCTTGTCAAGGTTGTTGTTAGCCTTGAAGTCGCGGATGTCCTTGCGGAGCTTCTCAACGTGGGCCATCGAGGCCTTGGAGCCCTCAAGGACGTTGTCGGCACGATCCTCCTGGTTGGCAGCAATGAAGTCAGGGTAGTAGACCGACGGGAGGGGGACCATCTCGGTCATCTCCTTCTTAACCTGGGCCTTGAGGGTAGGCTCGAGGACCTGAGCGCGGTCCATGGCCTGAGCCAGGTTCATCTTGCTAATGTCCCAGCCGCCAATGACCAGGTCATTGGGGTGGACCATAGGCAAGATGTTGTGGAAGGGGATGTTGACCTCCCGGTTGGTCTTGGCATCAGTACCGAGCTTGAGGGTCGAACCCATGACAACGGAGCCGTAGTAGTTGGACTCGCGGGGACCCTCCTTGGTCTCCCAGTCGATTTGACGGCGGTTGGCGAGGATACCGGCGGTGACGGTGGTACCATTGTTGCCGCCCCAGCCGACCAGCATCATGCCGACCTTGGGGACCTTGCGCTGGACCTTGAAGTCGTAGACGGTCTCCTGGGGGGTAGCAATGTACTTGCCATCGCTGTTGGTTTCAACCTTGGTGGTGCGGTAGGTGTACTTGGACCGGATTTCCGCATCCGTGTAGGTGACGTTGGGGGAGTTGACGGTGAAGAGATCCTGGGTAGCGGAGGATCCTTGGCCGTTGAAGTTGGGTGTCCCGTTCGAGGAGCCCGTGCCGACTTCCGCGTGAGGAGCCATGATTGAGGAGGATGGCTTTTGCGTGGACGTTGGAGTGATTGGAGTTTACGGGTGAGATTAACGACCTTTACTGTTCAAAGGTCGAGTCCGCTTGGCCTCCTGAGGGAGAGCAGCGGGCTCCTGCGAACGGGTGGTGGATCCTGATGGCGGGTTAGCATCATGTGCTTTCGGGGCAGCTTTGAGAAGGACACATACGAGTTGAGGAGATTGGAAAACGTCTTGACGACTGGAGTGATCGAGGATCAAAACCTCGATCTTCTGGATAAGATGGAGTTGGTGGGGTGGTTGTTGTTTGGCGGGGTGGCGGGGTAGATCAGATTCGGGAGATGTTGACGACGGGGGGTTTGGGGGGATAAGAAGAGGTTGAAGCGGTAAGCTGTGAGTTAAAAGTGATTCTGGCTGTGGTGGGTTGAAAGCGAGAAGTCGGAAGCAGAGAAACGGGAGGGACGCGAAGGGTTCAAATATGATGCAAGGAACGAACACGAGTCGGCTGCCACGTCGAATTGTGGGCGGTGAAGACGCGGCGCTAGTGGGGTACCTGTCGCGATAATCTAGGGATTTGGCGGAGGGTTTAGGCCTGTTGGGGGCGCTGACCGCAGGCGGCATCCCAGAGTACTTACAACGACTTGTGGGCCATGGGATCCCACAAGAGCCACACTTGCGGCCCCGAAGGCGTCGTGGGCTGATTCGGAAGCTACGGAGGTGGATGTTGAGGTGGAATCTAGGGGATAGGTCGCATTCCTGGACGAGGTTGTGTCTACTTGGGACGAGAGGTAAGTTGTGGTGAGGCATAGGGTAGTGAGATGGCAAAGGAGACAGACAGACAGATGAGCGGACTAACAGTAGGAACATCACATCACAAACACCATGGACATGCTTCGGGTGCTTGCGGATGGAGGCTTATCTGTACCGTCTTCTCTGTCCTGTCTGTTCTGTCTGTACCACGTGTCTGTCCGTGTCTGTACCTGCACACATCTGCATCTGCTCTCGGCTCTTCGGTATCAACATCAGGACCCATACTACTCGACAGTTGCCGAACCGAACCAGTGGCCTGAGCCCTCCGCAACCCTGCTTGCTTCAACTCAACAAAGTATCGAGTCCCCTTCCGCTAGCTAGCTCGTGCAAACACACAGCGACTTGGCCTTCTCATTCATGCGCCGCCAATAGAGCCTTGCAGGAGGCTCGCTCACTACCAAAGCGCCAAGCTCGTGATTGGCGCTGCGGCCTCCGGGATTTCGGCGGAGTGTGGGACCTAGGAGTTGACCTGGAGGGGTAGCAATCTGAGAGCATCAAGAGAGTTGCTGCTCTCTACAAACATGTGCCTAGCTGAGAAGGCGTGCCCCTCGTTTTGATGCGAGGTTCGCTTTCGTACTCGAGCATCGAGGTGCATTCGAGCTCTCTCTCTTGGACCTGCTTCTCTGGACCCCGCCCAGTCTTCACCCTCTGGCCTCGCTACGTTGACATGGGACTCTCGCCAAGAATGCGTGAATATGCACGCTTTGATCCTCTCGCCCTTGTCCTTCCACTGAGCGGCACTGCGTCTTGCATGCTGGCCCCCGCTACTTGGCGTCGTTGTCGCTCGCTGGTGGGACCCTTCGCCCATCATTGCAGCGACGGTACGCAGGCACAGACGCGGTGTCGTTGGTGGAACAGAAATGCGCCCTTCTCTCGCAGTAGTTTCAGTGACACCAAGCAGCAACTGTGCCTGTTATCTGGATGGTCTCAGTCAATCAACAGAGTGCAAACAACTCCAAGCACAAGTCCTTCCTCGTAGTCTGGCCCGATCGAGCCTGTTGCTTGAGGAGGGGGCTTCGCATCCGCTAGCACGCAATTACCTCAACGGCTCCAGCGGCTGCAGTGGCATTTCCCTTCACTTGTCCAGCCAGGGCAGTCAACTCTAGCCAATCCGACCAGGATCACCAACGGCGCGCTTGATGATCATGCCTCAGGTCGACGTCTCATGCAGACGCAGACGCAGCCTCTCCCTCTCCGCCTTTTCAAAGGGACGCTGGCAACTGCCCACCACGTCCACGTCCACGTCTCCGAGATGCCCCACCGCTGCCCCGACACCGGGTCGGGATATCGGCCAATTCACTCCGGCTCACCGTCGACCCTGCGTCGGAGGAAATGGCCCATTCTTGAGCCCGACGGACCTGCGGGCGTGGCTCAGCCGCCGTTGGTTGTTGCAACGGACACTCTGCCTGCTTCCGCAACTTTCATCGGTAACGGATCCGTTTCCTCTTCAAAACTACGACATTGAACAGTCGCAAAACCGTTCCACTTGCCCGGACCCTGCTACCCGAAACAGAGTTGTCGATCAACAACCCCTATCACAGCCCTCAAACAGCCAGGCCCGATAACACTCAAGAGTCATGTTTCATTGGTTTCCCAGCACCCGGGCGTCCGTAGTGCAAGCTCCCCTCAACTCGCGGGCGTTATCCTTATCGTCATGGTGATATCTGGCCGGAATAAATACTAGAGCCGGGAGCTGCATCTCGGGGTCTAGAAGTCGGATCGAGCCCTCCCATCACTGAACCCCCGAATCACAAATCCCATGTGGCTCATGAAGTAGACGGCATGCTTGAATCATCACCGTGCACCTGAGACTGGTCATGTGCCAGATAGCCGATCGACGATCACACCCACCATTGACCAAACCGCCAGGTGAAACCACAGACATCGGGACCAGGGATCGCGTGCCCTCCCCCCCTGAATGGGAGCGCTTCGGGCTAGGACGGTAGGATCCAATGACACGCACCAGCCTCATCGGGGTCGTTTTGGTGTCAGTGTTGGGGCTCTGGGTGATCAATCGATTATCGCTAGCACCTCGCGCTAGACTCAACTTTTCATTGCGCGGCACCGGCGTTTGTCAATGAATGATAAGAAGTTGTTTTTTGGCTGGACTTGGAAGATTGGTATGCGAATTTGAGATGATTGGAGAACCAGCTTTGGATGAGCTGGAGAGTAGTATCCCGGGATAAATATTTATGCTATGGCGACGCTTTCGGTGTTTCTCACGGCGCTGCTCCCGCCTTCCCTGGCGATATTGCTCTCCTTACGGCCAGCGATGTGAGACACAGGTTTGGTACGGGCGACTGGCGTCCGCTCGTGCCCTGGAGAACCGGGGTAGACTTCATGGGGGCAGAGATTGATTTCATGGAGAACTCAAAGTTCAATGACGATGCCTAGCTTCTTGGTACGAGTAAACAACACGCCGTTGTTCAGCCTCAGGAAGCCATGGCGTCTAGCGGAAGCTCTCGCAGTCTTCTACCGCTGCCGCCAAATTGGCAAAGTTGGCCCACGAGTCGCGGATGAGGAGAAAAAAAGAGGATCGCTGCAAATGCAAATACCGGACGTCCTAAATAAGCGTGCCGAAGAGCTGCATAGTGCCATCTCCTCCGCGTGGCGTATCTTTGGCCCACGAGTTAGCGATTTCCGAGGCGGCCATATGAGTCGTGGGCTCGCGGAGGTTCAATGGAATGGGATGCAAGCAGCGAACTCCGTCCGTTGGTACCTGAGACAGTGGGGCTTTGGCTGCGGGTTGGTGGCCAAAAAAAGACAAGACAAGGCAAGGTAAGACAAAGGACACGAGAGACGCGAGCTAATGACCGGCATTGTGTGTAGAATCGGCCTTCAGGTCGGTGGGTGGCCGGTTTCAACATTCACGACATTTGGTTCCTCATGAAACGCCGCGAGATGGTTGGACGAGGGGGGAAATCGACGGGAAGTCACGCGCATTGTTTGGAGTGCCATCGGAGAAGAAATGAAGATCAGCCACACTTTTCCAAGGGCAGCCACTGAAAAGGGCAGGTCGGATCAGTTGGTGATGGGGAGGAGGGTGCGGGAAGTCTGGGGTCGCCTGGCCAGCAGTCCATCCATCATACTCCTTGTCTGTCACCTGTGTCGCCGCCATGGAGAGATTGGAAGCTTCTCTTCAGCCCTGTTCAACCAACGAGGCTTGGCCGGATTCGGGAGCCCGTTATGGAACCCGCAAGGAAGGCCACCGATGGGCCACGGCAGGCAAAGCGAAAACGGCGTCTGCGACTCCGACGACGCCGCGGGTTCCGTGGTGAAGTGACGCCAGTTTGGCTTCGAATTAGACTCGCCCTTCTCCCTGGGCCAACCCTAGCCCGCGCGAGGGTCACCCGCCCGTATAAGTGATTTGCCAGTTAATTGGCACCGCAGTGCCAACTTCGGCCCAAGCATTGACAGGTCGTTCCCCGACCTTCCCACCACGCCACGAGGGCAATAAAGGGACGTTAGATGAGGCCGCGCTCTTTTCGGCCGGGCCACGTCCCAGCGGAGTTTAGCGGCTCGCAGGGGGCTGGCTGGGGGCCGGTAATGGGCCACTCCGCGAGAGCTGCTCCTGCAAGGTACCCGACTCTGTCGTAGAGTCCGCGAGAACTGAAGGGTTGTGATCCCAATTCTGAGCGACTGTTGGACGATGTTCTTGCAGCGTTGTATGACCGAAGCGGCCATAGCCGGAAGAGGAGGGGGACGGAACCCAATCGTGGACTCTGTGTAGCTGTCGCTGACGCTTGTTACGATGACAGTTTGATGAATCAAAGATGACTGCATCGAGACTCTGGCCACTGACAGCCTTGCACGGAGAGGCGCAGAGGTACAGAGGCGCATGTACGAAATACCGAGTACCAGAGAATGCCCTATGTTCCGCAGCCAAGTGTGTGTGGAGGAGAGTGGAGAGCAGCGAGTAGCTCTCATCGGACGGGCAGGCCGAGGACTGTTGAAGCCGTTTTGCTGTTGCTCAGTCCAGGTCGAGCATCCGTCCAACCCCAAGGTGGCGAACGATCACCAAGTCTGGTACGGATGGGGTCGGTGCTCCCCAGGAAGCTCTCGCCAGGATGCAACGATACATCCCGGTTGCATTGGCAAGCTCCGTGCAGCGAAGGCCGGCCCCCAGGGTAAATACAAAATAGGGTAGTGGTTTGTCCGGCGACAGGAGGGCACGGGAGCCGTAGGAAATCGAAGCAACCCTGACAAGCGAGGCCAACCGATGAGCCGAGAGCGTGGAATGGACAGCGCCGTAATTGCTGTCACTGTCCGGAAATGCGCACAATGGGGGGTCTCGGCGGATGATAGGCCATTGTCTCGGCGGGTTCCCGCGCAATGTCTCTGCCCCGCCGTGAAGATTGATGAAGATTGAAGAAGGTGGTTTCCGGCTTGTGAGTCGTTGGTGAATGGCATGTCTCGGCGCACGACTACCAGTGCGTAGTGCGATATTGACAGAAACACGGTCCAGTAGCAGGTGGTAATACGGCAGAGCCACCATAAGACGGGATCAAGTAGCTTCGATGAGACGTGCGAGCTGGGAACACTTGGTGGTCTTGCTGGCAGGTTATCCGTTGATGATCTGCAACCCGCAACTAGAGGCCTTGATATGTAGGCAGACCTGAGGCAGCGTGGACCGTTCCGTCAACGCACCGCGGGCTCTTCACTTTCCACCTCTTCCATCCTCCTTTGCTTCGCAGTCTTCCTTCTGCCTCCTCTTCCACGTCCGCTTCGACTCCCGCTTCCACACCGCGCCCACCGCAGAGCCCGTCCGTCGCTCGCCCGTCTCGTTGCCGTCGCCGACCAGGGGGGGTTGCCACTTTACAGGGGCTTCCGTAGCGCACCTCGTAGCCTGTGCAGAGCGGCCAGGCACGCCAGGGGCGCCAGGATACGCCCAGGGTGCGCCAGGGGTCCTCCCCTTAGAGGCCTAGCTCTGGGCAGCTTAGCAGCGTTAGCAGCAAACCCACCAGCCCCAGCGCCGCCGTCCTCCACAGTCCGTCCACACGGTCCACGCAGTCCACGCTTCTTCGAGACGCCATGCACGCATCCATCCGTCGCATGCTGGCTGGGCGCTTCCTCCTACCACGAGCCGTCTTGCGGAACTTGGCTCTGCTCTGATCTTTGATCTCTGTCCATTCGTGTCTGGGACTTGTTTGCGCTGTCTCGTCTGTTGCAGACGCCGTCTCGCCTGTCCCGACCTGGCCTCTTGCTCCTCTTCTTTGCTCCATCCCGGCCTCGGATCACCGCTCACCACAACCGAATGCATCGCCGTCTAGACCTCGTCCTCGCGATAGCCTGCCAGAACCGGGCCATTTTCTCAGCGCAACGTGGCTCTCCGTCCTGGAAAGCCAAACCTTCATCCGCCACCAGCTTGCGTTGCCCATCGCCAGACTTGCTCTTCTGGCATCGCCGTCGCCAATTCTCCTCCTCGACCCCAGGAACACCGGTTACAGGAGACCGGCCTGGGGGGGACGAAGCCAGCCCATCGTCGCCCGTCTAACCTCTGCAACCCGCCACCACAGCGTCGTCCTTCACCATGGCCATGATGCGGGAATCCATGATGCTCCCCACCGTCAAGTGCTCGTCATGCGGCGGTCAAGTCGAAATTTCCCTGATGGGAGAGCATGTCTGTCCCGGTCCCGCAGCTGAGCGTAAGGACATCGCCGCAACCTCCCCTTCACCGCCAGACTAACTGGGTCAACAGTGTCGCCACCTCTAGAAGAGTATGAACCATACACGCCGTACAATGCCTCAAGGCTATCAGAGAAGCAAGGTCGCATTCCGCCGGCCGTCGACATCAACGCAGCCAGTGAGTGGGATCGATTACTCTACCGAGACAGGAGTCACTAACATGGACGCAGACGACCCGTGGATGCGCCAAGGCCAGTTGACACCAAACAGCCTCAACGGGGACTCGCGAAGTTTGTCGGCTCCCAAGGAAGATGAGCTCTTTATCTCATCCCCTGGCATCGAGGATGACCTCATTCCTTCACCGCGCCCGATGGAGCAAACCAGTTTCTTCGCAGGCTTCGACGCGAAACATCGGTCTGCTGAAGTGGATTATCTCTCAGTGAGCCCAGGATCGCAGGTCAACAGCTCTCTGATGAAGCGAATGGACACGATTGCGCCAGGGCCCTTTGACACAAGCAGGAGCCCTTCTTCACCGTCATTCCCCCCTCGCAGCGCGTCGTTTGACAAGCAGGTCGATTTCCTGAGTGCACCCAAGGACCCCAACGGCCCAAGGCGATCAGCAACAGCGCCTCTTCACTACGAACCGGCGACCAGCCCTATTGCTGACAACGTATCTCCGAGTATACCAACACGAAACGACTATGAGGGATTTGGACCACCGCCATCCAGAGATGGTGATGAACTCAAGCCAGAACCCTTGGGACTTATTGGCCGCTCTAAGACGTTCCCAAAGTCGACCTTTCCTCAAGAGCTCCCTCCTCCGCTTCGAACACCTTCAGCACCAGGCCCTCGACCCGATACTGCCAAGTCTGATACTCCCCGAGGCCACAAATCAAGGCCATCTATGGGCCCAGACACCTCGAGACGCCCTCCGCCCCGGAAGAGCCTCCTCCAACCGCAGAAGAACACGGGTTCTGTGGACCTGGCTGCCGAATTCGGTGCCAGCAACCCCTACCATACACCATCCGACTCAGCATCCTCAGGGTACTCGACTTTTAGCCACCCGAGTCATACGAGCTCCCAAACCAGCCCGGCGAGATCTCACACCCGCCGCCAACCTTCTGATACATCAGCTGTGAATGGCTTAATGAACGACGTGCAAAACTCCATCGATAGCTTGCGACCACAGGACCTACGGATCGAACCTGCTTTACAGCCACCTCTCCGAACCAGATCCCCACTGGCTGAGTCGCCTTACGAGACATCTCCGGAAGACCGTCTCGACCCAGCGATCCAAAGCGGCCGCAAATTCGACAACCCACTCACCCCTGGCCTATACAGCACTTCGCCCCAAGACCGGCAATCCTCCGACCCAGCTGTGCAGGCTGGCCGTCTCTACGGTACACCTCCGTCACTGGCTCCTCCCCTTAGGAAAGGATCTCGGGACCCAGCGGCGCATAGGGGCGACTGCAAGGCTTGTGGACTTGAAATCAGGGGCAAGAGTATTTCATCTGCGGACGGAAGGTTGACAGGCAAGTACCATAAGGCATGCTTTGTATGCGCAACCTGCTCGGAACCATTCACCTCGGCCGAATTCTACGTTCATGAGGACAAGCCCTATTGCGAGCAGCACTACCACAAGCTAAATGGAAGCTTATGCGGCAGTTGCCAGAAGGGCATTGAAGGACAGTACCTGCAGGACGAGTTCCAAATCAAGTACCATGTAGGCTGCTTCCGATGTCTCGACTGCGGACGATCGCTCTCCGAGGGCTACTTCGAGGTGGACGGCAAGTCATACTGCGAACGGGATGCCTGGCGACGGGTCCAGCAGCCGTGGCTCGCTGGCAACGATCAAGGAGCGGACCAAGATCGACCCATGAAGGGCCCGCAAACGCCGCGAGGACCACATGGGCCTATGGGCTTTCCAGGACCCCGGCCACCTGGCGCAGGCGGTCTTCCTGGTCGACCTATACCAGGACAACGACACGGTGGTCCCGGATTGGGACTTGCCCCAGGCCCCGGGCTTGGACTTCCCCGTCCTCCGTACGGACTCCCGACCGGAAACCGACCTGGACCCGGCGCGAACTCCGGACCTCCTGGCGTACGACCACGGATGAACAAGCGCAATACCCGCCTCGGCATGATGTGACGATACGATATCCGACATAATTGTTTGACACTTTTTGACGCTACGACCCATGATGGACCTACTTCACTTCGTAATACCGACATGAATGTACCCTCGCGGCCCTACCATCGAGTTTGCCGTCCTTGGAAGCAGGAGTTGGGATTCACTGCCATGTTTTTTTTTTCTGCTTCATTATACCCCTGGTCTTGATTTTTTTACTGCCCAAATACCTGGACCCGTGGAAAATCGGGTACTCTGTTTTTATATGCTCTTGTTATTCACCTGGAAAGGACCACGGCATCAGCATTAATTGGCTATATTGTGTTTTGGGGTTGTTTGCGTTTTACGTTGCGAGGAGTTTTATGGCATCGTACACGCATACCTAAGGGGTGATGGTGGTACTTCATGTCCCATGGCGGGAAGCATCAGCTTTGGGACGGCGTGGGATGGAACTCTTGCATTGGATCATGCATGGCATTGGACACCTGACGGAAGGCTTCGTCCTAAAACAATTCACATTGAGCCGTACATACACTCTTTTTGTGAACATCGCAATGGTGGTTAAGTGAACGTAATTTATGTAGTTAATGTAAACACGTTGGCGATAATTGGGAGCTTGCACCACAGGAGCAGCTGGAATCTACCTAAGCAGGGATTCCACCTAGGTGCGTGAACATCACTACTTGGTTCAAACGGGTACGTGGCTCCGGCTCACATGGTGTGGTCAACACCACCAGGCGGCTGCTGACGCCTGCGAATGTGGATGCTCGTCAGCTTGCAATCGCCTGGTTGTTGGCAGGTGAGATGCCTCGTGGATGAGGCTGCCACCTGTCAAAGATCCAAGCCCCGAGAGGTCAAAGATCATCGGGTCGTCGCTCGGACTCAATCTGCGCCTCAATTCTCCCCGGGCCCATCCTACTCTTGCGCTCTGATGCAAGCCCCTTGCTGGTACTGGTTCATGATTTTATCGCTGTCTATCTATGGGTCCTAATCACAGCGCAAAAACATGAAAATTCATATGGACGGATATACAGAGAGACAGTAGTAGCTGATGAGGGAGTTGGTTCTCCTAAGGATACATTGGTGCGTCTATGCCGCAGCTAGCCATATATCACCCAATGCGACATGGCGACTTCCAACCCGTGTTATAGCTTGGTTAGAATCATCGTCCTACTATGTAGGGCGAATATCGTGCCTTAGTTTTTGAACCTCTCTCCACCGTGGACGGAGGGTGACGCGTTGTCTTCTTATTTCCCGCGCCGTATTTGGCACCGTCCTTGTATCAGCTCCACAGGCTCAGGGACCAGTATCTCAGCCATGTAACTCTTGTTACGAATAGTCTCTTCAGTGTTTGAGCCTTCATGAGGTTTGTCATCTGCAAGTGATAGGATAATCTAGGGGAGATCTTCAGAGCCCTCATAAATTCTGCTCAGAGTGCATCTCTGGCTTCGATATCCATGACCTTCAATTAAAATAAAATTAAACGACCAGCCTCCGCTTCGAAGGATGTCTGTTAAGCCCGGTAGCCGTGCCGAGGCAGACGCGTTTGACGGGTGTCATCGATTTAAACTATCAGCCAACTTCGTACTAGCCAGCTGGTTGCAGACCCCATCAACTGCCGTCCCCTGATTGACTGTTCGGAATACTCTTTTAGGAACAAGCAAGCATAAAAAGACGTTTCAAATTCAAAACGAGCAGGATGGGCAATTTCGGTATGGTTGGGATATTCATGGTGATGTTCATCATGAGGGGAGACAGAAAACCGGCCAAGGCACACGTCATATTTTTCAGGAGGCGGCAGATCAAACAACGGAAAGCAAGAATGGTGGTCTCACCGTAGATCTTCAACGGGCCGTCAAGCTTTGCTTGGCGTCTCTCACTCTAAATCCTAGTTCTCCACTAGGGGGGACCAAGACTCTGATGCGGCTACGGAGCACCAGCCCGTGAATTGGCCAAGCACGCACCCGAGACCTTTTCCCGCCTCGCAATGGGGGGGGACCAGTCGGAACGCACGAGAGCGTCACTGGGCAGGTTGAGATCAACGGCTGGTGATGGTCACGGCGAAGATGGTGATGGATGGAGGCCAGCCATTCAACAAAGAGGATCCTTGCGCGCGTTCGTTTGCGTGTTGCGACGCCGATGACGACAGCAGATGGGCCAGGGGCAGGTTCCACTGCTTGAAGGAGCCGGATGTGTGACGGAGGAGAGACGATGAGAGCGAAGCAAATCGGTTTGGGGGCACGAGCACGGAGAAACGGTGAAACGTGCCCGTTTTTTTCTTTCCAACCCTCGCAACCCACAACATTTGGGGACTTCTCGTCCGTGAAGGGTATTCGTGAAGAGAAGGCAATGTACCTCCAGCACAGAAGCTTTGTCACAACCATAGTAGCACACGCGTGGATGGATGCATTCGCACAAAGTACCTGGTGCCATGAAGGGAGGCAGGTCGCAGTGAAGGGAAGTTGCAGGTACCCACCCAACACCGGGCACCTACAAATTGCGGCGGTCCACGAACATGTGCACCAGGATTGGATACCAGGTACATCTGGTTGCAACTTCTCGAAATCCTGTCTGCCAGTTGCACGGAACGGGCGCAGCAAAGATTCAGTGGAGTCCATGGAATGGGGAAGACTGGCACTCGGGTGTCTGGGCCAAGATTGCCAAATCCCCTCGCCCCTCCCTGGGTGTTCAGAGCAACGGACTTGGTGCAACTGTGACTGAGAACCACGGCTGCATGGCTGCTGAGTCGTGGCCATTCGCTACCTAGTAGGTACCTATCTACCTAGGTGGTACCTATGTATCTACGTATGAATGTAAGCCCATCACTAAGGTACTTACTGGCAAATATAGCCGCCTCTGTGTCGTCACGTAGGTTGGCTCCAGGGCTCTCCCTCTCCCAGACAACCCGTCCCCGTGCATCTCCGCTCCCGCGCCTACCATCTACGGCCCCCGGGTGAGACCCCTAACCAAGGGCCCGGCCGTCAACCCCTTAAAACCCACCAGGGCATTCGTTCGCGCCCCATCCCCGCCAATTTCTTAGCGGCTGCGCACCCATGCCCCCGCTAGAACCGCTAGAAGCTGCCCACAGGCCACACACGCTGTCCCCGCCCTTGTCCACTCTATTGGCGCCACACCTGCCCAGACCTTGGTTTCCCCTAATCGGAAACCGCGACACGCCGCTCCTGCTCCTGATCCTGTTCCAGTCCTCGTCCGTTTTGGTGTCCTGTTCATTCCAACCCCTCCGGTTGCAGAACACTTCGCATCTCTGCCATTTTCCGTCTCTTTACTTGCAGTTCGAGTAGCGGCGATACCTAGACCTCTTTTTTCTTCCCGTGCACCGTCCTTCTCCATTTCCTCGGACCCGGCTCTCTTTGACAGAGACCCTCACGCTCCTTTTGGGAAAATAATTCGGCGCCACGCAAGCGAGACGTCAAGACTGCAAGCCAAGGCTGTGCTGCGTCAAGACTTTGGTTGACGCCTGTTTCGCCTTCGACCGGCCCTGTCGCAATCATAACCTCCGCCTACCACATCATGCGCTCGTGATTCAAATTGGCTTTGCAAACTTATCTTCAAATACCGGGCAACTCCATTCGCGACCCGTCACGACACGACCACCTCGCGGTCCGCCCGCCGATTACACCCCCCTCACTCCGGCTACGCTGCGTTGCCCAGCATGAAGGGGTGGCATAGCCATGGCCGGCGCATGTTCGGCACGAAGCTGCGACCCAAGTCGGTCTTTCTCATCGTCGTCGCCATGCTGTCGGCCTACTATCTCCTCTTCAGTGGCTCAGGTTCTCAAGTCGTGCCATATAACCCCCAGCCAGGTTCCCAGCAATCCACGCATGCCGACGACAACACCCAGGGTGTCGCCCCCAGGAAGGAACCGTGGGAACTCACCGCCGATGAGATCAAGGACTGGAGGGATCCAACCGACAACGAGGACCCCAACGATGTCGAGCTTGGTTACGAGACAGACGGCAAGGAACGAGGCTTTGGCTCTATAGGAAGGCTACAGCACGAGAAGGATATGAGGAAAGAATGGAGGCACGCCTACGCCGTAACCGCAAAGTGAGTCTTGGATCCCAATCCCGAAAGCACAATGCGATCAGGTCTGGATAAAATACTGACCTCAAACACATAGCCTGCCTACCTCCAACCTCATCTACGGCAACACCCTCGCCACCCTAGAGCGCCAGGAAGTTCGTACCGATGAGTTCAGTTCCGATTTGCGATACGACCCAGATGCCGATGTCGAATTCAGTGTCGAGAAGCCGGTCCGCTACGACCCTTATCCAGACTACAATAGTCACGAACGAAAGACTGAGGGCTTCGCACCTTACGTTCCCTGCAAGGGAGCCCACAACGATTATATCCAAGATTTGCTGGTTTTCAAAGGTCGGCCACACGAATGGCCCACACCAAGATTGGGGGGCTACGATGTCTTGAACATGGATGGCAATCTGTGCTGGGAGCGGGAAACGCGACTAGGTCCTTATGGATTGACTCCTCAGTACAAGAACCTCGGAGACAACAAGCTAGAGCGTTTAGACTGGGACAAGGTCAACTGGGGGGATCTCCAACGAGCTTGTGTGCACAAGAACGCGCAGCGTTATCACATGAATAAGGACCGAAAGAACGACTACCTAGACACGTACCCAGAGACTGCCGGTCCTGCCGCTGGATCACAAGCTCCACAGGACTCGTTTTTGTCCAAGCGGGATGCTACGGAGGAACTCAGACAAGAGGAACCACCTGTGGATCAAGACGCCGCTGAACTTGGCAACGAGATCCAGCACAACACTAATCGAAGCGCCACCAATGGATTCGTTTCCGAATCGCGAACCGCCATTCTCTTACGATCTTATACCGGAAAGGTCTACACCGAAAACGACAAGCAGATAATCCGATCCCTCGTCAGTGAACTATCCCTCAGGTCCGGAGGCGAATATGAAGTTTTCCTGTTGGTTCAGGTCAAGGACAATGCCCTGCCAATCTTTGATGATGCCGACACCTACCAATCCGTCCTTCAGCAGAGCGTGCCCCCTGAGTTCCAAGGCATTACTATTCTTTGGAACGACCAGCTCGTCTGGGACATTTACACGGAACTGAAGGACGAGGAAGAGCGCAATGTGCACACCGCGCAATGGCTCTCTGTCCAAAAGTTCAGTCAAGATCACCCCCAGTTTGACTATGTCTGGAACTGGGAGATGGACTTCCGCTTCACGGGGCACCATTACGAGCTTTTGAAGAAGCTGGAGGGTTTCTCCAAGAAGCAACCTCGAAAGGGCTTGTGGGAGAGAAACGAGCGATGGTACATTCCTGAACACCACGGCGAGTACGACACCGACTTCCGTCAGGATATCGAGCGCCGCTATGGCAATGATACCATCTGGGGCCCGATAGGTCTTCCATTCATCAACCCTGTCGGACCCAAACCTCCAGTCGCTAGCCCTGACGATGACAATTACGAATGGGGAGTTGACGAGGAGGCGGACGTCATCACCGTAGGGCCCATCTTCAACCCCATTGACAGCAACTGGGTTATTGCAAACCACGTTTGGGGCTACAACGATGCGACTCACGAGTCGAAGGACCTACCCCGTCGAACTACAATCGTCACTCAGTCTCGGATTTCCAAGAAGCTACTGAACATAATGCACGTGGAAAACCTACGGGGCAATCATGTTGCCTCCGAGATGACTCCTCAAACCGTCGCTCTTCTCCATGGCTTGAAGGCCGTGTACGCTCCCCACCCTGTGTTCATGGATCGAGACTGGAATGGTAAATTTCTTGCCAAATGGTTCAACCCTGGAGAAAATGGCGAGAGCGGCGGCCGTGGTAGCCCCATGGGCTGGGGCCGTGAGCGCAGATATCAGGGTTCGACGTGGTACTACCGAGCGGAGCCTCCGAATCGCCTGTTCAACAACTGGATGGGTTGGAAGGATACTGGCATCGGTGGCAAGAAATGGGAGGAGAAACATGGCCGGCCTTGTCTGCCGCCAGTGATGCTGCATCATGTCAAAAACACGGAACCGACCAAGAAGAACCACAAGACTGGTTTCGACCTTGCTTATGGTTAACCCAGCCAGCCGTTCCTAGCCTTTGGGTCAACCATTCGCTCCGGCCAGCCCTCGTTGCTCGTCCTGGGCTGGCCTCATTAGACATGAACCATGAAATTTGGTTTGTTTCGAGCACACTTTTTACGCCATCCCACTTCAGGCTTGCTGTGAGCTGTTGTCAATTCAGAGCAGCCTACCATGCCGGGGTGAACACTCTTGTTCTCGATAGACCAGTATACTGTAACTGTGGAAACGGTTGGCACAACGCATTGCAGATAGAAGGAAACTTGTCGGGTGCGCAGCATTGCCAAGTGCTTTGTATGATTATCTGGTGGCTTTCCAGTCGTTGCATAACCCAGCTGTTGAAAGACAGGGAGGGCTGGCAACCCTACATTAGAGGCCCTCACTAGGTCCATTAAGGGGAATATTTTTAGTGTACGAAGATACGAGGTGAGATTTGAGATCTGGTTGTTCTCAGCAATACGAACCTAATATTGTTCAAACTGTTTGCCTTGGGTATATTGACATGTTGACGATTTGATTAAGATGGGGTGGGGAGTATGTATGGCAAAGCCGGAAAGGCTCACCGCCTAGATTCTGCCGTGAATTGATGTTGTCCCGCTATCGCGAACGTCATTCCCATGTACTCGCTCACTCTTTGGTGCGTTCATAGCTCAAGCCTGCCATTCATCAGTGCTTTCTTCCGCATGGAGAATCCCTATTCCATAACGACAGTCTGTCGTCCAAGTCGACGCTACTACGGTCATATTCAGTGCGCCGAGTGATTGTATGGCCAAGTCGCCAAAGCGCCATGCAGTTGAACAATACACAATGAGCTATCCTCCAAGTGTAAGTGGACATCTGAGCGACCATCATCAACCGCACTCACAAGCTCACGCCTTTCATAGACACCCACTCCCCGGAGATTCCTCCTCGCAAAGCGGGGCACTCAGTCATCGCAGACGCCTACGGGGCCTCCGCGCTTCCAGTCCACCCCGCGGTTCGGCTCCTCGTCGGTGCTGAAGCCGACGCAGGGACGCAGTGGGCTCGTTGACGATGTAGAAGAGGTGGAGGATGGCGTCGAGGCGAGCTCGGTGGGGGACGAGATGGAGAGGGAGGGCGGCGGCGGCGGGCTGAACGACTCTATCGAGGTCGAGTCCGATGCCATGACCTCGCAGGGCGACACGGCAGACATGTCGGACAGCGATCCCGAGCCGGAACCTCGAGATCCTATAGAACCTGACTCTATGGGGCACTTTGGGGTTTCAGATGGGAGCTCTCCCCTTGAGGAGCGGGAGCCCAAGCGGCGAAGGGTGTCCATCTCGCCAATGCCGGACTCGCCTCTCGAGCCTGAGCAAGACCACAGCGTGCAGAACAACAACAACTCGAGAAGAGGCGAGCCACTCGCAACCGCCGACCATGCCCCCACAACCAGCTTCATGGACGTTGACGACGACGACGACGACGACGACGCCGCAGATGAAACCGAAGCACCCCCGCAGCCAACATTCCGCCCGCCACCACGCTTCAAGCCCGCCGAGGCAGAAACCCTCGCGGGCGACGGGCTACCGGCCGCCTTCTCCCCACAGCGCCGCGGCGTCAAGTACCTTCCGGGCGGGCTCGCGGCGGGGCTCCAGGGTTGGCTTTCGGACGTAAAGGACTGGGAGGGCGCGGCGGACCAGGCGGTCGCGAGGGTGGCGGTCGAGGAGATCCGGCCGGGTCGGAGGATGTACCTGGTCAGGGGCCGGGCGGACGGCGGCGGCGGCGCGGCTCCGGCGCGGTTCCTGCTCGCGGGCGAGGGCAGGTTGACGGGGCTGGGGGCCAGGGCCCTCGTGGGCGTGGGGAGCGTGGTCGTCGTGGGGCAGCCGGTGTGGGAGTTGGAGTTGGAGGGCGAGGTGTGGACGGTGTCGTGTGATTGGAGTGTATCTTGATGGTGATATTTGGTGTCCAATGTGATTGATTTTCAGACATTTTTTATAGAATAAAGCTGGAGTATCTTGTCGCTGTCTCGAACTTTTACAGTGAGGGAAAATGATAGGTATCAAATGATTACCATAATGTTGAAGCCACGACTAAAACTTCTACTGAGTCGGCTAGCTTTGGTTGGAACTCACTTATTCAAGCAATGATATTTTAAGACAATGCTGATCCGGCTTCTGAAATCGATTCAGAATTATCCCTTTACTTGCACATGTTGATATTGGTTTGTGGTGACGAACTTGCTGTGTTTCGCCCGGGCAACAAGCGGCAAGACAGCTGCATTACCAACGAAGACTTTACTACGTCTACGGATTCGAAACCGCCATAAACGACAGGAAGATCCGGAGGAAAAAGACGTCAATCCAGTAAATAGAAGACAGCATCCAGGTCCAAACGGCAGGGCTCTCTACTTGCCTACGTAGCTAGCTGGCTACCCTATACAGCCAAATCAAAGACAGACCAAAAGTTGCCTACACCGACCACCCGAGCCTAGAATACACGTACGATGATGCCCGACGTACTAATGCAGGAGGCGACATATGTCCTGCCTGTTCATATGTTCCACGGAACGCTACCCAGGGGATGATTGGTTCAACGGGGTGGGTTCAGTCCTAGCTTTTTCTTAGATCACATGCAATCATGAGGCGAGATGCCCAATGAGAAGCACATCTGTAAGCCTCACTCGATGCGACCAGAACTTGCTCAGGGCGTCGAAGGTGGGCGATGGCGTGCAGCTGTACTAAGCCCTTAGGTACAGGTGCTTTTGGAGATGGAGATCGTCGATTCAAGGCGATCACGGTCGGTGCTTGGAAGTGCGGCAATCGAATCCATAGACCGTTTCAAGACCTGTGCAAGGCTTTGACCGGTTCGCCGATCTAGAAGGCGGAAAGGATGTATTGCTCCGGGCAATGATGGGGATGTGGACTTTGCCAGAGAAAAATCAAGGACAGGGGGAGAGAACATACACAGGGAAACGCTGCCATGCCTTCTGATTAATTGTTCTGACGAATGACATCTGTGCTCCAAAGTGTTGGCACACCGCCATGGCAGGCTCTCAACAAGAACTTCTCCTGAGAGACGGTGTCAGCCAACAGTCCATCAGATCTGTTTTTGCCACTGCAATACAACGGAGGAAATTTGGGGACGTCGAGCTCGTGCCTCCATGCATGTTCTGGAACTGAATGGGTTTGTGAGGGGAAAAAAACTTCTCAAAACATACTCATCAGGAGATGAGTACTGGAGTTACTAAGCTTGGCATGTATAGAAGCGGCAAAGCAGACCGAGTGGAACTCGCGAACTAACCACCGGCCCTTTGCTCGTTTTCCGCGCCGGGCGGTCCATGTTCAGAAGCCAGAAAGGCTCGGGCGGTCCTATTTCTCACCATCTGCACAGTGAGGTGATTGTGGAGCGCTCACAGCGCTTCCCTTCCTAGGTAGGCAGGCGGCTGTTGCGTGACGGCGAGCATGAGTCGCCAAGGGAGAAAAAGACTCCATCTTTAAGCTTTGAGCTTCGAGGTGCATCTGCACTGGGTCGCGACAATGGAGGCCTTCCTACTACCTGCCCGGCAAGGAAGGACACAAACAAGGATACCCTCGACCGATGAATACGAGAAAAGTCCGGGGGAACGGCAGACAAGCGGCTACCGGACGGCACCTAGGGATATTGGCAGATAGGCGACTCTTGGGGAATATGGGGTTTGGGGTTGTTCGTGGTGTTGTCGAAGCAAGCACAAGACCCCAGAGGCCGAGACTCGAGCGAGAAACGATCAGGGAGAATGGAAACAAATAAACGAGAACAACCAAACAAAACAATGGTGTGCTTGGCGATGTTTATGGCCGTTTTGTTTTTGATGAGATGTGCAATTACTTTTGCTCGGCTTGCCTCGGCGCTGGTTTGGCATTGAGGCGTCTGGGCTAGTTGCCACGGCTGTAAGAGTCGCTTGGCAGCAGGATGATCCTGTTCATGGGCTGTTGTCAAATTAGACCACAACGTGTTCGTGGATAGATACTGCAGAAGCCGCAAATTGGCAAAGTGGTGATGCTGGTGGTGGCTTTGATACGAGGTTTCTTGATACATCGACTCACCTGAAACGACGTCTTTTTCATTCAGCTGCATGATGTTCGCGGCTAGCGTTGAAGTCGGTCCGCGTTGGATTGCGGACGCATTGTGTATGACGCGCCCTATGCAGCAGCGTCGCGGCACTCAACAAAGAAGCAGAGGAGCAGAGGCGCAGAGGAGCACCAGATGAACAGGACAAGCCTGTGATTCTGGGCGATTGACACCCCCCCTGGACGCTTGTTCGGTGGATGGATGCCCCAAGACGGTGGGTGGATGGACCTGCGCTAGTGTCAGGTCGATTCGCGGTGGGCAAATGACATGCTGCAAACTGGCAGAACGGGTCCTGACAATGCGGTCTGCGCAGGGCCATTGGGCCTCTGCCGTCATGCCTTTCCGGCATGCCCTTGCCTGGTTGTTTTTCACCCTGGGAGTAGAGGGAGTGGAGGGAGAGGAGGGAGAGGCAGAGGGAGATGGGGTTGGACGGAAGAATGAGGGATGGGGAGAGGGACGAGGTGAGGGATGGAGGGATGTGAGGGATGTGGGATGCGAGGGGCACGGATCGAGGACATGGCAGACAGAGAGAGACATGCAGAGGATGAATAGGCCATGCAGGGGAGGGGACAATAGACAGTGACCCGGAGACATGTTCAGAGGGTGCTTCTAAAAACAGAGGCGGCAGGCCGTCCTGGTGGGAAGCTGGGAGGTTGGAGGATCTGCCCTATGATGCGCAGCTCAAGAGGGATCTTGCTTGTCAACGGAGAGCCGAGAGGAGCCTATTCGTAGAGGTGCATCCATCCAGCACCCGTTGGCAGTTGTCGTCACTGATGGCTGGTAGGTGGCTCGGTGTGCTGTGCTCCGTGATCTGATGTTTGTCGTGGTCACCGTCTCGGCCTTCCTATTGTTGGCTTGCGTGCTGCTGCTGCCGCACGATGGAGACCACACCAATGCAAATGCACATGCGATCTACCTCACTAAAAAAAACCGTCGTCTGCCTGCCATCGTCCCGTCGTAGTGGGTGGTTGGTTGGCGTTGCTGCAGACATGAGTCCCAAGTAGAGACCAGGCAACCAGCAATTGGACGCCCTCTGCGCCTCCTCTGCAGCCAGCGCAAGCCGCGTCGACAAGTGCCGAGTCGTGACGCCGCAGTTGAGGGCTGGGCTCAGGGACGACCCAGGGACAAGACGGTCGAGTCAACTCAACTCCTCCTGGAGACTCGGGCACGGTGACGAAGGATCATGCAAGATTGATGAAAGGGACAGGGAGCGTTGGCTTTTCGGGGACGCTCCCGATGCTCACGTGCCCCGTGCCCTGCCCTGTGCCCTGCCGTGGTGGCCTCAGCCACTACTCCCGAGTCACCACAGATAGAAAGAACAAGCCCAGCCCAGGCAAGGCAGTTTAGATTAAACAACGGTTCCGGTTGTTCTATTTCCATTTCCACTTCCACTTCCATTTCTATTTCAAGGCTGGCCCCCGGAGCAAGGGCGAGCAGGGGACTGTAGCCATCATCCATGCCAGTGGAGAAGGCTTTCCCAGGGGTGGAGGAGGGGTGTGCGCCATCTGGAACCTGGGACACATGAGACGAAACTTGCGAAAAAGGACGGGCGACGGGCGACGGGCGACAAGCGACAGACACGACGACGCCCGGATCTGAGTGTCAACAAGCCCGGCTGCTATGTACCCACTACCCAGTCTCCAGGGATCATCAAGGCTACCTACTAGCACTTCCGGATGCTCTTCCGTCCCATCTTTTCCACTTGAAACGGTCAGTCTTGGTGTTTGACCTTTTTTCCCCTTCCTGTTGGGTGCTCGCCTCCCATCCCTCCCTTGCTTTGCCTGTCTCGGAGAATTATTCCTTCTATTTGTCTTCTTTCTTTGTTTCCTTTTTTTGCTTCTTTTCTTCTTCCTCACCAACCCGGCTTTTCCCTTCTCCGCGGCGAGAACGGAAGGAGAATCGTCATCCGATGCTTCAAATTTCTCCCATCACCTAGACTGCACGAATATGACCTGAAGCATTTCCACGTGCCAATTACCCACTCGTCCACAAACCTTCGTGTCCAATTGTCTCTCTCGTGTTTCCATCATGTCCCCGCCTGCCCTCTCCGCCTGTGACTTGGTCGACTGTGGCCAAGGCAGGCCCCCAGTCCAGGTCCCTCTACCCCATCTTTGCGCGTCACCACATCTCATCGCTACGACCGTTTCTGCCGCCGCCGCCGACGCTGCCGCCGACGAGAAGAGAGAGCGAGGGAGTAACAGATGGAACTAAATGACCAGTGAGACAGGACACCCACGGACGGGTGCACAGGCGCGGGGACAGACCGTCCACGCATTCACACATCCAGACATCCACATGCCCACGCAGAAGGACGGGGAGAAGGCGACAGATGCAGAGAAGCCGAGGGAGACGGACACGCACGCGCGCAGTCTACCCTCTGTCGTCTTCCTCTTCCTCTCGCACTAATTAGGTCTACACTTCAGCGAGGTGGTACTGACGATGGATCTGTCTTCTGCAGGAACCAAACCTTATGACTACCGGACGCTTCTTGACTTTCGACACAGCCCCGTTTGGCGTCTCCATGATCGATCTGTCTGCACCTGAACCCCTCCGAAGGGATCGCAGCTTTGCTCTGCCTTACAGCTGCCAGCATATTCACCAGTTCACGAGTACCTACCTACTACCTGGCCTGTTGTCGTCCCACCTACGTATCCCACGTCGGGTTGTACTGTTGTACACAGGAGCAAGCATACGCATGAATCACCCCTTGCGCACCATTCGCTAGCGGCGTCCCGTTGGCCTCGCCGAAGCTGTTTCCTAGCCTCTTTTCCTCCGCTCTCTCTCTGTCTCTGCATTGTAGACTGCTCGCTGGATCCCTGGAGGCTGGAGACCGACTCCATCCCGACTGACCCTTCAAGTTGCGCCTGAAGTTCCCTGCGCCCATCCCACAGCAACCCTGCCGGCACTCCGGCATCGCCATCCTGGGCTTGCGACACCGCACGCATGAAACATGGGGCAAGCTATCCTGGTAGGGAGACGCTTGCGACTGCAGTGACCCCATCGCCTGCCACTTCTTTTTCAACACCACTGTGATGATCGTGGAGACCCCGTCCAACGAGGACCCCGCCCCGACGCGTCCTCTCTTGGATCGACGCCTTGGTCCCTTGTTTCTCCTCTGCCCATGTCCTTGGCCCTGGATAACTGTCAAACTGACGAGGGCTGGGGCGAGGATCAGGAATGGAAAGAGGATGAAGGGGGCAATTATTGGGGAGACCGTGGCGGCGCTTCTGTCCGCCCGCCGCCTGGCTGCCAGTCTTCTATCTGTCATCTTGGCAGCTAGCCCTCCTCGCTCCACTCTGGAGCTTCACCTCGCCTGCAAGCCCGCACTGACTTGGACGGTGTGTGTTACTGTTACAGCGCGATCGTCTTTCGGGAAATTAGAGCCAGACAGAGCAGCCTGCGACCATCCTAAAATTGTCCCACCAGATCTCTCTCACCAACCGGCTGCCCTAGACTAGGCCCTAGTCGTTGCGGCTTCCGGACGGGCTAGCCCCAAATACCACTCGGCACCACCTGGAGACCAGGGCGGGTTGGTTTCCATTTTCTACCTGCGGCAGCTTCCTGTGTGTCTTGTGTCTGGCCGACTAAGAACACTAACGGCGGCGGTTGCTTCGTCCGTTCTCTCTCTCTCGGCATCAGGCGAACGAACAGACGCTCGGCGGTGGGTGACCGGATTTGCATACGGGAAAAGGGCCCCGGCACCGGTACCCATTGGTGCGGCCGCTCACATAGCGCACGATGCGATGCGATGCGATGCAACGGGAAGGCAAGGGAAACGCGCTTGGCCGCGGAAGACGGCCTCTGCTTTGTGCCCTCCGCTCCCTCTACTCTGTGCTCTCTCCGTTGAAGCTTTCGCGGCGTCCCGACGCCTGGCCTCAGCACCTCCCGACCAACTGTCTGTACGGATACCGTCGACCAGCACATGGGCCCTGGCGGTGGGTCGATCGCGGGACTGTTGCGTTGCAGTGCTTCTCGGTGGCAGCTTCGCTCTCCCAGTCAGTCTCTCTCGCTAAAGCCAGCAAGTCTCTGTCTGCCATGCATCCCTGGACTGCAACCCTGGCTGAAGTCGACGCCCACGCCCCGGGCCCAGGCGACGTCAAACGGATCAAGTCCCTGGAGATGTTTCACACCCAATTGCACGTATCAGCTTGCAGATTGACGGCCTGCTGCGCCTCGACGGCCCCCTTCTTAGACAAAGGGGGTGGTCGCCCAGCTGTAATGCGATGCGGGAACGGATCAATGGACCGCCTCTGGCTTGACTTTTTATCCAGGCCCAGCTTGCGCGGTAACGGCAGCCCGTCGAGGGTGGCCTCAGACGACCCCTCCATAATTGTATCTCGCCGTCCTGGACCCTGCCAAAGTGCCCGGCCAAATTCCCTTGTGGAGATCATGGTTCGGACGGGGCCTTCAACGCCATGATCTGCGACCCGTCATACTAACCAGCCCAGGGGTGTTTCCGTTCCTCCAAAACTGCCGGCCAACAAGCCCTCTTGCTTGGCCTTGGATGTACTACGTGCGCAGTATCTCCTCCCAGTCCAGTCCAGTCCAGTCCAGCCCTTCGCCGTCTCGCCTGCGGGAGCCAGTCGGGCCACTCCTCGACTGCCCGAGCAGCCAGCCAGCTAGCCTTCTTCCTCGTCGAGTATGCGCTCCAGACAGGCTACCCCGTCGTTACCGATGCATCATGCAACCCGATATCGTACTCTGTGCCCCCAAAGACTAAAACCCGCCTGTCCCTTGCCTCTAATGATGCTGCTGGTTCCCGCTGCAAACCCGCTCCTTGCGTCTCCTGTCCCCTGTATCGGTCCATCTTTTTCGCAACCAAGAGCTGTTCAACACCCGAACCCTCACCTTCCTCACCTTCACCTCGCAAGCTCTGGCCTCCGAGCTCGTCTGCTGGGAATACCCTGTCCTAGATCCCAGCCCGCGACGGGCCTTGTCTACTTGGCCCACGCCCCCCTTTTCAGCTCTCAACCCTCAAACCCCCCAACCCCAACCCCAACCCCAAACGACTACCGTCTTCGAACCCTACCGTCTCCTTCATGCGTTGTCAGTCCCAGTCATAGCGTCCAGCGATTAGCTTCTTCTTCGTGGCAGATTCGTCTCATCTCTTCCTTTTCCATCCTTCATCCCAAGTTCGTCGATGGCCGTTTGACTTCCTCTTTGTCAGTCGCTTTCACCTCTTGCAACAATTATCGACTTGCTCCAACACAAAGATACAGCGCGGCACCGACGACCTGGAGTCGCATGAACTCTTGTTCAACACCGCCAACTTAAACTATCTGGGTCCCTGGGTGAAACCGACAACCAACTCAATCCACCAAGAGCCTAAGGTTCAACCTGTTCGCCAAGAACACACCTTTCGTTCCCTCAGATTTCCCAGCAGAGCACTAGGGAGGAGTCTTCTCCCGTATTTCGTTCCATCAGGCAACAATCTCGTATCTCTGGACCTTTGGGCTGGCTTTCAACTGACATAATCGCCTTGTCATTGTCCTGTCGTATCACCAAAGACATCCCGAGCTCTATCACATCCTCCCGGTTTACCCACAGGATTCCCGGATCACTGCCTAATCTAATCAGTAATTGCCTTTGGAACCGGAAACAGTCCCCGTCATATCGCGCATTTTGACATCGAGTTACCGTTGCCATGAGACGATAAACCTTTATACTAATTCGCAACCCCATAACAATCGGCATCGCATCTGGGTGTAGTAATTGTATTGTCAACTTCTAATTCTCCCAAAATATTCTCAGCTGTTTGAGAACAGCTGCAGCTACAGTATCTGGCGACCGTGTATACACGGGTATTACCACTTGTTCACAATCTCCATCACGACCAACCCGTCGCCCTCCACCATCATGAATATCGCATCAATGCTCAACCTCTCAACGGGGCCGGGCCCTCACGAGCAGGTCTCAAAGAACGTGTCACAACCTTTGGCTATTCGAGGAAGCCTTACTGCACCATCTTCGCTCCCGACACCTTCGCCCGAATGCACGCCCGCAAAGCAAGCGAGTGGAATTGTGGATAACCGGGTTCGCACGCCATGGGATGCCGGCGGTTACTCTCTGCCGCGAGATGCTGCTCCTCAATTTTCGAGGCCGTCTTTCCCAGTCCGCTCGGCCAGCGAGTACATGGAGTCGACGCCTATGTACGGCACGCCTGCGGCCGGAGGTCATTCCAGGCATACGTCGGTAGCTTCAATAGAGTCTCCTACGGCCATGGCGGCTCCAAGTATTCCCGCCCCCTTCTCGAACCCTCGGCCAGCTCGGTGAGTACTATGACGAACGAATTGACCAGACTGGGGCTTACTCTGTTTGCAAGACGAATGCATTCCACGTCGGACGTTCAACAAGATGCTTGGATGCGAAGAAGGTATGTTGCGGAAGGACCTATGCAGGCAACGCTTGGCTTGGTTGTGCCTATTCCGAGAAGTTAGTCAAGCTGACTTGTTAAGCTCTTACTGCGATACCCGTCCTCCACTGGAGTCAAGAAGGTCAGTGCCGCAGTCTCTTTTCCCTCTTGTCAGCGAGTGGTCAAACGCTCCAATGGCTATCAGCTCCATGAACCTCCGACTTCTCAAGCTGTTCGTTGGGAAAGCCTCTGAGCGAACAACAAACTGACTTGGCCCAAGGTCGAGCGTCTGGACTGAGCATAGCGCCGGTCTTCCCGCCGGAATCAGTAATTCTCCAAGACACAGGGTGTCAGATAGCCGCGGTAGCTTCTCGTCATTTTGTTCATCGACCTTCTCCGGCGGGCACTCGCGGTTCTCGTCCATGTCAACCGTCAGCAGTCATCATGTCAGTTCGGTAGCTGCAGAGATGCCAATGCTTGAGTCGAGGCTCGAGCAACTTCCCAAGTTAACGCCGACTCCGGAGTACGTGGAACGTCGAGACCCTTCTCCGAGACTTCCTCCTTTGCCCCAGCATGGCGCTGTCGCAACTTTTGCTATGCCCCAAGGCAGTCCCTCTGACCCTACTCTGGATGCAAGGGCCATCATCAAACGAAAGCGATCTCGGTTGTCCGTCGATCAGAGGTGTGTACATGTCTTTCTTTGCCGACATTCCCTTTCCAAAGAAGTCGTCTCATCCATACACCTATTCATTTATTCCCTATTGTTCTCAATGCCATCTTTCCTCCATTTTAGTCAATACACTCTGTTGCAAAGTGTCAATACAGCGCACCCCCTTCAAACTGAGCCTCCAGCTGCCTGCCAAAGTTGCCGGGTTGACCTGGCGTCAGTGAATCGCTGCTCAGGCCCGTTTATTTGGCGGGTGACCTTACGGAGGAAGCAGTCGCCCATAGTGATGGCAATCAGGTACCCTTAGGATGGTTGCCTGTATGGGTGTTTGACCTTGCATCACTGTTCGACTTGTCCTCTTGTCATTGTTAGGGCTCAGTACCCTTTCTTGAACTTCTCTCCCCTCCATCTCATGAACATCCTTGACATCCCAAATTTCAACAACCCTCCGTCACCGACGCTGAAAATTGACTGTGGATTGTCCCCAACACCATTCTCAACCATCCACTGTTGGACATTTAGCTCAACTATAAAGGAGCCAGCTGCCCCTTGATCCGTACTAACTCGCCCCGTTGCTAGTCACTCCGCACTTCGAAGCAGCTTCCAACATCCCTTGGACCGTATACACAAACGAACTATCTCTGCACCCAACCCTCCCCAGATCTCGTCTGCAACCTTTGCTCACGTCCCCTCGTACCTACCACCAATCACTCCCGAGACCTTCGAGTCGGTATCACCACTGCCTCATACGATGCCTCGTGGACGCCGGAATGCCAGCAGAGGTCGCCGGGCCAGCAGGGCAGAGGTCTCTCCTGCAGCCAATCCCGGTCTGCGACCTGCCGAGCCCATGGGTGAGAAACTGACCAATACGGATGCATCTCCTGCTCCTCAGCCTCAAGGTGTGTAAATTAGCTCTCCAGCGACCTCAAGCTAATCATGATTACTGTAGTCCAGCCACCCCCTCCGCTCTCTCCATCCAACTTCCAACCACGTCTTCTCAATATGTGTGGTCGATTCGGCCTCTCAGCTGGGACTCCTCTTCGTGGCGGTGACATTTGCATGCAAGTAGAGAACTGCAATACTGGATCTGTCCCTCGCAAGGTCATCTCGCACATCTTCGGCCGCAACAAAGTCTGCACTCGCCGAATCCCCGAGCGAGCGTGGGTTTGCATGTGTCGCAAGCATTACCAGCGCATCCGGTACCGCAAGGGCCCCGAGTTTAGCATGACTCAAATCGACCTCGTCTACGAACAAATCGCCCGCATGATCTTTTGGAGCCAGGGTCTTGAACGAAGCGGTGGAGCCAACGTCGAAGGCATATACATCCGGTCTTGGACCTTCTCGATTCGCAAGCGCGAGCTGCGACGACTCGTTGAGATGAACGGATCTGACCCTCTTCCGCGATGGATCATCCACAGTCTCGGAGAGGGAAAGACGCACGGTGACATCCTCGACATTGTCGAGCGGCTTCACAGCGACATTCAGGAGGGCACTCTCAGAGACGTTCCTCCTGTCGAGTTCCTCCCCGAAGTTGTCGACGCCTATACCCTTCGAGCCACCCACTCACCTAACCTTGCCTACCGCGACGGTTCAGACGATACGGAGATGCCGGACATGTCTCGGTCAGGCCAGGGAGATGAAGGTGAATCTCCTTTCTCCAAGGATACTTCCCCTCTCGAACCTGTTGAAGAGGAGAGAGGTGACTACAGGAGCCCCAGAAACGGCTCCAGCTCTCCTGGAGCTTCTCTCGATTCTGATGGCACTGAACGTGTCCCAACTTCTCTCGGTTATCACCAACGCCAGCAAAGCGACTCTGCCGTCTATGCTCCCCAGTCCCACGTTGCCTATGCGCAGTCCGATGATCGACGCAACAGTCATCCGGAACATGACAGTCAGAACCCACATGCTCCCCCCTTTTATGGACTCGATGTTGATGACAAAATACAGAAGACGCAAATTTCGGTGACAGGCGGCCCTCGGGGCCCTGCATTTAAACCTTCCAACCCCCAGGGCCCATTTCCTAGTGCCCATTTGAGAGCCGTGAATTCTTTCTATCAAGGCTCGGATCCAGGAAGCGCCACAACTACCGTTCAGTATTCAGCGGCGAATTACTTGTACAATTCTCAGGCGCAGATGGCTCATCACGAAAACTCTTTCGGTCAGCATGAGCTGAAGCCTGGTTTCAGCAACGTCTTTGCTTCTGCACAGCCTCCCAGAGGCCAACCACCATACCATGATCTCATTACTCCCACCCCATCGCAAGTCACCGGACCTCCACATTCATTTGCTCCTGTTCAACCGGATCAATTTCAAGCAGCCCTTCCGCCCCGAACTAGAATTTATGAAGGTTCTTGGCGAGGGGTTCAGTCCGACACGAGCGGTTGCCACACTCCGGTGACCAATGAACCGTACTCAGTCAGCTTTGCTTACGGAAACGCTACCACGTGTACCACTTCGTCGACGGGCATCGAAGGATTTCTCCGGGGTCACATTGGCCCTGATCCGAGCCGCCCGACTAAGCCCGCAACTCCCGAGACTCTTGTCAGCCGAGAAAATTCAGCCGGCCTTGGCAACGGCCATTGCAACCAGGGAGATTCTTGATGAAGGGAAACGTGGGGGTCGCCCAATGACAGGGGCGCTGGGACAACAGAGCAGCGGTATTTGCGTCAACAACCATGGTACCGGTCACAAGCGAAGAAGCACCGTGGACTTTGAGCCTTTTTCTCTTCGACTTGAACATCTCAAAAGGGTTATTGTATGAGTCTTTCAGATGGCGCCTTGTTTTTGATCCAGCTGGAGGCGGACTACTTGGGAGATTGAGAAGTGGCAGGCCTTGGAGGGGCTTGGTAATACCTTCCAGCAAGCACTTTTGCTCGCACATGCCCTGCCCGGGACTTGATCTCTGGTACTCCTGAAGTGGACAGGTTCTTTTTGTGTGGTTTGCTTATATGATTTTCTCTGTTTTCATGTTCCGGTTACTGCATTTCGGGGACTCATATCACGGTAGGCGTGGTATCACGATCTAATGGGTGATGAAAACCGGGCAGGCGGATGGCTGTCTCAAGGTGGCACGGAGTTGAGCAGGTCTCAAAATGGGTGGGCTGGTCTGATTTCACGGTATTATCGACGGCGGAGAAGGATTCCGATCGTCATGGATTGCATTTGAGTTGGGGCTTAGAGCTCCCGGCGGCACCCAGGTGGTTGGTAGAAGTAAACAGTCAAATGTCTCGTGCAATGCTCTAGCTTGTGTGGTCTGTGAGTGAGCGACAGGATGTTTTCCATCTAGAGCTTGATGTCTCGCATATCCTCGAGTGGTAACTCGAAGACCGAGGGATATGTGAAGGTATGTCTTAATCGTACCACATCGAAACCATCTAATTGGAAGATTCTATCCCACGACATCCAGAGCCCCGACAGCACATACTCACTCGCCCCTGAACATGATAGCACCGCCTTCCCAGTCCTGCAACTCACCCACGTTAGCCCTCGCAACCTCGACGAAGCCAAAGCGGCCGTAGTAGCTCTCCAGCCCGCGCAAGCCCACGAGCCAGGTGGCAACGCCGGCGCGGTCGGCAGCGCGCAGACCATCACGGACCAGCAGGTCGCCGACACCGCGGCCCTGGACGGCCGGGTCGACGCCGAGGCTAGAGAGGTACCAGGCGGCGCGGCGGCGTGGCGAGTGCAGGACCTGTGTCTCGAGGGTGCGGAAGACGCGGTCGTAGATGCCGAGACGGTGGGCATCGATGGAGGGGATGGGGAAGAGGCGGGAGTGTAAGGTGAGCAGGGTGGACATGATGGGGCGGAACCAGGCGTCTGCGGGTGTTGGTTAGGGGGCTTGGAAGAAAGAAGTCGGGGTTGGGCTCGGAGGCGAAGGACTTACACGGTGTGAGCCAGCGTTCGTGGAAGGTGAGCGACTCTTCCGGCCGATGCCACCAGGTGAAGCCCACGGCCTGGCCTCGCCGCTGGACCTGCCTCGGCTTCTCCTCCTTTGCGGCGTCGTCTCCATCTCGAGAGTCACCCTCGTCGATGCCGTCGTCGTCCTCATCGGTTGCAAAAGCCATGGTGAGGACGTAGCCTGAGGTCCAGTACCGGAGGCGAAAGCGGCGGATGATCCACGTGCTGAAGGGCGTCGGGTCAACGTGGCGCGTGGGGAACATGTGGTCGAGGAGAGGCTCTTTGCCGAAGCTCTGGACGTATAAGTCGGAGGCGGCGGCGACGTCGGACCAGGTGCCCGGGAGGAGGCGGTAAGACGGTGGCATGGCGGTGGAGTTGAGTTGAGCTGGTGGGTTTCTGATTTTCGATGTTGGAAAATCGGTGGAATGGTTGTGACGGGTAGGGGAAGAGAGATGTTGGTTTGGGTGGTTTCCGAGTCTCTTCAAAGGTCTTGGTTTTGTCCTGAGTAGAGATTGTCGTGGGTTGAGTCACTTCCAGATGGTTAGGCACCACGGCACAGTTGGGTTACATCAATGGAGTCGTCTGTCACAACTCTCCAATGAGCATGATTGGATGTTTCGATTGCTTTCTTGACCATCTAAAAAAAGAATGAAAATAAAATGAAGGAAATGTCTGGAAACAACTCCTTATGTTTCGGCTGTAAAGGCATTTTATCGAAGAATTGGACGCCATCTTGTTCATTGTTGCGCTGCCACAAGCGACCTGCCCAAGCGGGATGGACGCCGGGTGACTCAAAAAAGCTGCGTGGTTGATGAGACGGACGATGGAAGGGTATTGGTGATTCTGGCTTGGTATTGCATTTGCGGGGGCGGGCCGTTTCCGGGGCCCATTTTTAGGTTCCGGGATACATGCATCAACGGAAACTCTGAGGAGCTGGAACGATAGATGAGTGAATGGATGATCGGTGAGGGCTTCGATGGGTTGCGGGAGCAAGCAACCTACCTGTGTCCGCCTGTCTGCCTGCTTTTCTCACTTGAGCCAATTTCTTGTTCCCTCTGCGGGCGTAAAATGTGCTGCTCGCTCGGTTGATGAAACCACGTTCGATGATGCTATCGGTGGAGTTGAGGGTCTGCAGGACTCGTATATCCCCAGTACGAGGAACTACGGAGTCCTATGACCTCGCGATATGAACTGACGTTTGCCCTTCGTGCCTCATCAGCTCGGATCCTTGGATGCAACCAAAGAATTTATCGCGCGATCTCGCAAAAACGAGCTGGGTAGTGAGTGAGTGACTGCGTGCTGGGCTAATTAGGTGGGCTGGCCCTCTCACCATTCCGTGTTAGCGGTTTCCCAGGTTGGGAAATCCTTGCCGCCTGGCAGAGCGATATTATTTCAAATCAGGCGGGTTCTTTTTTTTTTTTGCTTGTTTGGCTCCCTGGTCGATCTCCCGACTAATCGCTGCGTGATGCGTCGGCGGGGAAGACTTCCCAGTGGTCTGGTTCTCGTTCCGGGAGGTCGTCCAAAAAGCTGTGGTCGATGCAAATCCTGAACGGCTGGACTCGTGTCGTCATGGGCCGGGGGTCCTCGGCTCCGAAAGCAGCTGGACGGCCCGGCCGAAGCGGTGCGGCGGGCGTAGGCATCTTTCGTCATGCCTCCTTCGATAGTCTGGATAGATAGATGCCTTTACCTTGCATTTCTAGCAGGGCTGCGGGGAGAGATGAAAATATCCAACGTGGAGAGAGGAGGGGGGGGGTAAAGCGTAGATAGACGGGGGGACATGGATCCGCGTACAGCTTCCTGCGGTGAATACGGAGACGCAGCCCGACTGGGAGAAGGTCTTGCTCTCTTTGGGGTTGGGTTGCGGCAGCGTGCTGTTTGCATGAGGTTATTTATATCTTTGGGAACTACGGCCACGATGCGACTAACTACGTAGTCTATTACTACTACGGCATGTGTGCGGTAACACGGACGACTCCAGCCGGCCTGCAACCCGGCAAACTGACTGCGACCCGGCGAACTGATGGATTGCAGCCGGCAACCTAACGGCAACCTGCGAACTGACAAGCAGTCTGCCAGAAGTGTCTCCACTCCGGGACTTCTTCGTCGGCATGGAATCAATCAATCCCATCCCGTCAGCCTCGTGTCCATCTCATCCCATCTTATCTAAGATGTCTGGCCTCTTTGCCGTGGGATCGGACCACACAAAAGCGTCCGAGATGCCGGGAAAAGGTTGAGCCAACGTCAGCCCGCGAGAGGCAGGGCTAGTGCACGAGGAAAGGTCCTTGCCGTCACCGTGCGTGCCGCACCAGAGTCAAAGCTCCGGCTCGTGTGTGTGGCTGGGTCATCGACTTGGTGGGTTGGCTGCCCCCCCTTCGTTAATTGTTCCCAAAATGCCCGCCATTGCAACCCCAGCACGCTACCTTGCATGCTTATCCACCCGTCTGGGATGGTTTTCTGGACGAGGATTACAAGGTTCTGACAGGGCCCAGAATAGGCCAGCCTAGCCCAGGCGGCGGCGGCGGCGGCGGCGCTGGAGATGGATGGATGGATGGGATGGATGGATGGATGAGAAGGAGGGAGACGGAGGAAGAAACGGACGGTGAGCGGGAGAAGAAGAAGAAGAGAAAGAAGAGAAGAGAAGCCAAGTCGAGCTAAAGACTCCAGAGGACGGTAGAACATTGCTGCTCCTGTCGGTAAGTAAGAATCTTGTCAGGCTAGTGTAAGTCAATAGGCGGTCTCACTGGAAGACGCCTCGTCCCCGCTTAGGAATCATCCATCATCAATCACTATCCCACCGGCACCTCCGAGTCCATCTCCATTAGCCACCTCCCAAAGTGCTCACCTACCTTAGCCTTACTCACCTGAACTCAGACATTGCGCGCTGTACTACCCCCCTCCTCTCTCCGTCTCCCCAATGGCCCTGGAAAAGACAAGACCTGTACACGGCATCTTCCGCCAGAATATTCCCCATGTGCAGATCTAGCGCGCTTCCCACCATCTCTCGCACTCCCCCACCCGCCCACTTCTGCTCCCACCATGTTCGCTCGCGGGCCCCGTTTTGCAGCCCCCATCGCCTCACTGGGCTGGGAACCTGGAAAACCTAAGTAAGGCTTGCGTGAGCATCCATCAGCGGCACTTTTCTGATCGGTGGAGCGCTGGCTGGATGGGGCAAGGAGGATGGGCGATGGGGACATAGCACGGGCAAGGGGGAGGACCAGCTGTGAATAGCGTGGGCAAGGGGGCGATCAGCGCGCCAGGCTGAGGCTAACTGAAGCAAGTCTCAACGGCCCTGTGAATCGAACCAACCTTATTCGGGTATTGAGTCGGCGCTTTATTGCGTTTGTTTTGTTTGTTGGAGGTTTGGAGGCTTTAAGACACAGTAGAAGCAAGTTGTGGGTTCGGTTGACTCGTAGGGTGTACTCAAACAAGGGCGATGCATATTCGTAGAGCGAGTGAATATAGGTATCCATGCGATTAGACACTGCTGCAGTGGAGCGTGTACTCGTATCGCAGTACCCGGTAGCGAAGTAGGCACATCATCGCTATGCGTACTTATCGCATAGATTATCGCATAGATGAATGCCGTGCCGACTCTTAGTTCCTCCACCTTAGCTCTGGACAACCACCCACTCAACTCACTGTCAAAAGTGTCAAAAATGCCAAATACCGTCAGCCCCAGCGCGCCATCCAATTCCATCAATCCCTCCATCCACTCCCTCCCCCCCTGGTCCCCGGTCCCAGGAAATACGGGTTCCATGCATCATCCACCAAGGCGCACGCAACCATCGTTTAGGGTGCATTTCGCTCTCTGGGACGTGGCCTGGGCCTTTGCATAGCACTGGCGCATGGCACCCCGGCACACGATTGCCTCGTCATCGTCGTCCTTCTTGCCCTGGTTTCCTCTTTTTCCACTCCCCAATTCTTCCCGAACAACCTACCTGGCGCTTCTTTCCCCGTCTTTCCCGTTCTGGATCCGCTCCCGTAATGCTTAACAGTGAGCTCGCTCTCCCGGCCGTCGGCAGCTTACCAACAGCTTAGACCCAGCTTAGATGCCGTCGCTGGGCATCTCCAAATGTCCAAACCTCCAACTCTGGAGCATACGGGCCGTTGTCGCAACGTCTTCGGTCCGTCCCCTAAATAACCCCAGCCCTGCCCAGCCTTGCTTCAATTCCCGAGCACAGTCCCATCAACACCAACACCAACAATCTGACCTGTTCTCTGATTCTCTGATATCTACAGCGTTTGCCAAAAACATCTGCAAGACACCCACCCCTTTGCTCCTTGCTGCTTGCCCGTTTCCAAGCCCACCGTCTCCTTTCACCATTTACCGGCGAGGCTGTGACTAGCTCCCGCACCGTCCCTGTCTATCCCCGTCGACATCTGGGGGCTCTTTCTGCTGAGGGTGTCATCGTCTGACTGTGGTGCGTCGCTGCTACCTACCTAGGCGAGAGACAAAAAGGGTCATCTTAGAAGAACCCACCAACAAACCTAAACAACAAGAGAAAAAAGAAACCCAACTACCTCCCGTATGAAAAAATCAAAGAACATGGTCCGGTCCGTATCATCGTCTCGCGGTTCCGAGTCGCCGATGGAAACTGAGCGCGCCCATCGAGCATGCGAGAAGTGCACTCGCACCAAAAAGAAATGCGACAAGGCCCTCCCCGCCTGCTCGCGCTGTACCAGGTACGTGTTGTCGAGTCTAGCCCGACTACTTTGCCTTTCTACACCCCCACCTATCGTCAAGATTGAATCTGTGTCCTGATATACTATCTCCTCTAGACTTACCACTACCTGTTGCTATGACTTCATCTACACTGCCCCGGCTACCGCCGTCGTGGACCCTGGCTACCTACTTGGCCCCAAGGCCGCCGACCTCACCGGCCCGGGGAGTATCTTCGACCCGGCCTTTGACGTCTCCAGCGAGGCCATCATGTCTCTGCTTTCCACCCGCAACATCTCTTGGCGCGACGCCACAGATCGATATTTCGAAACTATGAATCCGTGGCTCTCCGTCGTTCACCCGGAACTCTTCGCCCTCCGCACCGAGAACCTCGGCCCCGGCCCCGGCCCCACTTCCGGCTCCGATCCCAGCCCCGGCTCCTCCTCCGCCGCTGGCTCTGTCGGCATCCCTCGCAATCCAGCCCTGGCCCTCCTTATCGTTTGCATGCAGCTCGCGACCCAATATGACGATGAGGCTGTCGCCGCGGGAGACCCACGCATCTTCGAAGAGCGCGTCATGATCGATTTGCCTGCTTACCGCGCCGCCAAGCGCACCTTGGGCATCCTCCGCGGGTTGTCCGCCCCCAGCGTCGAGCTCGTTCAATGTACTATCCTACTTGCCCTCTTCGAATTTGGCCACGGTGATGTTATGCGCGCCTACATCACGATTGGCGATGCCAACACCATGGCCCTTGCCTTGCGAATCCACCCTGGCAAGTACGTCGATGCCGACAAGGAAGCCCCCGTGGCCTACGACGAAGAAGAGCGCCGCTGCGTATACTGGAGCATGCTTGTCGTCGACCGCCTCATCCATGTCGACTGCAGCCTCATCCACATGCCGCTGCAGGTCCCAGCCCCGGCCGCCGACGACCTGCTGCCAGCGACCAATGTGGGCTGGAACCCGCAGACACAGATGCAGACGCGCACGATTGAGCGGCATCCAGCCGGCGTGGCGACCGCGGTGCCTGTGGGACCGTTTCAGCGCAACTGCCAGTGTGCAATGCTCTACACCAAAGCACTGTCTCCGAACCCCGATTCTGGAGCCCGAGATTCCCTCGTTGAAGACTTCGTTGAGCTCGATATCGCTATCCGCTCCTTGGTTGAGGCCATGGTCCTGCAAGCTTCTCGATGGGGTGATTTTTTTGAGTGCTTTGCAACCTGTACTTGGTATGTCCATGGAACCTCCTTTTCCCTTTGCCTTTTTCTCCGCCATGCACACATCGCTTTCCCAAACTTTCTAGTATACCCGAAACCAGACTGGTTTGCTAACCAAACTGTGTTGTGTGTAGCCTTCTCCTCTTCCTCTACTGCCGCCAGCTTCGCACTGTCGACTCGACGACAATCCGCCCATCTACCGAGAACGTGACAGCCCTCAAAGCCATTGCCGGACTCAACTTCACCATCCGCATCATCGCTGACACCACCACCGACCTCAACGACCAGCTAGCGCGCCGCCCTCACCTACTAGCATCATGCTCCCCGCTCACCCCCTACTCCGCTTACCACTGCCTCATGGTCCTGAGCCATTTCGAGAGCGTCATTCCTGACGCCGACGCCCGCTTCCACGCCATCTTTAGTTCTCTTCACTTCTTCGCTAAGCGATGGAACGTCGCTGGTGAGTAGGCTCTGGGCACCTCTCGCTGTTTCAAGACTGGCCAAGCTAACCCCGTACGTTTAGGACAATTGGTTCTCAAGGTGGAGTCATTCCTGGCATCGAGTGAAAGCGTTCAATGGTGTTTTTTGGACGAATAGACGGCGCACGAAACATGAGTCAGCTATGAGATACGAGATACGAAGTCATGAGACATGATATTATGAGCGCGTAAACCTCGCTGGTATTCTACCACATCGGTAAAGCTACGTCTCTAACGGCTAAATCGCTTCACTATCCATACCTCTACCGTGAGGTCCCGTCATTGGCCTATACGTCACCGATGCCCCCATCCTACAAATGAAAACACAACACCCAATCAACTTGAGCCCTATACCAGGACACCCAGTTTGGAAGTCACTGAGGCGACCTAATCCAGAAACCGAAAGAGAAAAAAACAGAAACCCATAAAAACAACTGCTTGGTTCGACCCATGGTATGCGCTCAACGCCAAATTCCCAAAGTCGACATGACAACAGGAAATCCTTAAGCCGGTCTCCTGGCTCGAGGATTGAAAGTTCAAACAATATTTAGTCCCAAATCAAATGGATCATCATGGGGTATTCCCCACAACGAGGATGAGCAACATGCCGTTGAGGAGACATGATGCAATAAAGGATCCCCCAACCATTAACTGGTAGGGAAGGGGGAGCGGATCTCGCCGATACATGGTCATGCCCAGCGCACTACACGCGGAAAATAAACTGGCAACGACGCCGACTGTGACGCCCGCATCGACCTCGGCTCGCAGCTTATGCTTCCCGGTAAAGATAAGGATGCTAGCAATAGCAAGGAGAATGAAGGATGCGAGGAAACATCCGATGGTGCCCCAGAAGAAGGCGTTCTCGCGATAACGGGAAGCCTCCTGTTGGGTGAGACTGGGAAGGGCGTAGTGAGTAGAATAGCCGGTTGCGGGAAAGCCATCTGAACTAGCATATCCACCTTCCTCGTCAGATTCACTGTTGAAGGTGGCGGAGGAGTACTCGCGGGGCATGTGGTTGGCGGCGAGAAGAGGCTGCCGTTCGGCAGATTTATCGAGTTTGAGCCAGCCCCTTGCCTTTTCGAGGGGGGTCTTTAAGATGCCCTGTAAATAGTCGAGCCCTGGGAAGTGCATGGGTTCCTCAGGATTAATATAAATAGCGTATCCTTCATCTCCACTGCATTCGCTGCCATTGTCGTATTCATTCCAATACTTGATTTGGGTCGGGATTTTCGGGGGCGGTAAAACTTCGAATTGAGGTTGGGTTCGATTCTGATGACCACGGATGCCACCTTGGGGGTTGAAGGATTGGGCTAGGGCTTGGTCGGATAGCGACTGCGGTACCGATTCCGGAGAGCTGGGCTCGCTCAGGACTGGAGCGGAAGCACGAAGAGTGCAGGTAATCTCGTCGTAACGCTCTTGGAGATGTGAGAAGTCACGTCGGGTAAAGCTTTTAGGGTCTGAGAGGATGCTCTCATTAAAGCGTGAGCTCAGGGTTGTCGAGCCGGTCCATTTCTATGATTGTGTTAGGGCGTGTCAAGGGCCAAAACGAAGAAGAGCGAGGTTGTTGCAAGAGACACATACCTTGTACTTCTTGAGGATCTTGCGGAAAGCGACAACTTGAGCCCTGGTGAAACGCGAGAGGGCCTGGATATCACCGCCGCACCGGACCAATTCCCGCTCGTACTTGGCAAACCTCCTCTGGTACTTGATAGCATCGTCGGCGGTCAATTCGTCCTGGGGCTTGCGGATCCAACGGTAAATGTTCTTGGCAAGGTGTTCTGGGCAGTCTCGTCAGCACCCGACTGGTGTGGATGATGCGCTAGAGGGACAGTGCGCTAGAGGCTGGGAGGACGTACCTAATCGTCTTGAAATTTCATCGGCTTTGCTAGAGACGAAGAGATGCAGGCGGTCGTGCTGGTGGCTAAGCTCCATGAAGAGGCTGTTCTCGAATTTGGACAGGTGCTCGTCTTTGTGGCCGGGAATGGCCATGGCAGTAGCCTGGTCGCGAGTGGTGTGGACCTTGATCTCGTGTTTCAGAGAGTTGTAGTCGAGGTTGTCTGCGGAATTGAGCCATTAGCGACTATTCAGAAGGGGATCGATTGCGTAGGTCAAGGTGGGTAGTGACGTACGGAGACTCCATTCCGGGACGGACTCGCGCTCAAGTTGCTGGCCGAACTTCATGGCGAAGGATAGATAAGCCGAATGGCGGCGGCCAATTGGCGATAAATGGTCGAGGCTCTGTCAAAAGCAGATCGAGGTTTCGGATCCAGAAATCTCCCTCGATCTCCTCGTGATCCCCCCGTCGAGCGGAGGACAAGCCGGGGAGGACGGCTTGAGGGCGAACGTGGAGTCGGCAGGAGCGGGCGGAGGAGACGCTGCTGCTCGGAAGCAGAGGTCGGAGCTGGAGGCGGGACAGAAAGGCGAGGAACGAGGGAGGAGGAGCGAGGAACGAGCTAGATAAGAACGCGTGTGAGCATTTGAGACAGCAAGAGTTATGAACCAGATCAAAAATGAGGGCTTGACGGCCTCCAGTACGAACAATCCGTGGAGAACGAGCGCGGGTTGCGATAATGGGGAGGGAGAATGCGAGGAAAGTGATTTGCCTGCGGAATGACGTACTGAGACGAGACACGGGCGTGGTAAAAACAGCGGCCCAGCGCAGGCGTCAGGGGGGTGAGCAGCCAGCCGGGGGGAGGGCGGATACACAGCGCGTAGTAGCACGCAGCACGCAGTAGCTAGGGGGAGCAATCACTGGTCGTCACTCGTATTGCAGGTCACTCGTCGGTGGCAACACGCAGCAAGCAATGGCTTTTTTTTTTTGCTTCGAATCGTCGATTAGGGAGAATTGATTTGAACGTTCTCTGTAGAAACTGCAGGTTTTGGAGACGGGAACCGGACGCAGACGGAGGGAGGCGGCGGCGGGCGGTGGTGGCGGGTGGACGGACGCAGCCCAGATTTCAGATCGATCGGTGACGCAGAGTCCCGGATTGAGGATGTCTCGGGAGCATTTACCGTCGGAGATTGCTTTTTTTATCAGATGGGCAAATATCGCACGCGGAGACGGGATGGGGAAACGGCGAGCGAGTGAGCCAGGTCCAGCCAGATATTTCAAGGGGGTTCCAGGTTTTGCTCAAAGTACTGAGCCTAGAGTGGTTGAAGTGAAGTTGAGGTGAAGTAAAGTAAAGTCAAGTCAAGTAAAGCAAAACATGTGCGCGAAAGGCGACTTGAAGAAAAAAAGGGCCCGGTCTCCCTCTCAGCTTTGCAGGCGTCTGCTGCCCAGAGCACTGGTATTATATCATTGGACGAGTCCATGTCAACCCACAGTGGCCCTGGCTTCACTATCTCCGTTCCCCAATCGAGCCAATTGGTTGGCTGATGGATGGATGGCGGCGGTGGCTGTGGCCGTGGATGTGGACAGTGGAGGGGGGTGCCCCGCCAGATGCGTTTTGGAGGGGGGTACCCTTGGTACATAGTGCGTACCTACTCCCTGTAGCAGCTGCGGCAGCTGCAGCAGCAGTGTTCCGCGGCAATGGAACCCTGTTTCTGCTAATTGCCTACTACCTTCCTTGGTTCTTGCGCCCCTGGGGTTTGCGGTTTGGGAGGTGCGGAGCCACTGTAGGATACGTGCTGGATGTATTCGTGCGAGTGCTCTGCAATTGCGTCGGTCCCTGCCCGCACCGCACCGCACCCCATCCCGGCGCACGAAGACGAAGCCTGTACTTCTTACAAAACGGAAAAGTCTCGGAATGGACGACACCTGGTATTCATTCTCTCACCAAAAGCCTGTTCGCAGACAACTCAACTAAGAATTCAGCCGGTGCCAGCTACGCTAACGACCAGAAACCCAGGCTAAGACTCTCCACCCACCCCCCGGGCCAACGCTAAACGAAGCTTTTTCTGGGCTTTCCAGCTCATCTTCCGTCCAAGCTCCGAGTTAAGCTTTTGTGAGGGGCTGCCCTCGTCGCTTCGATCCCGGCCCAAACAGGAAATTGTCCCTCACGCTTTCGACCTACGCAGACAGCCACAACCACCAAAACCTGCGTGGCATGTGGCGCGTTGTGCATGTGCAAGCTAATTATGGAGTGTATTGTAGCAAAATGCGTGGTACCGAGCCCACTGTATGTGTGTGTGTGTGTGTGCCAGCCAGACTGATGAGGGCGTGTGTGTGAGTGTGAGTGTGAGTGCGAGCGTGTGTGGTGCGTTATCTGGGCTACAACCACGCTTCCGCAAGCTAACATGGCAGCATTGCCGAGCAAAACCTCGTGCATGCAGCATACGGCCGCCGCAGCCCATGCTACTATGTAGCTATCATTGACGACGTCAGTCTTATCTGCCGGCGACGCGGTCTGCAACGGTGTGGCGGGACACGCTCTACCTGGGACAAGCCCGGGGCTCCAAAGCTTGTGCCCCCCAGGACGAGAGAGTCCGTGACACGTCCACGACGATGCCAGGACCGTTCGCTGGCTGGCACGCGAGACCGAGAGCAGCTTGGCTGCGACCTCAGCCCAGCCAACCCCCCCGAGCGCATGCAAGTGCAAAGGCAAGCGACGACGCAGAAGGGGGAGGAAAGCAACCCGCATCCGGGGCCCAGCATTCTCCGGGACGGGGTTCCCACGATCCGCGAGCTCCTGCTGCTGCGGGCAGCTGAGTGACACGAGATGCCGTGCTACGCTGTGAATGAAAGGCACTTGGAGAGGACATGGAGTCGACCTACCGAACCTGGGAATTGCCGTAGCGCCCGTCGACGTTCCCAACGTCCGGGCCAGCACGTGTCCCGGAACTTCCAGGCCTCGCAGCGCATCTTACCCTTGTCCGCCTACCAGCCCGAACCACCGAGGTCACGCCCTCCTCACCCGCACTCAAGGGCGATCCATCCATCGCACCGCAGAACCCGCACCGAACCCGTCGCAAAGACCGGGCGTGAGCACGCGAGTGCCTTCCGCGAACACTGACCGAGCGGTGGACACCAGAGAACGAACAACCCTGTCTGCGATCCTCGCCGCCCGGGCTGGCAAGGCGGCCGTCTTCGGCATGCTGGTGGCTTGTCGAAAAAACGATCCATCACCCAGCGAACGTCCCATTCCGTTTGTCGCTTCTGCAACCTGCAACGAATCCATCCTGCATCTTTCTTGGTCGGCACGGCGGCAGCGGGCGGGATTGCGCCGCCTGCCCACCTCGTCATCGATGGGATTCTAAACGTCGCATCTCGCTCCTTCGCCTCCCGGTGCCAGGGAACGAAGCGCATGCTGCATCGACTGGCTCAGCGCCGCCGATATGGGACACAAACCAGGACTTGGCATCGTCCCGCTCTACTGCAGCCCATCAGAGCCCTGCAGTGACAGGAACCCCAAGCAGAAGACCGGGCCAAGGGGGGGCCACTCATGATGCCTCAATTAGTTCCCCCCCTCCCCCCTCTGCGGAGTCCTCTCTCTCCAACTAGCCAAGCACAGACGACCCCAAGGAGCCAAGACGTCGAATATTGTCCGGTGTTACTCCAATTTTACTCCATCCCGTCGGTCGCTAGTTCATCAGCTCCACGGGCAACGACCAACGGTCTATAGGGCTATTACGAGTGTTTCGTTGTAAGACGATGCAATTCTTCTTCAAGTCGCCGAGCTGTTGCATGGCGCCAACTCAGTCCGCGGTCTCGTCATTTTCGCCGAAACCCACACCAATGTCTCTATCCCCACCGTCGTTTATACGACACCCACGTGTCTACGAAGGTTGTACTTGCTGCTTGCGATCAACACCCACCAGAGTACCAGACAGTGTGTAAGTAAGCCATCATTCATAGGCCAAATGTTCCATTGCGGAATAAGAAAAGCTGGTTTTCACGGGTCACACGATACCGGCTTGACTTCATTACTCGCCTCTCGCCATCCTCCTCCCACTGCGAGCCAACCCATTGGTCACCACCAACGCCCCCTCTTGGTCGAAAACGGTCTCTCGGTCTGGACAACTGCTGCAAGCCTCTAAAATCTCTGCGGCAAACTACCAGTAGCGAGATCCACGAGCCGACTCTTGTCAGGTCGCGGCCCGTCGCCCAAGTTCTTCTCCACCCAGTGCATCGTTCGCCACCGTCCCATCCGTACCTGGTCAGAATGTCCCGCCAACCCCATCGCCACTCAAGCCGCGCAGTCGGATCCATTATCCGGATACATGGGTAGGCTGCCGGGGACTTTTTGCAGTAGTCTCATGTCTGTTCTCTGCCATTGGTACTGGTGTATTGCATGTACGAAGTAGGCTTACCGCATCGCTGCATCATCAATGACAAGCACCCCGCCAAGCGTCATGTCGTGCACAAGCATGGGCTGTCTAGGTGTAAGTCGGCAAGATGCAAACTCTGAGCATGCCAAGCGCACTTCAGCATAGCAATCAGCCAAAATCCATCCATCTGGATAATCTAGCTCAACACCCACCCAAAAGAAAGACAACCTACAGCCTCGCAACACTCTGGTCTTGAAACGCACGAGCCTGGCGCATTGGAGAAACCCGCAGACGGCTCGCGAACCGCTACCCCTAGTCCAAATCGCCGAGATCCCCCTGTCCTGTTGGACGCTGGTCCCCGTTCCTCGGCCGTGGTGGTTGCTCGCTTGGCCAACCAGCGGGAATAGCATCGACATGCGTCCAACGACACCCTAGTCGAGGCTCAAAATTTCCGCGTTCCCCCAAAGCAGCCTCGTTTGCAGCAGTGCCTCCACCAGGCACAGGCATCGCCAGACTGAGCCGAGCCCGAGATGGGGATCGGTAGCCCTCGTTTCGACAGCCCCCTGCGTCGATTTGCACGCTTATGTGGTTTGGGATATTTACTACTAAACGAGCCCAGGCCTCAACTACCAACGAAAGTGACATGAAAGACATGACAAACGGCGAATGTTTAAGTCATCAGTCACGTACAAGATATCCACGTGTCAAAAACACGAATCTCACGCCAGACGATATCGAAAGGTTTAGGTTCCTAGGTTTGCTGAGCCCATTTGCTTCTGCACTTTCCTATCTCTGAGTCTTATGCTCGAATTTATGAGTCAACGGCGGGTATTGGAAACATCACGTATTGTTCATGTTGGCGAAGGCTTGGTAGGTGATTTCCCCAATGTGGGGAATAACAAATATTCATAATTCCATGTTCCCCATCGATCCATTGCGATGGGGAGAAAACTCTGAGTTCCCATCTTGCGAGATTGGGCCTCTCAGTCCAACGATGTGGCTCATAACGATATGCTCTAACAATGCATATGTCCAATGGTTCAACCTTGCCAGACCCTCTAATAAGTTCCTTGAAGAGAAAGGAAATATCCGTTTCCTTTCCATGCGCCCAGGTTTTGTTCCCTGTCCTCTCAGTACTCCGCCAATGCGCTAACTTCCAAAACGCCAGTAATTTCACCCTTTTCCATGACTGCCACGACCATATCCGGCGCGTACATGACTTCTTCGTCGGTCGGAGACGACTGCAGACTCTCGAGCATGACCCTTGCCTGACGGATGCTCGTGTCTGACAATAAGGAGAACATTTGCGCCCCCGGAACCAGAAGCCCAGAGACATCGTCTAGGCTACGGTTGAGGTCCTGCCTGTCAAGGCCGCGAATTTTGGTTGGGGAAACGACACAGTCCCGCACTTTCACCCATCCCGTGGGAGAGTCGTATCCCGCGCGGAGAAGGTCGACACCTAAGCTCTCGTCTCCCAGATTCCCCATCAAAGGAATATCAGCCCACTGAACCGCAATGTCCTTGATCGTCTGAGGTTGCTTTGCAGCTGCACCAATTGCTCCTCCCGGGTGGTTGATCGCAAAGACGGCGGAGACGCTTGTGTGAAGTTCTTTTGCAGCTGCGATTGCAAGTGCGTCACCCAATGCTAGGGCCACCGTTGTCGATGTCGTCGGTGCTGAAACTCCGAAAGATGTCTTTTCAGCTTCCAGGATGGGTGCTGGAAGGAGAATGGTATCTGGCCGGTGCTTGATGAACTCACACGTCTCGTGGCTCGTGTGAGACGTCAACAATATGACAGGGAGCGACTCGTCCAAGTGGGGCAGCATAAGCAGAAGTTCCTGAGTCTTTCCGGAATATGTGATGAACATGAGCGTGTCATGAGGTCCGACAATGCCGAGGTCCCCATGGAGAGCTTCGGTCGGATGAAGAAAGACGGCATGGATGGCGAGACTCTTAAACGTGGCCACCAGCTTCTGACCAATGTGGCCCGACTTTCCCACGCCGATGATGACCAATTTTCCTCTGGTGGATTCTTGTTGTATGATAGCTTGCACAGACTTGTTGAAGCCCTCCTGAGCTATCGGGTCGGTCTCGTACAGTTGTGTGAGGTTCCTCAGGGCAAGCGCCTCGGTGTTGAGTACATGAATGCCGTCTCGAAGTCGCTGGTCCTTGGCTTGTTGCTCCGCTCGGAGTTCTAGGTCGAGGCTCAGGGGATCTATAGGTTCACATAGTCCATTTGCTGGCGGGGAAATGGATGGCGTTGGCGGAGAAGGAGGAGGCATCGCGGGGCATTGTGAAGCGCCAAGTACGACAACTGCGCTTGTTTGCACGGGGCCGTGGCCGCCGCACTGCGACAAGCCAGCCATGGGCGGTGGTAGTGGTGATGTTGTGTTGTTCTAGCTCCCCGAGCTGGAGAATTGTCTCGTCTTACTTGGATCGACTCAAGGTTTCGAAGCTGGCAGCTGAAGACCTGGAGATGATTCGGGTGATTTCCGAGGGTTGTATGCGTGGTCTATTGCTCAATTCAGGATTAACCATTCACTGGCAGTTTGCGTTGTCGGAGTCTCTCGGGGCTGCTTTATTCACGGGCTACCGCGGCTATGCGGGGGGACTGAAACGGAACAAAGGACCAGGACAGGCCTTGCTTTATGTTGTAACCAAAAGGGCGGCGTAGGTATGGAACAAGCAGCTTGCCCCCGGGCGCAGAGGACGGACGGGCTTACATATATAGGAAAACCCCAAGACTTTGGTGACAGCTGGGCTGTTGTTGACGACCAATTGGTTGCGGGCTCGATTGCGACGGAAGACTAGCAGCCCCGATCTGGATCTAGCAGCACCAGCGGGTGGATGCGATAAGGGGTCAAGCTGTCCAGGGTTCCGAAATGTCCCATTGCATCCAAGCCGTCGATGACGAATGTGACGGGCTGTGAGTCAGTGCAGGAGAAGCAGGAGCCAGATGCCCCAAGTCAATCCGTCATCGAGTTGTTGCGAGCGTCGCAGCGAGTATTCCATTCGCAGGGCTTTCCCATGGGCGTCGTTGATTGACGCGCAGTGTACTATGTGCGGCGCGTGGATTGATCCGAAGCCTCCGGGGCATGCACCACGGACGCCCGTGTCGGCTCCTCCGTTGGGTGGCCGGGCGGGGGCGGGTTTTTTTTCACGCTCTCTCTCTCTCTCTCACAATGGGCGCCCTTCCCCTCTCCCCATCTTTTTTTTTGTTCCGGTTCCGCATGAATGGCAGGAGTCGATGACGCCTAGAGACGGCCGAAGGTGCAGGGCGACGAACCAGAGCGTGTGGCCGCTGGCTTCGGTGCCACATTGGATGGATGGCGCAAGACGGAGGTACCTCGAGTCGCGAAGTGCGCTTGTCGAAGATGGAAGGCGGGCGGGCGCATGGGTGGATATACATGGACGCTGTGAGGGCCTTATCTTCCACGTGGGGATTGGAATCTAGCACATTTACCGCGGTATCCAAAGTGTGAACGAACGAACAATGGTTAGTACGTATGAACATATGGCACGCCTGTCAAGTAAGTACAACGAGCCCTGAGTGGTTACCGAGCCGGGCGTGTGGCGGTCCGCTTGGTTGGCTGGCTGGCTGCCGTCTGCTGTGTGGGAGATGCCGCCTGCGTGGCGTTCTGCGATGCGGTGCTCGATAGGCGGGGAAGCTGAGTTGGAGGAGATCGACCAGATCGAGCGTTGGCAGATAAAGAAAGCACCAATTAGACGTCGCCAATCCTTTTAAACTTATTTGTTCTAGCATGCTTCCAAGCGGAAGGGTCCTTGTGAGCAACACCCAGCCGAAATGCGTCGTTTCAATGAGATGATGCACACCCGAGTATCTATCTACCAACGATACCAACGAGATAGTCCATGTCCCTCTCTTTTCGCCGTTATCAAGCCCTCATTGAGCCATCGACTTATAGATGACAGAGCAAGTGCAGCCTCCATGCCTTGCGTACCTTCCGGGAAGGTGCGAGGGTCGAATGAGCAGAATAAACAGAAAGAGCGGAGGGCGCCTGAGGCACTCCACCATACATGGCCGCCTAGATCGACCTTGTAAACGCAGCCTAACCTTTATCAATGTTTTGTCACCACCACTAAATGACGTTACTTGCAGAGAATGGAGTAAATTCGTACGGCCCTTGCATGCCCTCCTCTCCAATGCACCTACCGGAGTGCCAATTTGACAGGTCCGGGAGCGAGAAAAGGCTACGTACCTAGTGCAACCGCCCGACGAAACTCAACCTGTTACCGCTTCAACCAACAAGCTTTCCTCAGCGCCCGGTCCCAAACAAGGCAACGTCAGCACCTTGTATCAAATGAAAGGCAAAACGGACGAGTGGGCTCTTGTGTGCTCTCAGCTCTCAATCTGGAAACACCTCGTCCGATCCATCCGTCATCATCTAGGTATCTACGCGCGTACAGTAAGCCAACCTCGCAGCCAAAGTCCCAACGTCACAAAACAGATCCTCATCTGAAACGCACCTAAATCTCGAAAAGTGGGCTTGATCAGCAACCACAATCTGTCTGACACCTTAACCCAGCATCTTGGGTACCCAGGTGCCTAGGTACGGTCTCTCTTCCGTCAGACGTGCCGGCCCGAAGATGATAATGTGTGGAGGATCCAGAGAACTCCAATGTCTTTGGCCAAGCGTCAATCCGAACGCGAGCCGCACTTGGCTCAGCGCCGGGAAGCTGGCAAACACTCTTCTTCCCCAACACCGGCCAGTGGAAAGGTCCATGCTTAGATGATGGCGCGATAAGGCCTTCAGGGCTCCTCGGATACCGGGGAGATGCAGTGGACCTTGAATCCCTGGTCTAGTCCAAGGCGGAAAAACAGAATCCAGCGTCACCGTCGAGACGAAACCTTGCTTCACGACATGCCTGCTGTCCTCGTTAGGCGGAGTGCAATGAGAAATCGCAATGCTCAACGGTAAGAGGAAATCCGAGTACGCAAAACACCACGTTTCCGCGAAACGTCTGCAATAGACGAAGCCGTTACTCGCTGCATCGATTAGAGATGATGAGTTTGGATGAATCAGGCACCTCAGTCAGAGACCCCTGCTCATGTAAAGATGACACAATGATGGCAGCCTGCGACTTTTGTCCAACTTGACAGGGAAACAAACCCTGACTGCCTGCAGTGACGTTGGTCGAGCAGGGGACCAGCAATTTAGATGGAATTGAACGAGATCCACGTGGTTACCGCGGCTGAGTTCCTCTCAGCATGCGGCTTGCCAGTCAGCCAGTGTCGTATCCGACGCGACCAAATGCAGAAACAAGATTCTGACGAGACTGTATTTGAGTTCGCAGAGCATTCCTAGACTGGGCCACGCAGATATGGATTGGGCCATTTATCTCGGCGCTGCGGCTGCCCGTCAAGCCGGCCCCAGATCAGGATGGTGGCTGAGACATGTTTGTGCTGCAACCTTCAGGGGAAGCGCCCGCTGTGCTTACTGGAAATCCAGAGCGTGTTTCAATCCATGTTGGTGAGAGACGGGGCCGGGATCCCTCAGGAGTCAAGAGTCAGGGATCCTCCTTTACGAGCCGCCAGACCAGATGGATATCTCCACTCATTGAGGCTTGGCCTTGTTTGGACTTTGAGCGACGCCGCCTCCGGAGCCCAGACGCAGCTATCGACGACCCGGGCCTGGCTAGAGCTGCAGCATCCGCAAACGAAACAAAGCCTATCAAGGCCTGGAATCGAGCTTTGGCGTTCACTGGCTCGCCTCCCTTCCTGCTTCTCCATTGCGGCATCGGGGGCAATTCGAGGGTAAATGAGAAGATGGGGCAAGCCTTGCTGGGGAAGTGCCCTTTTGAGAGTTCATCGAAGCCACGGTGCAATAATTTGCACTGGACAGACGCTATCGGTTGTCCGGTGCCGCCAGTCGCTCGATTCCCGGTCGTCGCCCACAACAGCCCGCAGTTGGAATCAAACGCATAGGACTCCGTGCTCAAGCTGTGGTTCCCAGCGACGACAAGCATTCCTTGTTACAGAGACTCCTGACAGAAAAATGCTGTACGCAATTTTGTGTTTCACAGATCCCGTCGTACAGGAAAACGGGAATATCAACGTGAGGACCTTCTTGGTGATTCAATGTCCGGAATTGGCTTGCGGGACGAGATCGCCGTCGCCTCCAACCACTCGACAGTCTCCCCATACATGCATACACACATGCCTCCCTCGACTGCACCACCCCTGAATCGTACGCGGTTCCAGTGTCCACTTAGCCGTCTGCCTTACGCCCTCTGCGGAGTTTCTGGCTATCGGTTCGTCCGGCCTGTGGACGCTTTTGCGCCTGGCAAGGGGGATGGGGAGCTGAGGTGGGTACTTTGTCCTTCCAGTCGACACGTCGCCCGTGGCCGGTCCATGTCTCTGGGATCTGCCATGCCTAGTCTCGTCCGGAAGGAATTCTTAAAACGTGATCCAGACGAGGAAATCTAGTGGTGCAGACTTTCGCGCCCGTTGCCCATTCTTTTTCTCCCATCCTTCCCTCTTACCCGTGTGCCCTTCTCTCACGTTCAGTCCCTCTTACGCTCCTTTGTCTGGTTCTCTTCACATTTCTTCCCGATGGCGCTCGATTTGAGCTCCGCTTGGAGTTCCCCCCGGGGTTGGAAGCTCATTACGCTCACCGTCCTCGGCTTAACCCTGCTACTTCTTGTACCCCTCTATCAGCTCAGCGACCATGACAATTCAGGCATTTACAGCCATCTAACCAAGTATCTTGGCCATGAGGGCACCGGGAGTAGCGATCCTGCAAGCGGTGCTTTCAACAACGGTACCGATTTAGGCGACATAATTTCCGACGGCGATTTCAATAGCACCGAAGGCATCGACAGCAACCTCAATGAGACCGACGATAGCAAGTCCACGGACCACCTTGATGACAGCAGCAACCAACCTGAAAGTGGCGACACCGACGCAGAAGGAAAGGACAAGGACGACAAACCTGAAGGCGACGAGACCAAGTCTGCCGAGGAAAGCATTGCCACGGAGGAAGCTACTCCCACGGAAGAAAGCAAACCCGATGATGAGAACAAATCCGACGGCGAGGAAAACAAGTCCGAGGATGCGAATAAGTCGGAAGATGAGAACAAGTCCGAGGAAACAAGTAAACCCGACGGCGACGAGAACAAATCTGAAGAGGAAAACAAGGCCGAAGACGAAGCCAACAAGACCGAGACTGCCGAAGGAAGTGCTTCCACAGAGGAAAGCAACCCTGACGATGGCGAGAACAAATCAGACGGCGACGAAAACAAGTCGGAAGAGGAGACCAAGCCTGATGATGAGAATAAGTCTGAAGACGAGAACAAGTCTGACGGCGATGATGGCAACGACGAAAACAAGGACGAGCCCCCAGAGGAAATCATCAACAATGCCCCGGTCTACCCCGAATCGCGAGAACACCCTTGTGATGGATTCCCCAACATGGACAAGATCATGCTCGTCATGAAGACTGGAGCTACTGAAGCTTACACGAAACTCCCAACTCAGCTGTTGACGGGCCTGCAATGCATCGACGATTTTCTTCTGTTTTCTGATTTGGTAAGTGACACTCCCGACGATCAAAGCATAGAGCGTTCTGGGTTATTGTGGCGTAGAGAACCATTCCAGTTCTCCTCACAAGTGTAGTGCTCATAGACACGGGACCCAAATTCCTACTCACTAGTCGAACTTACGGTGTCCCGAGCTCTACGTTAGCTCGACCATATTGCTCGTCGCAAACATGGGCAGTTCACAAAGCTAATCCCTACCATAGGACCAGCAAGTCGGAAACTATCACGTCTACGACGTTCTTGAAGACGTCAAGGATGAAGCCAAGAAGAATCTCATGGAGTTCGACCTATATGCTGCGCAAGCGTCTTGTCCCGTGTCGCAGACGGACTGCACGGACAATATGAAGGGCGGTTGGGAGCTCGACAAGTATAAGTTCCTGCACATGATCGAACGAACCTGGCGGATGCGTCCCGACATGGAATGGTACGTCTTCGCCGAAGCCGATAGCTACGTCTTCTGGCCCAACTTGGTCTGGTGGCTTCGCAACAAGGTGAACACGGAGAAACACCCTTACCTCGGCAGCGTGGCCATGCTCAAGAACATGCCCTTCGCCCACGGAGGCAGCGGGTACATCCTCTCCGGGGAGACAGTCAAGGCGATGGCCGCGACTCCCGGGCTGGCGGATAAATACGATTTGATGGCCCCCCACGAGTGCTGCGGCGATTACCTCATGGCTTTGGCTGTCAACGAGACGGGTTCCAAGGTGAAACAGGCCCACCCCATGATCAACGGCGAGAAGCCTAGCACGCTGCCTTTTGGACATGGACACTGGTGCGAGCCTCTCTTGACGATGCATCACATGAACTCGGAGGAGGTCAGCTCAGCATGGTCTTACGAACAGAAGCGAAACAAAACCGTACGTATACCCACATATCAAAGTACAACGTAGTTTTGGCGTTGAACTGCAAGCTAACATGTAAATCAGGGCATTCTCCAAATCAAGGACATGTACGAGAGCTTCTTTGCTCCAACTCTCATTCCTCAGCGAGATGACTGGGACAACCTCTCCGACGACGTCTGCTTTATTGCTCCTGACGAAGTGTCTCAAGCAGAGGCTAGCGACCATCAAAAGGGCCGCCAGAAGTCTGAGGATGACAAGAACCCCGTTGAACGCCAAGCTCATCTCTCGCAGGAGCATTGCTCCAGGGTCTGCGTTTCCGAGGGACTCGATATCTCGCAAGAAGAGTACGACAGCATGGATAGCGACAGCGAGCGCTTTGCCCTGGTCCATTCGAGGTACGAGCGCAAGTCCGAGGATAAGGCTTGGAACCAGGAGCGTCACTGCTTCCAATGGCGGTACCATGGCAAGGCGTGCTGCATTGCCAAGAGCTTCAAGCTCGGCAAGCCCCGCAAGGAGGAGAAGGCCGAGGATAAGTACACGGCCGGATGGTTCGTGGACGGCATCAACAAATGGATCGAGGCCAAGGGCGACTGCGAGCCCGAGTGGAAGAACATAGATTGATACCAGCATACGGCGCGTTTGGGTGCTGCCGAAGAGGGTGTTTCTTTTTGGATGCGGCGTTTTTGGGTTACGGTTAACTTGTACACCACCATGATAGAGGGCTCCCTTTGGAGATTGATCTTGGGCGTTTGGGCGAAAATAGGGGCTACGACAGCCGAATGGGTTGGATTTTTCTATGTTGGATGTGTGGTGATGGGCCGAGGATTTATACCACGAACATTTCTGTTGACGCCATGAGACACAATACAAGAAAACAGGCTGTACAGCCTGTGATACAGTCGATTATTCTTCATTTCCTCTCGTCAACCATTTATTCTATGTACACTGTAGAAGGGGGTGAAAAGGGGGATGCCTAACATGGCATTATCGGAATGCGATTCATGTAGCAAGACGTAGCTTTTAAACTCAAGGCTCGACCCGGTCTCACGCGTGTGGAATCTCACATGGGTACTTCGTGAAGACTGTTTGCACGGCGGAAGGGATGAGATTATTCGCGACCCGAACCTCCTCATGCAGCCAGGTTATCGTCAAACTCTAGGACGCATATGCGAACTTTCAAGATGCGGCACGGCACCGGCCGTTTGCTGGTCCAAAGGCCACGGGCACGGAAACTTTGTTGTTTTCAACGAAACGGGTTCTTTACTCTTGGAAGCAGTGTATATTCGTTGCAATGTATCGGAGAATTACCGGGCTCATCTGTATGTCCTTCTTTTCCTTATTGCCCAGATCCTAATACTCGTTCCATCCCATCCAAAGGCTATCCGCCATGTCTCCTCATGTATCAATGCTCAGTGTCATGGCTCAGACCACGTCTCTCTTTCGGTAAAGTGCAAAATGTCTTCCAAATGGCTCTTCATGATCTCTTAGATCAAGAGGCTCTATCTCCGCCGATGCTTTCTTTTGTTCTCGTCTCATAGTCGTAATATTCGTTTCATCCTTCGTTCTTCTTTAACTAGTTGTAGCGGTTATGGCAGCTGCCTATTGCGCCGCCACTTTCTTTCCTCCGTGGCGCCCGCACCGGTGAGGGTTCTTGGGCGACTTCATGTAGCAGTATTGCTTAGCATCCTCGCCCGCCGGCTTGCCGTACATCTCCTTGATGGAGCAGTACTCGTAGCCCTCACCCATCCAGCCTTTGATGTGGCGGTGCAGCTCGCAGCGGGAGATGCCGCATTTACGGCAGTACACCTGGCCCTTGACTCGCATCTGCTCCATGCCGTTGTCCTTGGCCGCGGTCCTCTCCTTGGGGTGGACAAGAGGCCCGGCGCCGCGCCATGCCCACTCCAAGTCGTTGGGTCCTGAGTAGCGGCTGGACAGGGGCACAGTTCCGTGCATTCGCCGGTGGATATCGTAGAAGTTGGGGTTTGTGAGGCCAAGGCAGACGCTGTCGATGGGGTCGAGGAAGTCGAAGATGGCGTAGTGGAGTTCCGAGGGGAGGTCGAGGAGAGTAAAGTCCTTGGGAGGCTGGGGCTGGCCTGGAGGGATGGGCTCGTAGTCCATCACAGAGTACGAGCGACGGGGTGGCGGCAGCTTGGGTCTTGAAGGAAGCGCCGAGGCCTGCTGCTGAACGGGGAGCTGCTGGACGGGGAGCTTCTGAACTGGAGGCTTTTGAACCGGCAGGTTCTGGACTGGAAGTTCCTGGGCTGGGGCTGCCTGAGTTTGGGGTTCGGCGAGGGATGGCGCATGCGCGGGCATAGGCCCGTTCTCTGGAATCGAGGCCTGTCTTTCAACTTGCGACGAGACCAAGTGAGCGAGTTGCGATGATGCATTCTCGTCGTGATACTCCGTCATGGACCATCCCCGGCGCGGAGTCTTCATCATCCCCCTCTTCATGTTCAGTTCCCATGTGCGCTGTGCGTGCTCCTCCCTGGACATTGCCGTCGAGTCGGTCCTCGGGAGGTTAGGTCGTCTCGCCAGAGGGCCATCGGTGGTTTCGTGAGCGGGGGCTCCGCTCGGGGAGAGGGCGGGATCACCCAGCAACTGAACCATTGTGGGCTGTCGAGGAGTGGTGAGTGATGTGTCTTGTTGGTAGGATGCTGTCCGATTGAGGTGGTTTGAGTTGTGTCCCGGCGCCAACCGTGTCGTGGGCAGGGGGGCGAGATATTTGAGGGTTGAGGGTGTAGTAGTTGTTCTGATTCAGGGCGCGAGGCCAGCGGTGACGGATTCGCGCTAGGATTTGGAGGGGTTTTAGGTTACGTTGACGATGTTGTTTCGGCGTCTCTGTGTTGATGATTGATGAGGTGTGTTCCTTACTAGCGAGCTCATGAGCGGGTGTGCTGTATAAGTCAAGCCAGTGTTGAGTTGGACGATCAAGAACCGGAAGGGGATTTGCACGAGTGGCGACGTTTTGGGCGGTTATAAAGAACTTGAGGAGACGATGGTGGAGGTCTGGAGGAGCGCTGGAGGAGCCGGTCGGAAACCGAGCGGCGGTGGGTGGTGTGATGGGTCCAAAGCCCAAGACGCGACCCATCGTAGACCAATTCGAGATGCGCCGTCGTCACCGGGCGTCGGTTCAGGGCAGTTCCCCGGTCGGTCTGTAGTGGGGAAGTCGAAGGGGAGAGACTCTTTGTCTACGTAGTATCCTAGCCTGTCCCTGTCGAGTTCAGACCCCTGTCGAGTTCAGGTCCCCTGCTCGCTCCGGCCATCTGACATGGCGATGCGCCGACCGTCGAACGCCGTGCCGGTCGACGCCCCTCCAAGTCAAGACGGTCGCTGATGTGGTTGCCGCACATGCCGGGCCTGACTCGGGAGAGCGAGAGAGCCAAGGTCCAGCCAGATTCAGGGTCGGACAGAGACGGAGATGGAGACAGAGCCGACGGTGGCGAAACCTGGAGTTGAGGCACGGGCATGCGCCATGACTATGCTATCGGCCCTCCCCCCAGAGCAGAGAAGAAGAACTCCCCCGCTGAATCTATCTAGGGAAGAAGGCGCGTGCAAGCCAGCAAACAAGCTCCCTCTCGCCTCGCCTCGCCTCGCCGGCCCGGGTTTGCTGCTCGACACACATCGTATGACGGGGCACCGCGTGCCGGGCGGCCTTCTCCCCCACCCGATTGTCGTGTCGAGATGGATGGTCATGTGGGGGAGCCGGGAAGAGAGCCAAGAGAGCCAAGAGAGTCAAAGACGGCCCCCAAAAACCAGGCCTCACTGACTGAGCTCGCAGAGTAGGTACCAGATAGGTGCACCCGAGTGCGGCTCCGTCCAGGAGCCGATGGACGAGCACCGCACGCATGGGATATCGGGCAATCCCGCCAAATGACAGATGCCACAAAGGCCGCCGTAAGCGTGGCCCTATGTCATCGACAGAAGCAGTGACGCCGTCAGGAGAATGAAACCTGGACGACCAAAAGAACCAAACAAAAAGAGCTGTACACACACACACACACACACACTTGACACACACAGCGACGGCGGCGACACCCGAGCTACACCAGGCATCCTCGTTGCGGAACCGTTTTAGCGAGGCACGCCAGTCGTCATTCTGGAGACGATGCATCTCACCACCAAAGCTAAGAGCCCGGTGAGCCCCGCCCAGAGCGGGCCGATCTTCAGAAACAGGGTCCTCGAGCTGTTGCGTCGTCGTCGTCGGAACTCCACTCGACGCCATGTCTGTGTGCCGTTCTGGAGGGTGAACAGCGCGAAGATCCCCTCGCCCAGGATCCTGCGAGAGAGGGAGGTGGACAGCAACGCCCACCAATGTAGCTTCTGTCCTCTTATCTCGGGACGCAGGCTTTTTTTTTTTTCACTCGAGAACGAGGCGAGATCCTTCGAGAAGATAGTTTACTCGGTCCTCGTCGCGAATCAGGTTTAGTCGTTCTGTCGGGATGCCCGACTTGTTTTCGGAGAGGCCAAGAATGGATGGAGGGGACGGCAAGGAGGGTTGGTAGGATGGTCACACGCTGCAGAACTTGGTCCCTGGCCTGGGTGTTCCGTTTTCCGCAAGTCGACCATCCATCCATCCATTCATCCATCCATGATCCAGCCCACCCGTCATTCCCGTCCATCCCGTCGTGCGTTCTGCAGCCAATGCCCTACTGTGCCATGCCATTCCATGCCAGGCCCGTGGCAGCGACAGTGCCACGCTCGTGCCATCCCATCACATCTCCCCACGGCCGCAGGTGCATAAACCTAGTCTCGATCCCGTGTCGTTGGTTGTTGGTTGTTGGATACTGGATGTTGGTCGTCTCTTCCTCCAAACCTCCACCAATCGTCGTATCCGATGAGAGATGCAACAGACGGCACAAGGCAGAAGGCAGAGAGAGCTGCTTGAGAGCATCGTCGGAGGCCCCCACGCGGCAGGTAAAGTGCATGGCGCCACCATCGGGTCGTAAGAGAAGTCATGTCTGGTCTGCCGCTGCCGTTCCAACGCGTCTTTACTCCGCGCGTCATGTCGCATCTTGGCGGTGCACGGTATCCCCGTGATGTTGTCGAAATAGAGCTGCCTAGAGGGCGGCGATCCTCGACGGCGATAGATGATCTGACGCCTGAAGCACCGACCCTCTCGAGGACCTGCTGGTTCTTAGCCGCCACGACCCCATCGTCGGGGGTTGGTGGACACAGAAAACACTGGATACCCAGCGTCGTTGGGGTCAGTGTTAGACGAGGGACGGCCCGCACACTCGCATGCCATCCTGCATTCAATGCTCGTTGTATAACAGCCGCTTTGGTGCAATGCAAGCCCATGCGTTGGTGGGATTCGTCATCGTGTTCTAATCAAGCATTCGGAGAGACGGTTTGGTGTTGAGGTCCGGCTACATCGGCGGCTTCCTCCTAACCCCATATCAGCATCACGTGGCTGCATCTCCTGATGCTCCTCTACTCTTCTCCTCTCCGGCTGCGACAACCGACCAATCTTCTTACCAATTGTCAAGTAATGACAAGGCATCTCCGTAAACAGATGTTCTAACCTTGCTACCACTTGGAAGCATCCTAGGACAATCGAGGTTCCCCGCAGGCTACCCATCTTCAATCACCTAAACTGACCGCCTCCTACAGAAGCGAGTTTGACATACAAATCAGGCAATACTTGCATTAACTCTCCCTCCCGGAATACCAGTTCTGGAAATTCCCCAAAGATTGCATCTCCTAGCCTGAGATTCCACCTCTACGGCCGCAGTAGACAAGTGAGGCTCATGACCTGGTTGGTCCGTACAAACTTGTCTAGCATGATACAGAGCAATCACGGCCCTAGTTCAGGCAGCTAGAGTACGCTGCTACATATCGGATAACTCCACGTAGGCAGTCGGCGGTTAGGGCGTGTTAGCATCCGGTCCGTCGATACATTTGGGCCCGAGGTGGTGCGCTGACAACCGTCAACACACTGCATTGTCACATCTGCTGAGGTGCAGGTGTCCGATAGATGTAACATGAATACTTTATAGGATGGTTGTTCGTGATATGATGATATGATGGGCCAGGTGCCTGTTGAGCACACAATATCACCCCGGCTAAAGCAAAGTCAAGTTCCCGGCGCTTCTCGGTTGGTGATATCGGGCCACCGGGAAGTGTGACTGCCCGTATCTATCCTCATATTTCCGTAGATTAGACTTGTTCCTCCCAGTCCATCCCTACGCGACATGTGCTCAGTGACCCTGTCTTTGATTCATGGATAATATTGGCGCAATTATTACCGCCTACTTGAAGCGTCTCGTGTAAGTCATCTTCAATAAATTCGGGTTGCGGGTTAAAGCAACCGGAGTGACCCAAACCGCTAGCCGTATCCTGGCGAGTACACGTATAAGTATTACGTGTAGCCTGGAGTTGTATGTCATTGTCATTTTTACTATCGAATTGCTTCTATCGTAGGGGTCCCTTGATGAAGGTTCGGGGGGTTGGCAATAAGTTGCAAGTACGACACCGTGTTATTTTAGATTTGACTAGGATTGAAATGCGCATTGGTGTTTTTCTTCCAGTTAGTCGTTGACAATTTATCTGTCGGAATTCTTTCATATCGATCGTGCTCGAGTAAGCTCACCTTTCGCACGTATTCCTCGAGCAGGATACGCACCTATGAATAGCAAGCAGGAATACTCAGCACGTAAATGAGAACATCCGAGTAAAAGATTGGATACTCAACAGCAACCCACATTATTGCTTCAAAGTCAACATGACATCACTGCGACTTCGTCAAATCTTGTTGCTTAGTCTTGTCGTATCGTGCTTACCCTGCAGCGACTACTAAAGCAACCGCCGACATGTGACAGACTGTCGAGCTTTACTAGAATACCTACGCCGACTAGGAAAAAGGTGGCATAGTCTACCACAGAACACCAGTTTGATGTAACTATACGCTAGGCGTGTTTTTGACCACCATCAGCATGTGCTTTATCACGGAAGTCGGCTGGAGTGGATGTCTCGTTGCGAACCAAGGAGACTCACGGCTCGTCCACTTCGCCTAGACATCAGGAACAGTCACATCCAATACTAAAATAGCCAACACATCCCATTGCATATTCAACCGCGATTTGAGAAGACCACGCTGTTTTTCTACAGATTTACCAACTTCACCTCTGGAATGTGAACCCGAGCACCGTGACAATGATATTAGTTGTTAGGTCACCCGAGTCTCCAACAAAGGGATGTGATGAGCAACAAGTGGGCAAGCCAGCGAATGTGGCATCAGATTGTCAACACCAGCGAATATGTACAACCAAGGCCTGCAAAAACAGCCATGTCGGGCAGATAGCTTATCCGGAAGCTCGTTCATTTCCTTCGCATTCTCAATCTCACGCTTCCCAGGTTCCTCAACGCCACAGGTGAACTGGAGCTATCCGTGCCCGGAAGGAATGCTCTCCGCCAGAGCAGACTGGCGTTAGGTTCCGAGTTTTTCAAGTCATCGATTAGATGGCGACCCAGATGAGCATGACGACCACGTCGAGGCCCTTGCCCTCGCCGCCGTCAAACTTGTAGGTCCACATACCGTCCTTCTTCTCGTCCCAGTATGCGCCAGTCGCGCTGTGCATTCCTCGTCGGCCGACGTGGGGCTTGCCGTCGGTGGCGGTGGCCTCGGAGCTGGTGGAAACGTGAGGCTCCTCAGACTGAGTCTCTGTTCCTCCGCGGGCCTTGTTCAGAGCGGACGTGGGGACGAGGTGCTGGACAATGGTGCTGTTGCAGGCGAACTTGAACGAGGGGGCGGCGGCACCCTGGGGGGTCGATTCGGAGATGACGGCCTTCAGCACGGAGCTCTGGACGGAGGGTTAACGCATTGCCAAGGAGATGGAGACGTGGAGGCAGCCATGTTCCACTCACAATGATGGTCGAGTTCCACTGCTCAGTCTTTGCATGATCGTAGAACTCAGCACTGCCGATGGCGTTGGTGCAGGCCTGAACGGGATCGATCGTTAGCACGGGCGTGTCATAGGGGCGGATTGCGTCGACCGAGGCGGTAAACAAACAACGGGGGGCGGCGTACATCGGTGGCAATCTGCTTGAGGCGGTTGAAGGGAATAGGCTGCGAGTGCCGTTAGCATAATGCGCCCTCGAAAAACAGGAAGTGTGTCGCTGGTGCCCGTACAGGAGTGGCCATTTTGAAGGTTGATGAGGATGGCAGGTGGAGATGGAAGGTTGAAGTTGATGGCGTGGTCCAGGAAAAGAGTCGGTAAACAAAACAAAGTTGAGGCGTCGAATCGTCACGTCGTTATCGGGAATCGGACTATGCACGACCCATCATTTAGCATCATCTCTACGTTCATGCACACCCCAAGCACATTTTCATTTGGCACAGACACCCCGGGGATCTGGGACTCGCGATACTCACGTGCAGCTCAAGGCGCCGTCGTCAACCGTGCAGGCCAGTCGATAATATGCTGTCGTTGTTTGTTTGGACCGTTTGTGCCTGGTGTCTTTCCCCTTCGGGCTTTGCATCGGAGGTGCATTCCGCGGGCGCGGGGCAACCGCACGTGACCTGAGACCAACCAATCGGCCCACGTGCGTGCTCTCTGCGCTTGTCTGTGGGGCAGGTGCGTCGCCCTGAGGCCTGAGCAATGTCACTGGCAACGATGGCCCGTCCACGGCCACCAGGCGAGCTCTTCCCTCTGGCAGTACGACTTTGCTCTCTTATCCCATCACTCGACGACTCCTCCAACGCCCACCCGCATGCTCAAATACTCCAGCTATTCAATTGCAGGTATCGCAGCTGAGATAACACGCATTTCTTCGTAACAACACACGTAATTGCCTTTCCTTGGGCCCGGCCAGATATACTCGAGCTATCGACCGCGCGCAATTCTTCGCACGTCACCTCGGAAACCCTCGACCATCACCTCTCACCACTCGCAACATGTCTTCCCAGCCTCTTCTCCAGACTGCCCCCGGTATGTAATCCCTTGCCCCATCCCAGTCTAGCAAAAATGCCAACCGGCGACTGGCCTTCCTTGCTCGTGGGGTTGTATTAACACAATCATAGGCAAGCGCATCGCCCTGCCCACCCGTGTCGAACCCAAGGTCTTCTTCGCCAACGAGCGAACTTTCCTGTCATGGCTCAACTTCACCGTCATCCTCGGTGCTCTCGCCATTGGCATGCTCAACTTTGGTGACCGCGTCGCCTTCATTTCAGCGTTCCTGTTCACCGGCGTCGCCATGTTGACAATGCTGTACGCTCTCGTAACCTATCACTGGAGAGCCAAGTCGATTCGTATGAGGGGCCAGGCGGGTTTCGACGACCGATTCGGTCCTACTTTCTTGGCCATCATCCTGCTGCTGGCAGTTGTGGTCAACTTTGTCCTGCGCATCACCGACCAGTCCAAGAAGAATGGCAACTAAATCCCGACGCCGTTTCGCCTACGATTTTGCTATACCGGGCTAGGACAGAGGACATATCGCAAGGATGAAAGAAGGACTGTTGGATTGGAAGGGTTCGTGAGGATTGATAAGTCGTGGGTATCATTTGTGATCGATTGGCGTTCGTGCCGGGGTGTCATGAGTTTCGGGCATTGGGTATTGTAGGTCCAAACGCATACAAGTAAAAACAGGATGTTTTGATCCATAAACTGGGTATCTCATAAAGGCTCTGCTCTCAGGCCTGCAAACCATGCAATCGTCTTTCAACACCTACCATACTGAAGTGTATCCTGGGATCCTTTAACACTTGAACTTTCAGCCCATACGCCATGCGTCTTACCATCTCGTTTAACAATGCTCTCTCATGCTTTGCTCTCATCTTTGAATTGGACTGTGACGCCCTGCCTCGACCTGAGTTCGGGGACGGATGCGATTGACAAGAAGACTCGCATAGACTTGACAGAATTGGAAGACCGTGGGGGCAGAACGGCATCTTCGAACCGACTATGCATGACTTCGAAGTCGTCGCTGTCCTCATCCTCGTCCTCGTCTGCTTCCCTTCCCAGCTTTGTCTCCTCCACAACCTCCCGTTTCCCGAGTTCCCCCGGCAGGTCAAATAGCTGGTTGTATTGGTACCACGCCTTGCCCTCGTCGCGGAGGACTCTCTTGCACTGCTCCACCACGGTGATCAACTTGCATACGTCCGCGGTCCGGGCATACAGCAACGCCAGCCGAGGCTTCTCTGCCTGTGCTAGAAGATGATTGGCGACGTACGTGACGCGCTTGCGGATCTGGGTGGACGAGATGACGGAGGCGGCGAGGACGTCGTACTTGGGGGCAAGCTCTGCGATGACGGATTCGTGGGGCTTCATGAGAGATGGGTTCGCGGGCTGTGAGTCTTTCGTCCGCAGTCGCTTGGAACTGCCGGTGTCCTTGGAAGGGTTTGTCGCATGTTTCCGCTTGCTGGAGCCATGGTCGCGGCTTGGGACGGGCATATTGGCTTGGAGGGAGGAGGAAGAAAGTTGCCTGTGGTGTTGTGGGGGAGCAGAAAAGGTGTGGATCGTCGGGGTTCGGCTTGGCACGGCAGACTGCCTACGTAGTATTAGTACGCCTCATGCATGGTGGTTGCTGTGAACTATCAAGTGAGGGATGCGCTTTGTGAGCTTCCGCGATGCGAACTAAATTGTGATTTCCTTAGGTAAGGTGATCTAAAACTTGTCCACTGATTCTCTTATTCGAGCTGGCTTTCGGGTTTAAAGCACGACATGCCTGGAAACTCGAAACTTTTTGCATGGTGATCTAACCTGAAGAGATTCAGTTCCGTGCACTCTTTGGGATACTAATGAAACCATTATGTCGAAGTTATGTATATGCGAGCTAGTATGGGAGAGAAGCGAACCGGATTGATTTTGGGAAATCATAGCTATTCAGGTCCTAACTTTGGTTGCGCCTCAACTTCTTCTTGCGTTCCATGGAACAATTCGAGACTGCGCAAGCACGTGGAAAGCTACGAGCTGGGAAATCACGTGATTAGAAAACACAGCTTCGGCCCGATGGAGTAAGGTTTGCTTATGGCTTGGGCGTCTCTGCGCTAGTAGTGCTCCCGGAATGCCTGAGCTTTAACCTGGCACTAACATCCAACATCCAGCTGTAAGCTGGTGGGTGGTACCGTGCTGTTCTTATCTACAGCATCCCACCCCTCATTTGATAAAGGGTAACGGCCTCTCGTCGCTTGGCAAAGAACCGCATCTCATGCCTGCGTTGGCGGTGGCCCTGACGAGGACTCGAGGGCAAAAAGTCGCTGGGGCACCCGCTTTAATGACGAAATACATGATGAGTCCAAAGCCGTAGCCAGTGGGGCGGGGAGAGGTTCCGCCAGAGGCATCTCAAACCAGGTCAAAACCTCAGTCCGCACTAACATGGAGCCAAGCGACGCCTGCATGTTGTGGGAGACCAAGGCCAGCCATCCGGTTTGTTCCCCGGAGTTGGGATGCAGCCGGTGGAGTAGTGACGATAGCATGATACGGGCCCAACAGCTCTGGAGCTTGCTGCTAGAAGGCATCAAGGAGCTTGGGCCCTGCAACTCGCGAGGCTTGACCCCGTTCCCCCTCTTCGTATTCATGTATCGCACTATCAGCATTGAAGAGGGATGACCAAGTGGGGCGCGATAGCTGTGGCTGCAGCGACTCACCAAGGCGTGTCCTACACCCTCCCTTCAAGCTGAGTGTGTGATGGTCACACTGTCAGACCTGGAATCGCTGTACCTGCACCAACTGGAATGATTCCCAAGTGCAAGCGACAAGCTGATTGATGGGAGGTGGCATGAGTTCAGAAAGCGAAGCCGGAGAGGTTGCAGGAGCCGAGAGGAGTGCAGCAGGTAAGCGCTGGTTGGCACATGTTGTTATTGCTTGATTCGGATATTTTATCTACTCGGCATCTATCTACGTAGTAGGTATGCCTCCCTCGGGATCTGGAATGGGCGGGAATTATGCTTTGGCCTCAACCCGGCCGCCTTACTCTATACATAAGTTTGCTTCATCCTCAACATTAGGCTATAACTGAAATGCACCACGGCTGGCTCTCTGACCTCTCATAGACGGTCGTTCTCGCAATAGACCTCCACAGTCCATGCCCTCGCTGTAGCTGACTGACTCTTGTTTTGCACTAGAGGGACTGCGATGCCGAAGCGTAAGGGTCGCGGATACTTGAGTCTACACTCTAGGTCTACGATACATCCCGATCTGTTTCTGGCGAGCACCCCGTGGATGCGTGAAGCACGTATTCGTACTCTGAACTTGCCGTCGTTGTGGCATGTCCAAGGTCCTTGCTCACGATGGGAACCTTGGTAGCACAGCTTGACCTTGATCCGTCGTTGGACGTAATCTGGATCCATCAGACCGTGCCATGCTGTGCTCGGTAGCGGCAGTTGGTATCCGCAAGGTACCTACCTACTATTATGGAGATACCAACAAGTCTGGGTGCCCGGGCACCCCTGACCCCGAAGCAGATAGCGCTGTACGATACACTTTGATACCAGCGGACCCCTAGGCTGCTACCTTGGGCTGCTCGACGCCGGATCGCCTACCGGAGCTCTGTCCTGTAACTGTGCTTGTCGTGGATTTACGGTCATCAATCATGCAGTTGGCCGGCCACCGCACCTCGGCAGACGGAAGGCTGGCTGCCTGGTTGACCCGTGAAGGTAGCTGTCCGGTGCATGCGAGTCTGCGCTCCACCGCGTCTGCTTCGTTCGAGTGGAGGGCACCTCGATGCACCACCATTTCCATGCTTCCCGCCTAGACGAGGCAAACGAGTCCTGCCAACTCGGGTGTGTGGCACTCTCACCTCACCACCCACCAAGCTTCCAAGTTTAGTCCGTGGGACCTGCGACTTGCTGGGGACATGGGTGGTTGCTTGGAGGGGCGGCCACCCGGTCTCATTGGGCGCTGGCCCGGCGTCTTGACTCTACTACGTAGCGTGTGGTACAGCGTGTTGCAGCGCTGAGAAGCCCGCTGGGGCCCTGTCGAGTGGGTGTTGGGTGGGCTCGCCGAGGGCGCTGAGTGGGCAGGCTGCGGCACTCGTCGCCCCCCCTTGCGGCTTGGCTGGTGGTCCACCACCCCAAAACAATCTCCTGCCCGCCTGGCCCGCTGACTGGCGTCGCCTCAGGCCGTCCGTCGGGGGCGGACGGGTCGCGCTCAATCAATCGCTCAATCACGGCTGTTTTGGCAGTCATCCATCATTCAATCGGTCAAATCGAGCCTGCGTTTGTCTGCCCGTGCCACGGCCGCGGCCACTGCCACTGCCACTCACTGCCACGGCCTCTCCCTCCGTCCCCTTTTGAGTTTACTTCCTCTTCGCACCTTCCTTCCATTGCGCCTGGCTCTCGCATTTGCACACTCGCCCTCGCCCTTGCACTTGCACCTGCAACCCCCATTTCCCCATTTCCTGCTTTCCCTCGCTCCCTCATTTCACCATCTTCCCTCTTACACGCTCCCTTCTCGCCTCGCCTGAGTACACACGCTCTCTCTCCTTTACCCAAGCCTCTCTCTCACCCAGAGATCGCGATCCGAGGCTTTTGCTAGCGCTCGATCAGAAATCCCCTTTCCCTTCTCTCTTCTCGCCGCGCTTTTGTCTGCCTAGGCCCTTGTCGCTGTCGGTTGCTGGCTCCAAAACCCCCCAGTTTCTGGCCTGTTTGAGGGCCACATCATCACCCCCTTTGCCTGCTGCGCCCGACTCCGATCGTCCGACCTGCAAGCGAGCTTGGTTACGTCAGCCTTGCCTGCACCACCCAACGCCCAGCGCCCCAGCACCAGCGCCCGTACCCGCACCCGCAGCACCCGTGCGCCCCATCATTCCGTCGCATTCTCGCAACTTCGCGCTGCGTATCGCATCGCATCGCCATTTGCGCCTCGCGACGCACTCTCCTTGCTGCGCTCCCGTCGCAGCATCGCTCTTTGCCTTTCCCACTCGGTTCCCTGATAGGGCGTGCTATGTTTCGATTCTGGGCATCCGATCCCCGGGGAAGCGACACCCTTGATGCGCCACAGCCGATTGCGGATCTAGTCAAGCCACACCACCAATCCATCCTGCCCAACACTGCGACGATAGGGTCTTCTAACGTGCAGCCTCCCAAGAGGAGGAGGCAGAGCCTCGACGACTCAGATGGGTCGCCGGGTTGCGGCGCCCCTGCTAAACGGTTCAAGATCAACTCTGATGTTCTCGGCCAAGTTATCCCGACTTGCGACGCGACGGCGCATTCAGCGCCTGTAATCGCCGACCTTGACACGGCGCGTGATGAGATCCGCCACCAGTTCAGTCTTGAGATCCTCCTCAAGCACGATGAGCTGAGGCTTATCAACCAGGAGCTCGCCAAATGTCAGGTTGCTCTCGAGCAGTTGCGACGATGCCATCTCATTCCCTACCCTGTCAACTGTCCCACTCCTGAACAAATGCTCAATGTCAGCGCCGGAAAGGGTCCTGCTCTGAAGTCCCACCCCGGAGAGTCTGTTCCCCGATGGGCGCCTCCGTTCGGTGTTGTCGATGGACCCTATGCCCGACATTATGCCAAGTGGCTAATCCCCGACCCTTCATTCGATGGGATCCAGCCCGAGTGGCAGTTCACTCCTGAGGCGACCCGCGCCAGATCTTCTTTTACCGAAGGACGAACCACCAGGAACAGCCTCACTGATTCTGCGAGCGTCCTTAAGGGACGGTCTGTCCGTGGTGGCGGCCAAAAACTTCAGTCCTTGTCCAACGGCTACCCACAACCAAAGGAGAAGGCAGGCCCTTGCGTCTTGAAACGTGCGGATGGCCAGACGGTCAAGCTAGTTTGCCTGGACTGCAACAGGGAGAACTTCTCAAGTACGCAGGGCTTCATTAATCACTGCCGTATTGCCCACAAGCGGGACTTCAAGAGTCACGAGGAAGCTGCTGTGCACAGTGGCCATCCTATCGAAGTCAACGAAGGTGGTGGTATTGTTGGGGAGGAGAAGGCACCGGCAACCGCGCCGACACCTACCTCAGTGCATCCCTTCGCCCGGCCCGACGTGACCGATCAGCAGGCTTATGTCGCTCTGAGGTCGAGGATCGCAGATTCCCTCAAGCTTTATCACCAAGGCAAGCTGCCTGGTGTGACTTGCATCCCTTCACTCCCCGCCGAGAGGGCAGACATTTCCAAGAACCAAGATAAGAAGACTGGCGCTGTTGACTTGGAGCCGGAAATGCCCCACCTCTCTCGCCTTTTGCAGAGTCGGAAGTTCAATGGTAACCTTCGCGATTTGGTTGCAGACGCGAAGACAAAGGTGGATCTGGACGATATCACGCCTGGAGAGGAATCGGAAGTTGCCGAGTCCCCTGCCGAGCTTATTGCTGGAAAGCCAACTCCTGCAGTTCGCACTCCCGTCGTCATGCGTGTTCCTACTCGGATTACCCAATCTCCAGGGCCCGCTGGATCCTCTGGGCGCCCTACGAGCAGCAAAGGTCGCGTTCCTCCGATCTCCTTCGTCACGCCCCGAAGCTCAGCCATCGGCCTGGGCGCGAAACATGGCTCCAAGACTCTGCTTTCTGACGAAGACATGGACATGGAGGATGCCGACTTGAGTCCCAACACCCTCGTCAGCAACAATGCACCTTCTCTGGTTAGTGACGACGGGGAGTACGACGATTCAGATGACGGATCATCCGTTTCCGAAGCTAGCGACAATCTCGAAGCTGCATCAGTCTCTGACGTGGCAGAGATAACCTTGGACGACGAGCAAGATCCTCGGTCATTGCGTCGAGGATCCAGTGGGGTGTCTGGTACTGTGAGACTTCGGAAGGATGACCCTAAGCATGTCACCTTCATGAGCCCTGTCAAGAACAGCACCAAGGACCGACGACCTCGCAAGGTCTAGAAGCACTCTGACAAAACGTGAGCTCGGCCACCGCTTCCAGCCATTCCCGTGCCCTGCACATACCTTTTCAGCAACATCGGGCGTCGATGAACTAGCTACTGTTGGATTCACCTATTTTCTTGACGCGCATTATTTCACACTTATCGATTTTAGTCACTACGAAACCTTTTCCTTTAGGCAGGCGGGCAATGCGGTTGAAGCAAAGACGGCTGTGTGGTTTCAGCGCGTCATATACTGGGACGCCGGAAACTGGGGCGTCAATTGGGTTCGGGGTACGGAGGCTATCTATTGTGCGTTTTTTGTTTCCTAGAGAAGCACGTCTTTATCATCTTTCTGGCGCTATGGGAGGCGGTATGGCCTAAGAAAGGGAACCGGCCCTTTTTTGTCGGCTGTTTGTGGCTTCTTTTATAAGTCTTCGAGAAAGTAAACAAGGGGATCCGTGTTGTATGATCGGGGACGCAGCCCGCACAGAGCCTCTCTTTGTATTATAGCGTCTGTGGCGGGCGAGTTGGGAGAAGATGAATACAAAACACACACACCGGCTCAGCATTGAGCGCCATTGTTATCTTTACTCGGTGAAGTATGTGTCTTGTGATTCCGTGACGTTTAAGTAGGCCCAGTCTGGTCCTGCGGAAGACGGCCGTTAGACCGTGACAAAACATCGGACTTGTATAGTTTTGTAGCTATTTCCCTTATATTGCGCTTCCTACAGATCATCTTTAAGAGTCCTGAAGACTTTGATTCACGGTCATTCAATGGTCACCGCGTGAAGATAAGCGAGCATACAACGATTCCGAGAAGTTTTGTTTTGTGTAGATATTCATGAATTAATTAGATGGCAGATTATGTACTTTTAAGTCCCTGGATATATGCGATTCTCCCGGCTTGGCTCAACAAACGATCTCGATAGTCTTGTATGCATTTATAGCATGGCAACGACGACAGCAGCGACGGCGATGAGGACGCCGCCGGTGTTGCGAGCGAGGTCAGCAGCAGCGTTAGTAGTGCTCGCGGGACCGGAAGACTCGATAGCAGTGGCGGAGTCGGACTCGGAAGCAGTGGCGGCGGCAGTGGTCTCGGCATCACCGGTGGACTCGGCGGAGGAGCCAGTCTTGGTCGCCTTGGTCTTGGTGGAGGAGTAGATGGAAGCGTTGGCGCAGTTGGTGCTGACCTTCTGAGCGTTGGCGGCGGCGCGGGAATCGCCAGGGCAGTTGTTGTAGCAGCTATGGCGCGTTAGAGACGGGAGACAACGACAACAGGAGTTCGCATAGGGGGAAAAACGTACGTAGCGATGGACTCGTAGGCGGCGCAGAGGCAGCCGTAGTCGGTGGAACCGCAGAGGGCGGGCTTCTCCTCCTCGGTGCCGAGGCACTTGGTCACGATGTAGTCGGCATCGCAGGCGGTGGAGCTGGCTTCGGCCGCAGTGGAAACAGAGGACGCAGCGTAGGCGCTGGTGGCGGCGAGGAGAGCGAGGGGAACGAAGAACTTCATGTTGGGCGGTGGTGGGTTTGTTTGTGGAGGTTGATATTAAACGATAGATGGATCAAAAGCGAGTGAACTGAAGACGAATATTTCTTCGGAAGTCTGGTGGAGAAGTGGAATAAAACGAATGGATGGAGTCTGGTTGGAAGGAAAAGAGACTGGCAAGGGAGGACGAGGGGGGAAAGGAAGTTTTATTGTTCTGCGGATATGGACCGTGGGGATATTAGGTACGGAACCTACTCAGTAGTGCTACCAGGGAGCACCCTCGGTACCTGGTACAGTGGCGCCTCCGGGGCGGCCAATCCGCCACAGGTCACAGGTGACACGGGAAACGGAGCCTGCGGGAAAGCTGCAGCGACGGGGACTGGCTAGAATGTATGGAGTACAGTAGCAGGACGGCCTGTGGGTTCAGGGACCAACCTGCTAGCTCCAAAGTCTTCTGGGGGGGCTCGAGATCAAAATCAAAGGGGGGGCGCCAAGGGCTCCCCTGTCCGTTGTTGTTGTGTTGGTGGGTTGTGGTGATGAGCTCTGCGCTTGGTGGCGCGCCTGAGTTCACTCACCCCCAGAGTCAGAGTCAGTGTCACAGGCACAGTCACAGCTCGCGGGGCCCTTTTGAGGCCGGCCGGCTGGTGTGTTGTTTGTTTGATGGACTGTTGTTGTTATTGCGGGCGTTCTTTTCCGTGGCGGGTTGTTTCGCTGGGTTGAAACCTTCGGGCATTGATTGCCCAGGACAACCGGGGGGAAAGTGAAAAGAAAACAACAACAGCAACGACGACGACAGTAGCATGCCCTCTGATGGTCACTTGCCGCGTCCCAGCGGTGGGGGGATGCATCCATCTTGAATGCTGAGTAGTACACATTTTTATACATAGCTCTCGATACGAAGTCTGGCTGTGCACCTGCATCCCACGGCGATGGATGCATGGGGCGACACATTGGCGCATTGCATTAGTGAGCTGGGGGCAAGGGGTGGCTGAATACTACGTACGGACTGGGTTCTCTCCATCTCTCTCCTTCTTGCAAGAAGGTTATCGGCTAAGGTCGCCTACTAATAATTGCCGGGGCTCGTCGGGGAGAACGGCCCAAGTTGATCACGGCCGTGTCACGGGCGATTGGGTGCGGGCGGTCGCTGATCCTCGTGCTGCGTGCCATGGGGTGAGGGCTTCAGCAAAGCAGGAGGGATCGATGAGGCTAGGGAAATCAGCTAATCTTGATTTCCTCGCGCGCGACGTGTGGTGGACCTCTCCAGGGATCAGGTACGGCGTTGGACAGGGGCTGGGAATGGAGGCACCGTGAAAGAAATGGGACGTGTTTCCATATTCGTACTTCGTACTTCGGACAGCAGATTTCTATCTCCCATGCACGGAGATGATGCCTCTGATGAACCGTTTTGGTCTTTGCAGTGTTGGCATCCTGCTGCTATCACCTTCCTGCATATATTGACGTGACACTGTCACATGGGGTGGCTGTGAGTATCTCCTCGTCGTAGTCTTGGCCGCAGTTTCGTCGTGTCTCTACGGCCGACTGTCCGGGCCCTGGCGTTGGGCCTAAAAAGATGGCCCTGCCAGCTCAGTTCATCAATCCGACATGCGGAATTCTGATTGCCTTGTCGTCTGTGCGTGACGGGACGGACATGCTGAGAGGCGAATATGCGTCGTTGGGCTCTGCCTGGGGTCTTAGAGGGTCGTCGGTTGGGCGGCATCCATAGCCCGTGGCGCAGTTTCGAGCGGGTGATGGTAATCCGTGGCGGCAGTTTGGGGGCTTTTAATAAGACAGCGGCGTCCAGGTGCATCTTTTCTGGGGGAAATGCGACAAGATTGGAGAGTTCGTATTGTCTTGCTGGGTGCTCGGCTGTGGGCTGACTCCATCGAGCTGCTATCCCACCGTCGAATCTAAATATACGATTAAAGTGCAACGGCGTACCACATCACCTTGGTTTAGGTAGGCTAGCAGTTTTTGCATGCGTGGCCGAGCATCATCTTTAGTTAAGTTTCGGAGGACGTCAAAAGGCAAATAGGATGGCTGCCTCTGGGTTCCGCGGCCTTGCCAGCTCATGGAACAGCAGGTGACAATGTCTCCGGACGACAGCAAATGCCGTGATGCCATTGAAAGCCACTGACTAACTAACTATTGATTTTTCCTTTTCTTTCACTTATGCACGACCTCGCTGTCTGCGACTTGCATCCGTGGCTGCACCCACCTGCAGGTCGTTCTGCAGCAGATGACGACGACTCTGGTCGTTCGTTTGTCGATGCCTGCAGCCGCCTAGCACCATCGAGGGAGCTTTCGGCCGAGATGGCGATGCTGCCTTGGCTGAGGATGTTCAGGCAGCCGGGTTTGCATGGAAATCAAGGCCGACCAAGGCGGACGAGATGATGTCTCCTCTTGGCACGTGTGTAGTAGTCGTTTGACTGACACTTGATCCAACGCTGCCAAATTCCCCGTGTAAGTAAGAAATTCACCTGATTATTGGTCTAGAGGCGGTCATGTTTAGGCTCTCGATTCTTCAGGCTCTCCTGGCCCAGTGCCCCGCTTGTAGCTCTTTGGTCTGACGTACCTCCGGCCAGCTTAGCTCAACTGCCCCTCCAACCTCCAACGGCCCGCAGCCTTCCAGACCCTCGCTACGTTTCAAAACAACACCTCCTCCGAACGCTCACGATCTCGAACACCTTTGGCTGGCCATCCATCGACCAGCCAGTCGCAAAGCTCCTGCACTCTTTCTACAGCTACCGACACTGTCACCGCCACTCCTACAACCATGGCCGCCCCCACCATATCTCTCGAGCGGATCCTGGCCGCAGTCCCCGTCACCACCCGCGGCCAGCCTACCCAGCTCTCCGTCGACTCCAAGGGCCAGCGGATAGCTTACCCCGTACGTTTGCTCCCCGAACCAGGCCTGGTGGCCTTGCCAGCTCACCCTTTTGCGTCTTCTCCTCCTCTAGTGCGGAAAGTCCATCTTCGTTCGCTCCATCGACGACCCCTCAGACTGCAAAGAGTACACCGGCCACACCGCTCCCACCACCGTCGCCCGCTTCTCTCCAAATGGCTTCAAGGTCGCCAGCGGTGATGCAACCGGCATGCTGAAGGTCTGGGAGCCCGAGAACATTGGCAGTACCCGGGGAGAGTATGGTATTATCGCCGGCCGCCTCAACGATATTGCCTGGGATGGCGAGTCCCAACGCATCATCGCCGTCGGTGATGGCCGCGAGCAATTCGGACGATGCATCACGGCGGATAGTGGAAACTCCGTGGGTGAGATCCTCGGACACTCCAAGTCGGTCAATGCCGTTGTCATGAAGCCCCAGCGACCCTTCCGCGCTGCCACCGTCGGCGACGACGGCAACGTGGTGTTCTACCACGGCGCCCCCTACAAGTTCAACAGCAAGACCACCCAGCACACTGGCTTTGTCCTCGGAGCCGCGTACTCGCCGGATGGAAGCACCCTGGTCACGGTCGGCGCTGACAAGCGCATACAAATCTACGACGGCAAGACTGGTGAGCCAACTAAGGAGATTGGCCAGGGAGAGCATACTGGCAGCATTTTCGCTGTGTCATGGTCCCAGGACGGCAAGAAATTTGTGACTGCCAGCGCTGATCAGACGGTAAAGCTCTGGGATGCCGACTCTGGCTCCGTTATCCAGACCTGGAAGTTTGGAGACGGCGTCAGCGTCCCTGATCAGCAGCTCGGCGTGGTCTTTCCCCACGGCCGAACCGATGGTCTTATTATTAGCGTGAACCTCGATGGCCATCTCTCATACCTAGTTGAGGGCAAGCCCGATCCTGTTAGGATCATTCACGGACATGGCAAGGCCATCACCGCGCTTAGCCCTGGATCTGACGGCAAGGGGGCTGATATTTGGACTGGCAGCTTCGACGGCCGAGTCTGCCATTGGGACGTAAATACCGGCATCGCCACTGAGGTTGATGGCCAGGCCCACACCAACCAGGTCGCTCAGTTCGCGACTGCTTCTGGGAAGGCCTACAGCACTGCTTGGGACGACACGCTGAAGATAATCGATGAGTCTGCCAAGACCTTTTTGGGGACCTCAGTCAAGCTACCCACGCAGCCCAAGGGCCTAGCTGTGGCTGGTGACCTTGTCTACGTCGCCACTCACTCCGGAGTATCAGTGTACTCCAACGACAAACTCGTGAAGGAGCTTTCTTTGGAATACACTCCTGGCGCCATCGCGGCTTCCGGCTCCTCTGTGGCCATTGGTGCCGACGAAAACTCTGTGCGCATCTACAAGGCTGACTCGAGCGGCAACCTTGACCAGATCAAGGCGCTGACCAACCCGTCTGGCACCATCTCGGCCTTGGCCTTCTCCAAGGACGGCGCCCATCTGGCTGCTGGAAACGGCGTCGGCAAGATCTACGTCTACAAGACTGACAGCTGGGATCTCGTGGCAGACCGCTGGTCGGCTCACACTGCTCGAGTGACCGCTATTGCCTGGGATGACAGTGGTGCTTACGCAGCCAGTGGCAGTCTCGACACCAACGTTTTCGTTTGGTGCCTGGAGAAGAAGAACCAAGGAAAGCGAATCAAAGCTGCCAATGCCCACAAGGATGGTGTCAATGGCATCTGCTGGATCGCTGGTGGAAAAGTGGCGAGTGCAGGCGGAGATGCAACCATCAAGGTCTGGAACGTACAGAACCTGCCTTGAAAAATATTATGACCACCTAGATAAATTGCGTTCAATTTCGTCCAGATAGATAGCCTGAAGCCAAATTTGACGTGTTTGGATTGCATGATAATGATCAACCTAGGAACGCCTAACCCCAATAAAGATGCCATCGCCATCGAAATCACTCGTAATCCATTTTAATGCCTTTTGCGTCATGCTGGATTATGCATGACTTTAGTTTTAACCACGACGAATTTCCTCTAACAGGCCTCTCACCTAGTCATGAGCCATGTAAGAATTCTCTTCCTTCGCAACGTCGTTGACACCAATGTCCCACAAACTAAGCCTCCCTTTAGTCTGGGGCGAGATCTCGTTTGGTGGCCAGCGTGACTTGTTGTCTTCCCAGAGAAGATCGACCTTATGGATGGCTTCTTGGAGATCATCAGGCCTAGAGCGAGGGTGTCAGCTTCCGACTTTGTTGGCATTTTCGCGATATACGTACCGGCTAGAACTCTTGATTGCATAACCCTCCCTGGTCAGATGATTGGCCATTTCCGTTTGATGGTCATCTAGGAGCCCGGTGTTGGGGACCACAACCAAAGGCAAGCCGAGTTTCCACGCGTCGAGTATAGTCCCAGTCCCTAAATGTGGTGAGTTGCAACGTCCGCTGGTAAAGTGTTTGAAACCCACCTGCATGTGAGATGACAAGTCCTTGGCGTCGCTTCCCGTCAAGTGCCTTGCACAGTGACATTTCTTCTTTCATGAGGTTCTTTCTCACATCAAAGATGGAAATCGACAGTCCTGCTGGAACTTCATCTTCGCGGGAAGCCAATTCCACAGCTGCCCAAGGGAGATCCGGTCCGCACTGTACATGGAGCTCGGTGAAACCCTCAGAGCTAAGGAACTTCCAGAAGCTCGGCTGCAGGACTGCCGCAGTCAGCTCCTTGAATCCCACGGTGGCACCGACGGTGGTCAGGCAGTACCGGTCCAGAATCTTCGCACTCATGATTTTTTTCTGCGAAGAATCAACATTGGAAACTCTAGATTCACAAGGTTGTCTCCTGCTGGGAGACGTTGGGCCTCTTGTTAGAGAGGGCGGCTAGCCGAATATTTGCCGTGGTGAGAAATGGGGTGTTTCGGTGGGTGGTAAAACGTCGGCATTGGTGCAATCCTGGCAGGTGTGATTTTGGCAGCCAATTTTTTGGAGCTCACGATTAACTACTCACGCGGACGACAACTCGGCGCAGCCATTGCCCCGTGACCAATTCGCAATGGCTTCAGCTTCAGCAGCCGCAAGGCTATGCGTTCTAACGTGCCGGAGAGCGCCTCGCCTTCAACGAATTCCCCGGGTACGGCAGATCACTCGCCAATCACCGATCGCCCAACGGTCCTTCACCACTTCGACGATACGATGGGCCCGAGAGGGGGAGCGTGACAACGAGGACGATATTGACGACATGGCTCCGATTGAGCTGAAGAAGCTGGAGGCCGCGTTTCAGGAGTCCGTTACCCCCGAGGGAATGAAACAACTCGACGAGCTGGCCAAGGACAACGGTTACAACACCATCGAGGAGTACCTCGAGGATACCCTGCACAGGACGCCGGGATGGGCCTCGGAGGACCGAGCTCTGGCGGACGATGTGATGAGGGACGACAAGGGCGAGAGGCCGAACAAGCAATCGTTCTGGTATGACGAGGAGGACCCGGAAACGAATACCGAGGAGCTGGAGGAGTTTGACGAGGACGACATTACGTCCATGGCACACGGAAAACTGGATCAAGTGCGAGAGATGCGAAACTACGCCCGATTGGCAGTGTGGGAGATGCCTCTGCTTTCCAGTAAGTAAAGGCCTTTCGCCGTCCACGTGGTTCGTCGCGGGACTAACACCGCACGCCAGAACTCGCCAAACCGTTCGTCCCGCCCGCTGAAGGCCAGGTGCTGCGATGGCGGTACACCTCGTACATGGGCGAGTCGCACCCGGCGGAGAAGAAGGTGGTGGTGCAGTTCGCGCCCCGCGACCTCAAGCTCACCCCCGTGCAGACGGAGAAGCTCAAGAAGCTCGCGGGCGCGCGGTACAACCCGGAGACGAAGCTGATCAAGATGAGCTGCGAGAGCTACGAGCACCAGGCGCAGAACAAGCGCTACCTGTCGAACCTGGTCGACGACATGATCGCGTCGGCCAAGGACCCCAAGGACACCTTCGCCGACGTGCCGCTGGACCTGCGCCACCACCACTTCCAGAAGAAGCCCAAGTTCCCGCGCGAGTGGCGCCTCACGCCCAAGCGCATCAACGAGATCGCCGAGGAGCGCCAGCGCGCGGCTATTGCAGACCAGCGCAAGGCCGAGGGGGGCCTGCTCGTCGACGGCGGTAAGGCCGTCGACGACTTCCTGCTGAAGAAGGCCCTTGAGGACGAGAAGAAGCAAAAGGTCGCGGAGCTGGTGACCGCACCCGCCCGGGCTGCCGGTGGCAACCGCGCTCGGAGGTGAGGCGAGCGTGAAACACCTTGAGAGGAGAAATGTATTATACGCTAGAACGGGCGGACATGTACAGAGGGTGTGCTTGTACGATGTGGGTTAAAGAGGCATTCAACGAGATATGCATGTACATTGAAGTACGATGATGAATGACTTGTTTCCTTGCGTTATTTGAGACCGTGACAAGTCTATCTGAAGGTTGTTACGGAGCAACCATGTTCGTCTAAGCTAGTTGTGGTTCCGTCAACTGAGCAGTGCTTGAACAATCTGGAAAGTGTAGCTCCAGACAGGAGCAATGAGACTAAATTGTTAGAGAACAACCCCGGGCACAGTCACAGCCGCAACCACGGATTAACCTGAAACCACGGCCTAGCTTATGGTTTAATACAAAGCCAACGCAACAGCTCTCAGTTCACTGCTGACTAAGAGTTGCTATACGAGCATGTGAGGCAAGCAAGATATATTCCTCGGTGAGTTGTGGGGTTGAGGCCTCTTCCACGCCTCTTACGTCCAACACCATTGCAACTGATCCGAACAGTGGCACCAGCCCTACCTCGATCAAAATGGGCGCCGGAAATCAGCATCTAGAGAAAATGGTAGCACCTGAGGAGACGACCTCCCAGCGGAAACCTGAGCGTGTCAGCATTTCTGTCCTAGGGGCCGAGGGCGTAGGGAAGCGATGTTTGGTTAGACGGGTTAGTTGCGAACACCCTCTCTTTCACATCGGCTTATAGCACTGCCTGCTCATACCCAAACCACAACCTCTGGAGAGTCTGCATCGCTCACGACCCTTGGGGTAGTACTGCCTGGGCATGTACAGCGACGAGTACGACCCCATGGACGACAGCGACGGCCACCGCAAGCAGTGCGTCATCTCCGACACGCCATGCCTGCTCGCCATCGACAACCCGCTCCCGCTCTGGTCCTCGCGCAGCAGCGAAGCGCGCCGCGTCGCCCGGGGCGCGGACGCGCTGGTGCTCGCGTACGACGCGACCAGGCCCGAGAGCGTCGACGTACTGCGGTGCGTGGAGGAGAGGCTTCGGCCGCATGTCCTCGGCGCCGCGTGGTTGCCGCTCGGCGTGGTGGCGACCAAGGCGGATTGCGCGGTGGGCGAGGCAGGGTTGCGGCCGGGACGGGAGCTTGCGGCGCAGCTGGGGGTGTCGTTCTTCGCGGTGTCGGCTGTGACTGGGGATGGCGTGGAGGAGGTTGTGGAGGAGCTGGTGGCGGCGGTGTTGCGGAGGCGTGAGATGGGGGCGGGGACGGAGCTGGGGGAGAGTAGGAAACGGAGTAAGTTGTGCTGTTTCTCGTAGCTGTTGTGAAGCCGTCTTGAGCTTCTCTTATATTGGCTTGGGACATGGATTCGTTGACACCCTACGACGAACGAACCTATTCGGGGGTCAATTCATACTGCCAGTCCCCCAACTATGAGCAACTGGCCCGTAAAATCACCAGTACTTTCAAGAATCAAGATAGCTTGCATCCTCAACTAATCCTATTCCAAATACAAGCATCTTCAAGCCCTATCCTCTCAAGTTGACTTCACTGACCACACCTTCTCCAATCTCTTTCAACAGTAGAACGTCAACGAAACTGCCAGACAGAATGCCGTTCATAGTAAGAACCCCGATCAGGCCCTTCATTGCCGCCTCCCCGCCTTGCGCATCTGCTGCAATGATACTGGATCAACCACTCCATCTGGCAAGCGCAAATAGTAAACGGTATCGCCGTGCGAGTCGATAACACCGTTTATGTGTTCGTTCTTTATCAACAGGCCATAGATATTAGGTCCAACCCTCTGCCATGGCTCTACCACATCATGACTGAGCTCAAGATCCCATGCACCACGCCACGTAACCGCAGTCTGCATGCTTACCGTATCTTTCTGCGTTGTGGTGTTTGAGGAGGCTAGAAGGAAGCTGGTTTGACTTGTCGGCTTGAAGAGACGGCTAGGTCATATATGTATACCGTAGTTTAGGATAAGCTTTTTAGATATTGACTATTGGGGCTCAGGGTTTAACCTGAATGCGAACTATGGTACCGAGAAAAGCTACTACCGTAAGCAGAGATTTATTAAATATATTTTTACCCGATTTCTTTGACGTAGTAAATGATCCGAGAAGTGATTGATTGCTGTGGGCGCCGAATCTTGGGTGGAGTTGATCGTCCCTTAAATTAGGATAATCACTGGAGTACTTACCTTGGTAATTAGCTAGTACTATCAATGTTGAAATCCCAGAAAGAAGGAATAATTTGGAAGAGGGTGTGGTTGAGTGTGATCCATGTGAGTGCTGTGACGGAGGCGTGATGTAGCTCTGGGGGGGGGGGGGGGGGGCGTCNGGGGGGTACTTTGGTGTAGTAGACCCGGGCTTCTGGCGGATGCAACCACAGCGTGCAGCTTCCCCGCGTTTACCGTGTGTGCAGACCTCGATGTGCATTCGTAGATCAGGTAGGTACTCGGAATAGCTTAGATGGAGGGTCGAACCAAGGGACCCCGGACTCCCCGTGTTCGTGGTTAATGGAGGATGGGCATGCTCCGGCTTCTCGGTGGGTGTACAGTGGTGTAGGTAGCTATAGCCCGTGCCGAGGCACATCCACTGGAGGTCTTGGCTCGGTGCTCTAGCTGTACCCAAAGTCCCCTGTCCAACGACGCCCGGACACTGTCACATGGCTAGATACTCGAGTGTGATGGACTAACTTAGGTGGCCCGGAGCAAAGATGCAGATGTTCGTCCGTGTCTCCTCTGCCAGTTGGCGAACCCCTCATCTCTTTCCTTGCTGCACTTCCCCTTCGGCATCTGCTTTGATCCGTCTCTCCAACCGTTTTCCCTCTTCTTGACCTGCTCATCCGTCTTCGCACGTAGTCTGCGCCAACCAAAGCTTTCGATCCGACTGAGCCGAACAGCTGCATCGCGACCGCATTAGGACCACGCGCCGTCTAGACTGCGCATCCCGGAATCTCCTCTCCTCTAGAACCTTGATCGTCTCACATATCTTCTTTCCTTGCACCTCATCCCAGCTGTCCTCTCTCATCCTCGCCAGCTCCCATCTTCAATTCTAATACTTTGAGCTGTCGCATCCCAAAACCGGGTCGGTCCACATATCCCGTTGTACCTACATAATAAGGCACCTCCTACTTAACTACCTACCCGCTGGCGTCAGCACTATAATCCTCCGCATCTCAACCGTCCAGCACAACCAGCTTCTTCCCTTCCGCCATGGCTGTGAACTCTCCCACTTGCACTATCGCGGCTCTAAAGCACACGGCGCTCGATGAAATCCCAGACAAGGTCACCCGCCTGCGTGCCACCTTCAGGGCCGGCCGCACCAAAGACATCCAGTTCCGTCTCGTGCAGCTGCGCAAGCTGTACTGGGGAATCGTCGACAATGCGCCTCTCCTCGAGGAGGCCCTCATGAGGGATCTCCACAAGTGCAAGTTCGAGGCCACCCTCTCCGAGATTGACTGGTGCAAGCGGGAGTGCATGGACATGATCAACAACCTCGAGAAGTGGGCCAAGGATGAGCCCGTCGTCAACGTCCCCTTGGAATTCAAGGTCATGGGACATCGCATCCGTAATGAGCCTCTGGGCGTTATCCTCGCCATTGGATCATACAACTACCCGTTCCAGCTCAACCTGACACCTCTTATTGGCGCCATCGCCGCCGGTAACTGCGTCGTCCTCAAGGCCTCAGAGGCTTCGCCTTGCTCGGCCATGGTTATCAAGAAGCTCTTCGACGAGTGTCTCGACCCGGAGTGCTACACGTATGTGAACGGCGCTGTCCCCGAGACCCAGTCCCTTCTTGAACAAAAGTTCGACAAGATCGCCTTCACCGGTGGCAAGGCCATTGGCAAGGTCGTTGCCAAGAAAGCAGCCGAGACTCTTACTCCCGTTCTTCTGGAACTTGGCGGCCAGAACCCGGCCTTTGTCACCAAGAACGCAAACCTCAAGATGGCTGCCAGGCGGCTGCTCTGGCAAAAGGTCCTCAACGCCGGCCAGGTCTGCGTCTCCCACAACTACATCCTCGTCGAGCGCAGCGTCCTTTCCCAGTTCCTCGGTGAGCTTAACAGCCAGTGCCGCGTCTTCATGCCCAAGGGCGCCAAGAAGAGCCCCGACTACGCCCGCCTCGTCAACACACGCCACTTCACTCGCATCAAGAAGATGCTCGACTCCAGCAATGGCAAAATTGTCTTGGGTGGCTCCATGGATGAGTCCGAGCTGTTCATTGAGCCCACTGCGGTTCTTGTAGACGACATCGAGGATAGCATGATGATCGAGGAGTCTTTCGGCCCGGTGTTCGCTGTCATGGCCTTTGATACCCTCGACCAGGCCATTGAAATTGCCAACAAGGTTGACCCTACCCCCCTCGCCCTCTTTTCTTTCGGTACAGATGCGGAGAACGAGAAAGGTAAGCCTCGACCAATCCAGCCCAACATGCCATGTCATACTAACTCGCCTCAGTCCTGAAGAATGTCACTTCTGGTGGCGCCACTCTGAACGACTCCTTCTTCCACAACCAAATCCCACAAACACCCATGGGCGGCGTTGGACAATCTGGCATGGGCTCCTACCACGGCTACTACTCCTTCAAGACCTTTAGCCACCAACGTACTATCGCCAAGCCTCCATACTGGGCTGACTTTTTAATTCGGGTTCGCTACATGCCTTACTCATGGCCCCATCTGAAGCGCCTCCACGCTATGAACAGCGTGAAGCCCACCTTCGACCGCACCGGAAAGCAGGTCAAGGGCCTCAAGTACTGTTTCGGCCTAGTTTTCGGGCTTGGGGCAAAGAACTCCAAGAGTGCTCTGCTGAGGTGGGCCATTCTCGTCATTGCAGCTGCTATTTTCGGCGCGAAGAATGGCTCCCTGAATCAATTGCTGGCCAAATGAGAGCCTGCCGTTGGATCTTTCGCAGTTTGAGTAGCGTATCAGACAAGGCCATGGATAAAAGTGTAATGTGTAGTATATCTAGGTTTGGAAATTATGGTTTGGCCGGTGTATGGTTCGAGAGACTGTGAGACGAAGAAACACAATGTAGAACACAGAAGTAGGGGCTGGTGAACTGCTTCTTACGAGCCTTGGTCTATTGGTATCTTTCGTCAAATTTTCCCCTTTGTTCCGTCTCTAAAGCATCCATGAGGCTCTAGTGACCACTCAAGGCAGCGGCCAGTCGCTGACCCTTCTCACCACCTAGATACAGATCGTCGTCTGCCGACTCTCTGCCTAGTTCCACAGCCTCGCTGTATCCCTTTGTGACCATGTCCTCGTCCACCTTTACCCTGTTTTCGACCAGAGCCAGGATGACGCTGCGGATGCGGGCAATCTCGCGCATCGTCGACAGCTCGAGCGGGTCGTTCTGGCTCGAGTAGACCTTGCTGCTGACGCTCTCCTCCATGCGGTTGATGCCAGCGGCCTCGGCGTTGGTGTCGCTCTCGATGTGCTTGCTGATCCAGATGTAGCCGTTGACGCCGAGGAGGACATCAACCTTGCCGCCGGCGTTGGCGACGTCCATGGTCCAGACCTGGCGCTTGGCGCGGACGACGCCGCTGCCGCCGCCGATGCCCGAGACGCTGACGAAGACGCCGTTGCGCAGCTTGCCGTACTTGAGGCTGCGGGTGTGCAGGCTGGCGGCGCCGTCCTGGTGCAGCTGCTGGACCTCGGCGACGACGAGGTCGCCCTCGGCGAAGAAGCTGCGGATCTGCAGCTCGTCCGTCTCGGTGCGCTTGCGCAGGATGCCGCCGGGGAGGTTGATGGCCGAGATCTGCAGGATGGCCAGCTGCGAGGCGGCCACGTCGACGCGCCACCGCTTGGCCTGCACCTCGACGATGCGCCCGACGACCAGGTCGCCGATCTCGGGCGTGTAGCGCGCGCGCAGCGGCCGCACCGAGAGCAGCTTGTTGGTCTTGGTGAGCGTGCCGGCGAGGGAGGACGTGATGGCCGCCGAGCCGGGGACGACGTAGGTGCCGTGTCCGCTACGGAGAAGGAGAGTCAGCATTTCGGATCAGAGAGGACGGGCGGGGGAGGCCGAGACGAACCGCATCCACTGGGAATTTGACGTGATCAGGGCGCCGGGTGTGAGGATGTCGGCGCCGTAGACGTCGGCGCCGCCGCCGCCCGAGTCCGAGTCCGAGTCTGAGTCGACGACGGCAGCTGGCCGCCTAGCTGCGGGCTGGGGCTTAAGGACTGTGATGGGCATTGTGGCGGGATGAGATGAGATGAGAGGGTTGAAGTGAGGCGAGGCTCGCGGCTGCTGGAGGCCGGAGTATTGACGCGATCAATACGCCTTGCTATTTTCAGTAAACCGTGGCTCGGATCTAATTCGGTTGACTCTTCTGCCTTTGTCGACGTCTGAAGTTGAGGTGGTTGAAGTTCTAGGTGGGGCCGTGAAGTCGAGATTTTAGACGTCGGCGAGTCTCCGTGGCGGTACGAAACAGCTACAAGCGTGAGGTTGAACGTAATGAGCCACAGCAAAACTCCGGCATCTCACATAAATTTGCATATAGATTACGTATTATTTTGCCTCTTTAGATTACAAGAAATGAAACCCTCATATAGCATTTCTATTTCTCGGTTCGGTTGTCACTCACCTCGAATCTCCACTAGATGGCAGCTCGACGACTCGGTGTAAGAGCGTGCGAAACACATGTGATGGTAACACAGGTCCTCCTCTCGCTTCAGAGTACACACGGACAGGCATCTAACGTGATTTATAATAAATAGTACATGTTACTACAGCAGGTCCTAGGCAGCTTTTGGCCCGGATTCTATGCACCCTCACACGCCTCATATAAAGTTTTGTGTCATTTAGTACACTGGCTCCGCTTTGATGTGTAGAATCGGCAGGGCCAAGTCGAATATATTTCGTCGAAGTATGCTCCGGGGAGCCGCCAGCTTCGAGACCAACTACGCTGGGTCATTTAGAATGAATGGAGTGGCGTTTGTATTTTCCGAAGAGCAGATTAATCCGCATCACTTAAAGGCCCTCCAGAGACCCATCCAGACAAGGCTCACGGAGATGGTCGTGATGCCCAGCTTGCGGCTGCGCATGCCGAACATGGAGTTGCTCTTCAAGATCAAGGCCCGCTGCTTCTCAAGCTGCGACATGCCCGAAAAGTAGCTGTACGCTGCGAGGCCGAAGAACGCACCGCTGCCTGCAAGAGGTGTTAGCGAGTCGTGTCCCCCTTTCAATATACGCTCAAGACCAGAGAGGCCCAAGGGCTTGACTGACCAACGACTTTGCAGGGCAGACAGTCGTCGCCCCGGTCCTGGCGCAGGATGCTGTCGAGCTTCTCCGGCCTCTCGAGGGCCTGGATTGTCGGGATCTTGTCGCCGGCCATGGTGAGAAACTGCGACGTTGCTTGGCACAGTGAGCAAGGCATGCAGTAACAAAAACTCCCTGAGTCTATCACCAGCTTCAGCTTTTGCGAGAGTCGCGTGACGGGGAACCGTGATTGGACGCCCAGGCCAGATCCCGGCTTAGTCATGCGCACTAGGTCGGAATTCCGTCATGGCACGTTCCGCTGCCGCACAGGTTGGCAGGGACCTGAGCTCCAAGCTCGCAAACCGGCAACCAGCGCTGCGACAACGGCGTTTGGTCTTCACCATGAACGGGGTTATTGAGGCGTTGCACATTTACGATGACAACCGGTAAGATAATACACACGCGCAAATCCATTCTCTCACCCAGCTAATCGGCCTAGGAATCCCATCCTCTCCCACACATACACCGGCAGGCCTCTGTCGGCGGCCCATCTGCTGCCCCTCTATCTCGAGCACCCAGCGCCGCGGCCGAACCTCGTCTACCTCGCCAACACCAGCCCGCCGACTCTCGTCTTCAGCCTGACGCACGCCAACCTTCTGTTCCTCGTGACGGCTTCCACCGAGATCGAGCCCCTCCTCGTCTTCGAGTTCCTTCACCGCGTCGTCGATGCCTTCGAGGACTTCCTCGGCGCGCCCATCCTGGCCGTCAAGGTCGAGAACAACTACGATGTCGTCGCCCAGCTGCTGACGGAGATGTGCGATGCCGGCACCGTCAGCACGACGGAGCCCAATGCCCTGCGGGAGATTGTGGAGCAGGAGGGCTGGATGGGCAAGCTCTTGGGTGGCCTCAACCTCCCTGGGTTGGTGTCCTCTCCGTGCCGTGATGCACTATCAAGGGAGAAGCGGCTAACAGTGCGTCAGTAAGCCATCGGGCACCAACTTTTCCAACTCGAGCGCGCCGTCCCTGATGGCATCCAACACGCCGGCCCTGCCCTGGAGGCGAGCAAATGTCCGGCACACGTCCAACGAGATGTACGCAGACCTTGTTGAGACTCTAACGGTGACGCTCGCGCCCTCGGGTAGGCCATTGGCCGCTTTTGCCAACGGCACCATCGCATTCACATCAAAGGTCTCGGGTCTCCCAGACATCGTGCTGACCCTGACTAGTCCGTCAGGGAAGCACAACCTCGGCGGGATCTTGGATCTACCTGTGTTCCACCCCTGTGTACGACTAAATAGGTGGAAAGAGAGACCTGGAGAGCTAAGCTTCATACCTCCAGATGGGAGGTTTATTCTGGCGGGCTACGAAGTGGACCTGCTGCCCTTTACGAGTGGGAAAAGCGGAAGCTTGAGTTCGAATAATCTGAAGCTGCCCGTCAACATGGAGGTCAAGACGGGGCTCGGCGCAACAGGGTCAGACTTTGAGGTCCGGTTACAGGTGAACAAGGTCCCCGGGGCTCCCTCACCGGCCCCTTCGGGCCTCGGCAGGGGCGGCGGCTCTGGGCGGCTGGGAGGACCACATCCCGGGTCGCCCGGGTCACCTTCGGTGGATGATTTAAACGTCACTATTCCACTACCGGCAGATGTGAGGAACCTCTCGGAAATCCGGCCAAGTCGGGGCGATGCCAGCTTCAACCCTGGCGACAAGGTGCTGGAGTGGAACATTCCCGCGAAGGAGCTGTCGGGAGGAACGAGCTACTTTGGGCTGCGGTGCACCGTCGTGGGGCCGTTGACAGACGATCAAGAGGACGAGCTTGACCCCAGCGGATTCGGGTTCGGGACGGACTACTCTTTCAACGAGCCCTACCAGAGTGTGCCCGTGGCCAAGGGCGGGCAGCAGAAGGAGAGCGCGGGCGATGACAAGGACGTGAAGAAGATTGCGCAGAACAAGATCCTCATGCCGACGTCGGCGTCGGTGAGTTTCGCGGTCAAGGGATGGCTGGCGAGTGGATTGAGGGTGGAAAGCATCATGATAGATCCGAGGAAGAGTCGTGGTCTAGGGGAGAATGTCAAGCCATACAAGGGCGTCAAGTACTTGACGGTGAGCAAAGGCGGCGTTGAGATTCGGTGTTAGGGGGTGAATGAATAGAGTCAGGAGAAGCAATCACAAAAATAAAGATATAAATATTGTACAAAACTAGCCACTCACCGATCGCACATTGATTTATAGGTGTACGTATACTTCCGCTGCTGTCGGTAGATGGTCTTGTAGGACACGACGTGTGGATGAGTGAGCCTGTACTTCGTAGTAATAGTGAGCATGTGAGTCGCCGAGGTGGAAGCCGAAGACGGCTCGGGACATCGGCTCTAAGCGTGGGGTAAAGTCGGGCACATCCCCCCCACTGTAGCTCCCGGCACATGCAAGCACGGAGGAGTAGCTCAGCAGTTGGACATGGAATTACCAGACATGTAGCACGTCAGTTGGTACGCCAGCTGGGCTAATTGGTCAAGCAAATGGCTGGGTTCGATAGCGCTCTAAGCGGCCCAGTCTAGTTGTTGCGTCACCTGCAGCTTTTCCGTCTCGAGTGTGGACGACGGGGGGAAGGGTAGTAGGGAACGTGACACCACTGAGTGCCAGGCCGGGCGCGGCCGGAGTTGCATCCGCTCCGTCTTGCTTTGTCCCCAACACTGGTCGTTCCGGCGGGCCGTCCGTGTTTGTTCCTCAGCAGACAGAGACCCCCATCTCCTTCTCGTTCGTCTTCTTCTTCATCTCTTGTCTCTCTCTGTCTCTCTCTGTCTCTCTCGACATGAGATCGAGAGCGTCCCCGAGTCCGTCATCCCGCCCGTCTTGACACCACACGCCGCCTGCGCGCGGACAGGCAGGCCAATGCCTCTGCTCCGGGCCGTGGGCCTGGGTCTGCGCCGAGGAGGAGGACGAGGAGGAGGAGGACGACCACTATCGACAATGACGACGACGGCAACGACGACGACCAGGCGGCTTTTCTCGACGCATCGCGGTGGCACGCGCACGGCGCTCTTCTTCCCCGGCCAGGGCGTGCAGCGCGTGGGCATGCTGACGCCCTGGCTCGAGGCCTTCCCCGCGACGGCCTCGCGGCTCCGCGACGAGATGGACCACCTCATGGGCTACCGGCTCAGCGACATCATCCAGAACGGGCCGTCGCGCATCCTCAACGAGACGCCCAACGCGCAGCCCGCCATCATGGCCACCTCCATCTTCATCCTGCGCATCCTCGAGCGCGAGTTCGGCTTCCGCGTCGCCGACCACTTCGACGTGGTCCTCGGCCACTCGCTCGGCGAGTTCGCCGCCGTCGTCGCCGGCGGCTACGTCTCCTTCCAGGACAGCCTGTACCTGGTGCGCAAGCGCGCCGAGGCCATGTCCGACGCCACCCGCCGCGCCATCGAGCAGTACGGCGGCGAGTACGGCATGGTGGCCGTCATCACCCACCCGGAGCACATGGCCAGCCTGGTTGGCGCCGTGCGCGCCTTCGTCGGCGTCAACGGCCGCAGCATGGACGACGTGCCGCCCATCGACCAGGTGCTCATCGCCAACATCAACAGCAAGAACCAGATCGTCCTCAGCGGCAACATCGAGCGCATCAAGACCCTCGTCACCCACCTGCGTCAGTTCCTGGGCTACGACCCGCGCGCCGTGCGCCTCAAGAGCGACAGCCCCTTCCACAGCCCCATCATGAAGCCCGCCGTCGCCGTCATGAGGGACCTGCTCAACCAGCCCAGCCGCGTCCCCGGCCGCGAGGCCCACGACATCGTCACCTTCCCCGGCCAGCTGCCGCTCGTCAGCAACGTCTCGGCCCGCCCCGTCTGCAGCAAGGCCGACCTCAAGGACCTGCTGGCCCGCGGCTGCCTCGACACCGTGCGCTGGTGGGACAGCATCAAGTACCTGGACCAGGAGGCCCGCATCCGCCGCTGGGTCGGCGTGGGGCCCGGCAAGGTCGGCCGGAACCTGGTCGGCAAGGAGGTCGGCATGCGGGGCAAGGACCTGATCAAGGGCGGAGGCGTGTGGGCCATTACCGACCCGTCCGAGGTTGAGGAGGTGCTGCGCGGCCTGGAGGACACGGCCGGCATCATGGAAGACAACGAGTACTCGGAATAGTAAAAAGGGAGGAGGAGGGGGGGTTGGAGAAGACGTCATGTACGAGTCGTTCCGAGTTTGGCACGGAGCGTTGTAGGATTTTCAGAATTTGGGACTGGGAAACTGGGAACTGGGAACTGGAATTGGGAAACTAGGCAGGGTGGTCTAGCATGTAACCTAGGAGCCGCTGCGTGCGAGCATTCTTTATGGCCCAATCGACGCAGACAGTCGATGCGATTTAGTTGATATCATGCACATGGGCGGCATTACGGGTGTCACTCCCTGGGTTGAATACCTTAAAAGCAACACGATTATACCGTACCCTGGTACACAAATATTCCGGCTTGTTCTGCCTGTTTCTGACCGAAAAGTTCTTCAAAGCAGGCTGTGGTTGAACCAGCTTGTCGGGGGCACACACAGCTTTCAAATGGCTTGTACTTGTTGATCTAGAGCTGCAGATCGCCAATATCGGATGCCGGAGCAAGAGCAATGGCGAGTGCTTTTCAGTCTTCGAGTTGGCAAGGGGGTTGTGGAGTTAGGGGAATAGGTGCTGCGGGCCAGTACTGGGAAACTAGACAAGATGGTCTGGCATGTAGCTCAAGCCGCCGAGGGGGATATCCAGTCATCAAGTTGCCGGGTGGTGCGCCTTATCTCGTTGTGCTTCAAGTTCTAGATTTGGCTGCAGCACATGCCACATGTGATACCAGGGACACCCGGCGATCCGATCTAGTTGTTAGAATTCCCAGTTATTCTTTTACAACGAGGATGTGAGGTTGTGAGAGGGGAGAAACAGCTCTGAGGTCTGCGCTGCTGTTGTTCACTTAAAACCACCAGTCGCCTCTCAACTTCCAAGGTACTTTACCGCTTCGATCAGGCATGTGAGGCTAGTGGATAAGTTACAAGTGACATTACTAAAGCCAGGGGAGCACATGAGGGTAAACCTCGACATCTTTCACGATGTATTCATCAAAACAACAAAAAGAACATACAACAGTGAGGATTCCCCGGTCGTCACCGACCCGAGTACTAATTCACCGCTTCTCAGTTTGACTAGGGGAGAGCGGACGGGATCCCGTATTTTCTAAGAGCTATGGTCGTATGTGGTTGGGGTGGCGATAGTTCAGATTATGGAGTCGTCTGTGGACCTCAACGCAAAACATCAAAAAAACATACAACAGCGAGGATTCCCCGGTCGTCACCGACCCGAGTACTAATTCGCCGCTTCTCAGCTTGACTAAGGGAGAGCGGACGGGATCCCGTATTTTCTAAGAGCTATGGTCGTATGTGCTTGGTTGAGGCGACGACGATGTTTACAAACCCGGAGTGAATTGTCGAGATCCTGCTCGAATCCTGACGCTTTGTAGATTGCTTAGAGAACACTGTGAAACACTATAGAGATTCTCTGCATGTCTGCTCCTATCGATACAGACCTGTTTGGTACAGCACAGACTGTATAATAAGAATAAGGCAAGACACTGTTGTTACTTGGACACTCTATCCTCCTTCCTATGTACCTAACACAAAAGAGCATATATGAGAGTATCTCTACATATCCCTCTCCTTGAAATGTTCAAAGGGGTGCTTTGCCACATTGATTGTTCTCATCCCGCCTGGGTCCCTTGAATTTATATACATCAACACGCCCATTAGCGAAACAACGATGAAGAGATGGAATTTCCCACATGTTTGTAACTCCAGCTTAAGCTCAAGTTCGACTTCTAGGGTACTTAATGCGAAACAGTCTCTGGGTATTGTACTCGTCTAGGCTTCTTTGAGTTTGTTCAGCAGGTTGTTCTTCGAGGCTGTCGCAAGTGCGGTTGGTCGTGTAAGTGATGGTGTGGGTGGTGCGAAAGTGGGTGGTGCTAATTGAAACACAGGACCAAGCCGAGGGCCGTGTGGATTTTGAGCTCCCAGCTCCAGCGACAACTGCCAACTCCAGTGCTGAGCTCCCTCTCGAAACAACACTGCAGCCGCCGACCTCCACAACCATGGCCACCGCGATACCCTCAATCGCTTGTCTAGGCCTCATCGGCCGTAACGTGAGCACCTCTCTCCTTCCCCCAAACCCACTCGCGCCGTCCGCCGTGAGAAACGCAGGCTAACCATCGCCCCCCCGCCAGAACAACCCCCTCCACATCTCCATCTTCCCGTCGCACGACCCGGCAACCAACACCTTCACGCCGGTCCGCACGCCGCTGCAGTTCTCGCTGCTCCTCTCCTCGTCTATCGACGTCTTCGACCTGCGCGCCAAGCACAACGCCGTCTCGGGCGTCGGCCTCTCGGGCGACTTCGGCCTGCTGCACGCCGTCGACGACCGCCTCGCCGCCTACGGCTTCGAGACCAACACCGGCGTCCGCATGGTCTGCGTCGTCGACATGCGCGGCCGCCGCGTCGATAGCTCCGCCGCCGGTCCCCGCGGCGTGGGCACCGGTCTGCGCGACGCCGAGCTCAAGCCCGTCTTCCGCGCCATGCAGAACGCCTACGTCCACCTGCTGCAGAACCCCTTCTACGACCCGGATGAGCATGCGCCGCTCGGCGGCATGGGCGGCAAGAAGATCACCAGTCGCAAGTTTGCCGACGACATGAAGAGGATAGGCGAGGGGTGGACGCCGGGGGTGTCGACCCTCTGAGCTGAAGCATATGGATCATGAAACCGCATTTACGGCGTTCTGGAGTATGGAAGGATGGGATATCCGATCAAAGACGTCGGCACTTGTCCATTTAGACGGCTGCTTTAATGAATGGCTTCTTTTGTTTCGTGATTTGACCATATTTTCTATGGATATGCTTATTATATTTGATGCTGTCATGCTTCCAGCCGTCATCCGCGGTTGGGCCAACGAACCAGTCCAGCCTTCCTAGGTGCTCTTTTCGTTCTGTGTCCTCAACTGCTCAATCGTCCACTTGGACAGTCCAGCCACTTCGTTTGTTTCCAAACTCTCTCCCATGCCTTCGTTCATGTCTCGTTGAGGAACATTTAGATGTTGATCAAGTCTTTTTGAAACCAAGGCTCCTTCCCAGTGCCGTGCTTCAACAGGCAACGGCTGCCACCAATCACCCGTTCTAGCATGCCATTGCGAACTGCATAGTTCCCAGAGACGAGAAATAGCTCGCTTATAGGCAAACCTCTCATCTTCACCCGTGAATGCACTCGTTTTACCAAAGTCGACTGCCTGTTTCTGCAGACCAAAGTCCGAGTCTTGGTCGGGATTATACTCTGATGTACTAGACTTCGTGTCGTAGTATGAGACGTTGGGTCGGAAGGGAGACATTTGATCCTGGTAGACTTCGGCAATGGTTTCGGAGTAGGTAGCATCGTCTAGTTCGTCGAGATTGGTGGTTTTACTAGTCGCGGTGCCTTTTTTCTCAGGGAAGAAGAGAGTGTCTGGAGGATTCTTTGCCCTAATTATCAATTTGCAGCGAGCCTCGTATAGAGCATCCAGTAGAGTAATGAACCTTCGAGCCTCGTTCTTCTTGTCGTGTGTCAAGACTGGAACATTGTCGATGATGAATGTATGATAAGTCGAGGCCATCGTAATGTAGTCGGCAGGTCCAAACGAATCGACGAGATCTTCAAAGTTCCAAAGCACAAATCCGTTGTAGTGTTTCGGCGTGTGGACCTGACGGCCGTAGACCACCAGCGTGGACGGCTCCCAGGTAGGTCGGTGGGATTCGGTCCACGAGAGTGTCTCGTTAATTCTCTGTTGCCACGAAGCATTGTCGTCCGTCGAGAGATAATAGTTGATCGGTTGAGATCGACGCTCGGGTTTATCTTCGGGGGTTTTCTCGTCAACTTCAACCAAGTCGTCAACCAGGGCGTCGGCAACAGAAGTCCGTGGGCTAATCGTTTCTTCTTTTCTTCGCCAGTCCCTAGCCCCTTCCATCTGCCAGAAGTCGCATCTGGCCTTCAAGACTTCGAGGAAGTTGGCAAAGTCGCTGCTCGTTCCGAATAGTTCGCCACGCGACCTCAGCGAGCCGCCGAAGAACCTTCGCATCAGACCCTTTGATGGGGCAGGCGTATAGTCTACTCCTATGGCTTTTTGCAGCTCCTCTGGCATGCGGTTTGAAGACGCAATTAAGACGCCGCCAAGCTGGAAGAAGGCGATAAAGAGATGACTAAGTATCTTGCTTGCTGCTCTGTCGGGAAGTTGAAATTCATCTAGGAACAGAATTGGCGACTCATCAACAAGTTTCTTGGCCATCCACAGCAGCGAATACTCTGACTCATTTGTTGATGTTCCTGGATTCGCTTTTCTGTACTGCTCCAGTTGTGACAGTGTGTGGAGCATGAAGGTGTTGAAGTGCCATCTCTTTTTCCGTTCCGTAGGTAAACCATCCGCGAGTAGATCAATTAGCATTGATTTTCCTGTGCCGACTTCGCCAGAAAGAAAAAGTCCTTTGGGAGAATCAATCTCGATCGCCGATTCATGATTTGTAAGGACTCTAGTCAGTGCCAAACTTTCCCTGCCTTCGGGGGTGGTCAAGAGGTGCTTGAATAGTGGGTTCCGCCAGATGGAATGGTTTCGACGAGCAAGCATAGTCCCATCATCGTCTTCTTCCGTTGGCTTGTCCTCTGTGAGACCTGCAACTTGCTGCAACCTATGGCGATATTCGGTCTGGGGGGAGTAATCCTTGATGCGAAGGTAGATTTTGTGTAAGTGCCTTGCCAGTCTATGCTGAGCCTGGTCTGGCGAGTAAAAACCACTGGCTACGTGAGTCTGATATTTGACCAAAGGGTCTGTGATTATGACAGCGGTCGAGAATCGCCTCATAGCGTAACTCGTGGTTGCTGAGGGTAGAGGCGAGTTGCAGAGGACTCTCATGGTTGGTCGGATGATGAAATAGCTGGTTACAGGGTAGCCATAACGTGGGGTAAGGGCTAGGATACCAACTTCAAGCGACGGGAAGAGAGACTTGAATTTCGGACGAATAGGTTGTATGGCCCCGTGTGGTCGGTTGACGGGTTCGTAATTGGACAATCAAGCCAGTGTCGACAACCGTGTCAAGGGATGACTGTTCTATGACGAGGGAATTGTTGAGGTATGAAGTCCGAGGCTAACGCGCCTGTATCGGAAGCAGCACCGAGCCGTCGGGACTCGAGCTAGGTGGCGATCTTTGCGAGACACCTAGCTGCATGCGGAACCCAATAGTGAAACTTGGTAGTCTAAAGGGGAAACAATAGGAAAAACAAGATGGCAAGATTTAGAGGTAAGAAAGACGCGGAGAAGGAATTGGACAGTCTTCCCAGGTGCCGTTGCTGGTACGGATTGTCGGCTCAGCGAGCATGGGTCATGGAGATGATTCGAGTCGCTTGCAGATGCGGTGCCTGGGTGGTGACGGCGTGAGTGCCTGCGGTACCTGACCTTAGTAAGGCGGTAGTGCGCGTCAGAGGTACCCTCACAGTGGATGGGCAGTCACGGCGGCTCTTCCGCCGCCTGGGCACAGCTCAGTGCACGCGGCCTCAGCGCGCGGTGGCCAGGTACCGGCGGCCGGGGTACGTACCGCCCCTAAGGCACAACCTGAAAGCTCCAGGTTGCCAGCTCTGCCAGCGCAGCCTTTACTTTTTCAGGCCGCAGCCGCCCAATCACAGCGCGCAAAACACCCCCTGTAGCTTGGCGTCCCGCAAGGTGCCCGCCTGTGGCCCTCTGCCATTCGTTTTGTTTTTCGCCTGGAAGCCAATAGGTGCATGCTTCGTCACTCGCCCGACCGCATTCCATTTTCTACCTTGCCTCTTCCAACAACGCCTAACAAAGTCACCGCTTCACCATCGCCCATCTCCTGCGACGAAATGCCTCTCTGATCTCGCGAGGCCGAATCCATCGCCATCCATCTCGACACGTCCCTCGCCGCTGCTGACACGTCCCATCCGAGCCATCCCCTTGCGACCCGCCCGAAATGTTTTCCCCGTCTGTCGCTGATGGTGGCCCGGCGACGGCGACCCGTTCACGCCGGCGACAACGTCCTTTGAGCTCGGAGAACCTCGTCCAACAGCCCAAGGCTAAGAGGGCGCGCATCCCCTTATCCGAGCAGACTTTTGTCAAGCCCGATCAGGCCCAGGCTCAGGTTCAGGCTCAGGCTCCGACCCAGCAGGAAATGATCCAAGTCAAGACAGACAAGGTCGCGACCCTCAATGTCAACAACGACGCCATCGATAACACTCCTCCCACCGCGCGCAAAGAATTGAACGTTCGCGCGAAAAAGTCTAAACATGGAGACCGAGCCGCTAACAAAGGCGACGGAAGCCTTGTTTTGGTATGGAAATCACGAACCGTTTTGTTTGATCCTGGGCGCTGACTCCCTTTAGACGAGCACCAACGCATACATCGTCAGCAAGCTTCCAGCTCTACCAGACAGGATTCGTTCCGACTGGTCAGGTAAGCTGCCCATCCGCACAAGTTTCTCACCCTTTCAGTACCCGCTCACTGTTTTCTCATAGGCAACCAAACTGCCGACATCTTCTCCACCTCTGGTTATGCCCTCACCCTGACTGCCACCCACGCCATCGTTTGGCCCTACACATCAACTTCGCAATCCCCCGAGACCTTCACATTCACCCTCCCATCAGCTTCCAAACCGACCGATCCTCTTCCTGTGGGATGTCTCGTTTCACCCTCCGCGTCAACTACAGAGCCTGGCCTGGTTGTGGTCATGGCAGGCAGCGGAAAAGTTGTCTATTGGGAGTCCATTTCTAGCGCGGCTACCTTCGCTTTCATCAAAAAGGACCGCTCTGGCGTTGAGCATATGATCGCTGGAATGGCATCCGGCGAGAAGGTCGTGAGCATCACCAACGCCGAATCCGCTGGTTTCATCCTGACGTTCAATTCCGGACGACTTGCATACTTGAACGTGCGCGACGGCCACGGGCGACCATCCATTTCCGTCCAATTTCTGCGAAACAACCTCTCGGCCTCAACCAGTGGAATCTTTGGCAGCATCCGTCATGCGTTTTCTAACCTATCACTTCAAGGAGACGTCGCTGCGGTCCGCGCCGACCGATCAGCCCGAGTGGGGGAGAGGAACGTCGTTGCGCTTACTGGAAAGGGCCGACTGCAGGCATGGAAGGTCCATCGAGGAGGCCACAACGAGATTATAGGGGATGCTGACGTGCGCGACGATGTTGTCGCTGCCCTGCAAGAAACAGATCCTGCTTCTCAGGATTTCCCGGCCGAATCCTTTGAGGCACTGGACTTCACCTATGTTCCTAAAGGCCTGGAACCTAAATACCTTGAGCTAACCAGGCTGAGCGAGGCGATGTCATCCGACGACTCCACGGTTCAACACCTGCTACTACTCGTCAGCCTGACTTTGCGAAGCTCTTCGCGCTACGCCTTGGTCGAAGCTGTCTTGACTCCGAAAGAATGTCAAATTGGCATGATCCGACCCATCACCTCTTACTCGACCCCGACCTCCTCACCATCGACCACACATACTTCTCGACCTCGCATTTATCTTCCCCGTCCCGCCCTTGTTGCCTACATCGTTTTCGATCGAGCAACAATCATCGCGTCAATCGCGATTTCGCCCGAATCACCAGACTCTCAACTTCAATCCGACAGCCACATATTGCCGGTATCCTTCGAGGATGTCATTGATTTTCGGGAAGATGATGTTCATGAGATCATCGGCTCTGGCTTGGAGGAAACCCCAGCCGTCCACGGACACGAAGACAATCGTCTATATCGACCAAAGACCAAGAACCCCGCCGTGGTTTTGATGGTCAGAGGAGCGGGAGCAGTCCGGATCGTGACAACCGACGTGGACAAGTTTGCTAGCGACCTGCCTCCAAAAGTTTCAGCTAAGAGCAAGCTTGAGCAAGCGGTCTTCTTTGGAGTAAAGCAGGACAACCCTTTGATCTTCGAAGGTCGGCAGGAAATCCAATTCCCCAAGGAGGAAACCGCACAGGCAGCCCTGGAAGTCAGCCATGAGATTCTCAGCTCAACAACCCCATACGTTTCGACGCTTCCGGCATCCTTGGAGGATAATCTGCGGGCGCGCTCGAATGCATTAGAGAGGCTGATGTCCTACCTCAAAACGACAGGAGCCGACCTCGACCGAAAGACCCGATGGAACCTACTGTACAACGCCGAGAAAATGCACGTGGCCGTCCTGCTCTGGAAGAGCCACGAGGCTTTCACAGCGGCACGTCCTGCCAACGATAAGAAGAGCCTGATTGGATCGATCGTGGAGTTTATCCACCAAGACCAGAAGCACAATCCCGTCGCTACCATCGGCGAGGTTGACCGGGTTCGCCATTGGTTTGTCAATGATGTTTTCCGCCTCGAACTCTTCGTTGCCTGGGCGTATGAGGTCATCAAGACGTTGTACAAGGATCATCTCCTTGACGATGCTAAGGTCACCGTCATGATACACGAGGCAATTCAGGTCAATGTTTGCACACATGTGGCGGCCCTCGATTTTCGCAAAAACAACCTGAATTTCTATGGTCTGGGCTTCGAAGAACTTCGCATGGGCATTCTGCGTGAAGGCTACGAGGATCTTCCTGAACCCTGGACCGGTTGTCACTACGTCGCGAACAACGCGAAACGCCTTGTTGACCTCTCAGATCAATGGGTGCAGAAGCACCGAGAAGGAGAGGAGAAGCCCAAGTCGACAAACCAGCCAGACCCCAAGATGATTACCAAAATCTTCGAGAACCTCCCCATCCTCACCGACGGCATGCTTACATCAGTGTTGGAGTATGCCCGTTGGGCTATGAAGACAGCGGACCAAAAGACGATGGCCCAAAATTTCGCCCAAGTGTACCAGGCCGACCGATTCGACAAACCCATTGCCTTGGCGCGTGCTGGTAAATGGGAGGAGGGTGCCAGCATCGCCGAGAAACACGAGTCTCTAGGCGCTCTAGCAATCATTTTGCTGGATCACATTGAAGAACTGGAACGGCAACTCGTACAGCCCGGTCTTGCCCTGGTCGAGACGCAAAATCTCAAGCTAATGAGAGAGGCCAAGAAAACCAAGGTGGAGGACAGCTTTTCTAACTATGGCCAGCCTTTCGCTTTCCCATTGTACGAGTTCCTGCTGCAGAAGCATGATGTTGAGGCGGTGCTGGAATTCGACCTGGACAAATTTGGCTTCAAGACGCAATTTCTCCGAAGCAAGCCGGAGTTGGCAAAGATATCATGGATCAACGATGTCCAACAAGAAAAGGATGTCGGCCAGAGTGCTGACACGTTGGTTGAACTTGCTCTAAACAAGGAGCAACAGGTCTGGAACAAGAAGATCGAATTGAGCCTCGGCAAACTGGCTCTTCTGGCTGCGAGGGAGGAAGGTGCCGGCAACCCTGGCGCTTTTAAAGTTGTCTCTGACGAGGCCCGCATCGAAGAAAGGTTGAAAAAGGTTGACGACGAGTTGATTGCGATCAAAATCCAGGACCAACTTTACAGTCAAATTTTCCCCAGCACCTACGACGCGGTGGACGAGGCAGCTGCTCTCAACTTTGCCATGGAAGCGCACAGCATGAACATCCCGCGACGGCAAAAAGCCCAGCACCAAATTTTCGAGGACGGAATGAAACGGCTGCTAAGGCACGAAGCTCTCGATGCGATGACTCTCATCGACCTACTGACGCTTGTCTCCCTCAAGCCAGAGTCGAGAGATGAGATTGCTCACCCTTTCTGGCTGGCCCTTAAGGTGGCGGATAGCAGCTGCCACAGCGACGAAAAGAAGGAAGCCAAGAGGCTCATCTGGAGGAGGTTATTCATTCGTGATGATTGGGCTAAGATCAACGACACACAACTCAAGGATGACTCCGAAGTGGTGGAGCGATTGGCTGAAACCGAACTCTTTTCAATGCTTGCGGATTGTATCAGGTTTCGTAAGTCATAGACCCTGTCCCATGTTGGGTGGCCTGCTAACACCATTATAGAAGATATACGAGAACCGTTCCGCCCTTTGTCGCCTCAGGAGGCCTCGGGCTCGTTTGTTGACCAACTCGACCGCCGTTTCCGCGACTTCGAGACTAACTTCCGGTCGAAGTTGACCGACGCTATGAAGTATGAGGATAAGATTCTCCACCAGTACGTAGAGAAGAACCGACTTGCGGAATGGGTCCGGACTACTTTCGACGTTGCTCGAAGCGAGGTCGATGGCCTCATGGATGACGCTACTAAGGCTGGCGCTGCCGTGGAGGAGGAACTGACTGGCAAGTCGCTCTTCGCGGGCAAATCTGACAGCATCGCAAACGGAACATCGTTGTTTGGGAAGATGTAAGGATCAGGCAACACACGTCATTGGGCGGCGTTCTTTTTTTTTTTTTTTCATGTTTTCTTTGTTGATAATCGCGTGTATTATAAACCACGGGACTCGCGGTTTCCAAGCGTGGGGATAGCGACGCTGGAACCAGAGACGCACACAGACGCACACACAAAAGGGGTCTTGGATTGGTTGGAGATGAGTTGGACGGCACTGCAAAGGGAGATGAGGGACTTTTGCCTTTGGACTTACTTTCCCTTATGTTGTTTCTTGTTGTTTGTGCAGATGGGACGGGGAATGAATGGTAGCTAGGAGTAGCAGGAGGTTGTTATCTCAGGGCCGAGACTGACACCCCCCCTGGCATGGACAGAAACGGAATGTCGTTATCCGTACGCTGATAATAAAGAACGTACGCTAAGCATGTTACTGTTTTGCATGCGGTCCATACATCGTTGGCCATATTTATATATCTTACGTGAATGTCGCCTGGGGATGCTAATGCGCTGAGCAGCCCGGCTTGGTATCCGAAGACCTTTGAAAAGCGGTTACAGAGGGGGTCGTATTGTCATTATTCCGCATCCCTTTCGGGGACATAAAAATCAACCACCCAGAACCTCACATTCGTCGAAAACACGCATTTTTGTTGTGCAGTCTTGGTCATTCCGGCATTATGTACATGTACCCATGCGCCACATCATAACCGGCACCCGAACTCATCTCCCCTCGGGCCCGAAATCATTTTTAAGGAACCATCCCAAGAGGAGGCCGACTCCCAGCTGGCAATGCCCGATCAAAGCCGAACACCGCGCTCAGCTCATTCAAAGTACCTGGCCAGAACGACTCCCTGTATAGACAGCAGGGAAGCCGTCCAGGCCCACGTAGTCACGACAGCATCGCAAGAGGCATGGCGGAAGGGCCACCAACTTGCCAACACCAGCTGCGACCAATAAAAAGCCGCCTGCAGAACAGGCGTGGGGAAGGGAGGAAAGAGGCGGGGCAGCTTAACCCTGCATCTTTCTTCGCTTGCCAACCTGGGCAGAGAAACCGGTCTTGATAGCGGTGACACTGCGTCGGGAGCCACAGTTGTTGCAGGTGATAAAGTACAGGCGGTTCTCTCCCTTGTTGAGCTCGGTGTCGGGCGATTTACAGGTCTTGCAGGTGACGTATTCGACTGAAGATTTGTTAGTATCGAGAGAGTGGCTAAGTTGATGGGGTTTCGAGGGGTAGACTTACTGATGTATTTTCGAACAACGTTCTCGATCTGCTTCTGTTGGAATCGACCCTTGATAACCAATCTTCGGCTACCATCGACGGAACCGCTGGTACCCAACTCGGCGAAGAGGTAGGCGGTGACGTGCTCCTCGGTTCGCTTCATTCGCTTGCAGATATCGGCAATGTTGGCAAAGACAGTCTTTCGGTTGCCTTCACGCATACACTGGGGCGGGGGGATCTTGTAGCTCTTGGTGCCGCTGAGGGCATGGTCGGGGTTCTTTTGGGCGAGCTGGCTGAAGAAACGGCTCAGCAGCAGGGTGTAGCCAATGGCCTTGGTCTCGTCGTGGGCCCAGATGCCGGTGCCGACATCCATGTCGCCGTCGTCCTCCTGGGCGGGTTCTTCACCCTCGTCGGTGTCCTTGACCTCGAGTTCCTTGAGCTTGGCGGTGAATTCGTCTTCCTCGGTGCCGACCTCCTTGACCTTCTTCTTCTTCTTTTTCTTCATGGAGAGGTCGAGACCACCATCCTCGGCGGGGGCGGCATCGTCTGCGGGGGCATCGGCATCATCGGTCTTGACCTTCTTCTTCTTCTTCTTCTTGAGGAGAGAGAGGTCCAGGCCGGCGTCGTCGGCGGGGGGCGCGTCATCCACACCGGCTTCAGACTGGGGATCAGTAAAGGCTCCAAGGGCGGCAGTTAGCGGCGGCGTACGAGGCGTGTGGGATAGGGCCGTCTCCTTGGTGTCGTCGGTGGAGTTGACCATGGTCACGGAGCCGTCAGCGTCGACTACGATCTGCTCGTCGGTAAAGGTAACGGATTTGCGGGATTTGCGTTGGGGGAGATCCTGTAAAGGGAAGAAAGAGAAGAAGCTCGTTAGTATCGGAGGAGAAAGACGGGGTCGGTAGGTCGGTCGGTGGTGGGGGGGCGGTTGAGTGAGGTGGAGATGGGAGGTGGAGGAATGAGGGTTGTGATGATGGTGGCGGATTGAAAATGTGACTCAGGAAGTCAAATGGACGCTGGGCCGGAAATGGCCAAAAAGAGAAAGCGGCGGTACAAGAGATTCGGTGCGATGGGGTGCTGGGTTGGAGGTACCGGTGGTTGACTGCGAGAGGGATTGACGGTGGGGTAAAAATATGGCTTTTGGTAGAGAGGGGCAACTTTGGTGGTGCTGTTGTGCGCTGTGCGGGTGCTGTGTGTGTGCTGTGAGAAGGGGGGAGGATGGGTGGTGGGAGTGGTGGGAGGTAGCGAGAGGCGCAAAAAAAGGGTCGAGAACAGGGCTAGACTCTGCAACTCCTCGCTGCCGGTGCCATGTGTCTCGAGCGCCTGCTGCGTGTCTCGCTCTGTAGGTACGAAGTAGCATTACTCACTTGGCCTTCCATGATTGCAGTTGGACTCTGGTTGCGCGCGCGCTCCTGGCACCTCGTTCCAGGCCTTCGTTCCGGTTCCGGTTCCGGGCTGCGTGTGCGGGGTCTCTTGCTTTCCTCGCTGGGGGTTTCGGACGGCGATAAAATCCTGGTGTTGGTGCTGTTGGCGATGCTTGCGAGGGGCGAGGGAAATCAGGCCGAACGTCATGGCCAGCCCAGACGCTACCTCGAGACTGAGCCCGGCTTGATGACCTAAGGTACCAGGGCCCCAGTGCCAGCGAACCCGGCCTCGGCTGCGCCCCGTCACGCCTATCGTCACGTGGCATCGCAACAGCTGGCGCCCTGTCCAATCACAGCGCTTCCATGCCTTCTCCAGTAGCTCCGAGGGCCAGTCCGGGGAGCCGATGCGACGACGACACCTGCTGGACCCGTTGTCGAGTCCCTCATCGGCAACTGTAATGTGACGGACCTGTTGTTGCCTTGGCTGTCCGCTGTCCGTTGTCTATTTTCCGGAGTTCATATCCGGGAGTACCGACCATCCTCTCGCTGGGCTCATCTCCACCTGGCCGTCCACGCCCGATCCCCCCGGCCCCAAGCTCTCTCCGTAACCCGTGATCCGAGATCCCGTACCTCTTTGAACTACCATCCGAGCTCCGCCCAAGCAAGCGACGCCAACCTCCCCCGCGCCGCTTCATCCAAACTACCTCCCTCACCCGCCCGCTCCTCTTCTGGATCATACACACATCCTTCCGACGACTGCCGCCGCAATGGCTGCCGCCGAATCCCTCGTCGATCTGTTGAACGACATGTCCGACGACAAGGACGACGTCGACTCCCTCCCCTCCATGTCCACCGACGACATCTACTCCGACGTCGACTCCTCCGATGCACAAGCAGAGTGGGAGCGCAGCTTGGAGCAGCTGCAGCTCATTCTCACCATGATGGTTGTGCCTTGGATGGGTAAATACTTTGGCCGGAAGTTTGCGTACTGGAGTATGATCCCTCTTCCCCTTCCGATTTCACACCTGGTGTGTTTGAGTCAACGCCAGTTACTGACAGAGTATTTGCAGGTTGGACGCGATATATGGGATGGGTACACGACGTCGATGTCAAGTTCACCAATAAAAAGGCGTTCAATGCTGCGGGAGCAGTAGAGGCAGCGGCGACGTTATAGACGAGAGGATAGCGACCATCTGGCGCGTTTGAAGAATGAAATGATAGAAGAAGGGGATGAGTCCTCGTGGGAATAAACAAGGCTTCATGACGGTGTTTCGGGATCTGGGTTTGTGTCGACAACATATCATCTGAAACTATATTGTACCCGTTACGAATTCGCAGGAAGGACAGACAGCACGGTACGAGACGATCACAAGCATAGACGATCCAAGACATCAAAACAGAACCGAACCTCGACCACTCTCTACAGGGATTATCACGAAAGCAGTATTGGTATTGGGAATGCCATCATGCACGAGCGTGGCAGAATTGAATCAACTACATGCACATTCATAACCCGTCCCTTGGTTCCCCCACGGCCTAACCTTGCTGCCGCACATCCTTTTGTACACATGAAAGCATTACTCATGCTCGAACATTAATAACTTAGAAAAAAACAACCCAGAAAACTTCGCCTTGCTAATATGACATATACTGTCTTCTTGCGCCAAAGTCCCAAATGTGCCCGACGCTTCCCTGCGCGTCATGGGACAGTCAACCCAACCAGCCGCGGCGTCTGCTTTGGCTCAAGGGTTCCGGATCCGAGTGCGACGCAAGCAACTAACCGCTGAAGAGCGTGTGCTTGGCTATGTGAAGTGCGCATCGTGTGGTATCATGTGGTGCCGTATCGTTCGTTGACGGTCTTCGTATGGTTCTCAGACACTGCTGCTGAGTTGGGACATGCTGGGCCTGGAGGCTGCTCGGAAAGAACCCCCCAGGTGCTCGCGGGCGCCCTTCAACGTGAAGAACAAGCTGCCAGAGAAGCAAACCAGCAGGAACCAAGTGAAGACGGCACTGGCTTGGAGCTCTCGACAACGCTTCTCGTCACTTCCGGACCCCCAGGCGATCCAGTCGTTGGGGAACTTTTTGGCGTCGATGTCGCCGCAATCGACCATTCGTAGCTTGGCTGAGACAGCGATGGCGCCAATGAGGGTGAAGAGAACAGCGGCGCCATCAAGAGGCGTCTGAATCATGGGGTTGGCGAGGACGGAGGCGAAGAAGGCGCCGATGCCGACTATGCAGACGATCCACGAGACAACCGTCACGAACATGATGAAGTTGATGGCTGCGGTGGCAGACGCGACGCCGTCGATATTGGTGGCTATCACGTTACCGATCATGGCCGTGAGGAGCAGCGTTATCAACAGCGCGACGCAGCGCAGGATCATCTTGACGAGGTTGATCGGTACCATCATGCTGGGCAACTTTGACGGCGGTGCCGGGAGGACCTGGAGTTGACTGGGACTGGGATCGAGAGGGGCGAGGGATGTTTTTCTGGGTCACACCAGGTTGGTTCGTCGGTGGTGAAGCTGATCCCAGAACGGATGATAGAGATGGTCCAAAGCTTGGCGAAGCTATGAGAGCTCGAGTAAATGGAGAGTTGTAACAGTAATACCCCACGGAATGACGATGAGCTAGAGTATTTGCGAATTCCAGTAGACGAGTGGAGTTGGGATGAACAAAATACTGGATGGATCGGGGGTTGAGAGCTCAGGATGTGTGGATTGACTTCTTTCTATTGCCCAAGCAACCAAGACCAGAGTGACATGGGGGGGGACTAAGGCAGGGACCTTCTTAATAAAAGGCGAGCGATCCCTTGCGCTTGCAACCCCATCTATTACTCCTGCAGTCTCGATGCAGCTCCATGCAGCTCCATGCATCAAGGAGGAAACAGGATTGGGAGGCCCTTCACATGGCCTGCTTATCGGACGACTCGAATTTGCCTCTTTGTGAGGTGGTGATGCAGGCTTGGATTGTCGCAAACCTCGCTGCATCGTAGCTACGGGCGACAACTAGACAACCTCAGCCAACCAGCCAATGCAAGCCCACACAACTCTGCAGCAGAGAAAAAACAAATGCAAAGTATCGCGGCCATTCGACAAGTTTCCCTCGCATCCCGACATGTTTCTTCTGGCGCCTGCCCTGCGTAAAGGGCCGCGTGTTGTCCTGGGCCTCCTTCCCATTTCTCTCATCTCAGGGCGGTTGCTGGGTTGCTGGGTTGCGCTTTTGCCCCTCCATGGCGGTTGGCAGGTGGACGGACCAGAACCAGCGGTTGAGCCATTGGCCCCCAACCCTTTGGAGTGGAGTTGGCAGGTTCGATTGGATGGCGTCACTGCTCGTGCAGGTAGCAGGTCTCTTGACCCCTGTCTGCCCTGTGACTGCGAGAGCAAGAGCTGCACACAAAAGGAAGGTGCTGCAGATGCCCCCCTCGTGACCGAGAAGCGTCAAGCGCTGGAAGAGGCGCTGTAGGCGCTGTGAGTCTCCCCAGGCAGTTGGAGCTTCAGAACTCCAACCCCAATCAGGGCATTGTGTGACCATGGGCGACAAAACAGGCGCCCCAGGCTCCATGTAATCGCAACTTTCCTAGTATCTGCCCAATCAGCCCAGGGAATTTGTCTAGCTCATCAACTACATTCCATCCGTAAATTCTACGACTCGATGCCGGAATCTCTCAACTGCCGTGCTGCACCTTACCTTAGTAGTGTCTTTAGGGGTCCATCTTCGACTGTCTCCGCCTCCATTCTTTTGTTGACTTTTTAGCATACGGCTTGATGTGCGCCCAGTCGTGGCGGAGGCTGCGCGGCATTTCCCAGACCGCGCCACCTCCGGAAAAAGCTGCCTAACCTGCAGTACAGCGCATTCAGTGAAGCCATCGCCAAGATGACGATGCTGTTGGGGGTGACCACCAGTGGGAGGCTTTGCTCCCAGGCGCCCACGGCGTCAATCAGAGTTATCCGATGTTCCCCGCGCGAAGGTTCTCTCGTGAAGGTTCCTCCCGCGTCATCCCAATGTGCTGATGGTTTTCAGGCACGGGGCTCGTTGCTTTCTGAGACGAGATGTGGACATAGCCAATATTGCGACGGGGTGAAAACAAATCATATTCGTCAAATGAAAAGTCGATATTCCATCATCCGCAAGGGCTTATTTCTCGCATTTTCTATCGTCTCTAGAACGAGTAACGAAGAGTTACCAAACGTGTGGTTGTGATACAGGCTGATATGTGCTACAGGGTAGTTGATATTGGCGGTGGTTGACACTTCGACTTCTCAATATCATATCTTAAACCTGGAGATGAAAGCAATCCCCGCGGCAAGAGCGAACTAGAAACCCCGCACAATAAGAATTAGGTTAGTTACAGGTTTAAATGAGATCCAGTTACAGCCGAAATTTGTCGAAAAACATTGTCTGCTAAAATCTACAGAAAACTGGCAAGGCAGCGTATACCGTCTGCCTGAAATGACACAAACCGCAGTTTGGCGTGTCGATACAGGTGGCTCTGGATTAAAAAGTTTCTGGGAACTACTCAAAAAACTCGAAAGGAGCTCCTGTTACATACCGTAGAGACAGGCATGCAAACTTACAGGCATAACGAAGGTTTCCAGATGATTTCGAGTGTTTCTACTCACAAGACTGTTGACTTTGAGCTCATCCAGTCCTCCAAGTTCAAGGCAGAATTTGAAATTTCTAATGAGAGCCAGCCAGAGGATGGGGGATGCGAAGTCGGCCAAAACCAGTGCCAGTCATTTCTGTCCCAACAAAACTCCAACTCTGACCCGCACCTGACACGATCCCACTCGGAGAAGATTTGACGTGCAACACACGGAGTAAGTGTTTCCGGAAATTCTTCGAGATGCTGGACATTCAGTAACTTTGACTGGCTTTGAACCTGCTCGTTCCACACGGACGGAGCCTCTGATCCGTCGTGTCCGTCCTAGGTTTACGTAGCATCATGCAGGTTTTGAACTCAGATTCCGGTCCTCGACGCAACACTTGCGGCCCTTGACCCAAGAACAGGCAGTTCTCCTTGGTGGCATCGCTATGAGTCGTTCTGTATCAGCGGTCGCTGCCTGCTGCCGACTTTGACTTTGCTCGGGGACATCACAATGAGTCGGGTTGGTGATGTGTCGTTGCTGATTCATTGTTTTTACTTTTTCGCTAAGGTAGTTGGTGCACCAGCACCCCGGCCAATCAGTTCTGTCTCCTGACATTGAGTTTCTGGACGATGGTGAATTCTTGCCCTAGCACGACGCACAAGGTTCCTGATTGTTTCCTAGTGGGAAGACGCCGCGGTGCCGAGTGCCTCCCTCTGGGGCAAGGAAAGCTAGTGAGGTACCAAGAACCAGGAAGATGGCTTCATCATGGTTCCGTTCTGACCAATGTGAGCCGTCCCACCCTTCCACGGAATTCTAGAAGGAGAGGGGACGCCGCACACGCGGCTTCCCGCGCCGGAGCCATCTTTGGGCTACTTTTTGCTTTGGGCCCATCTGCCGGGTGAAGCATGAACTATAAAGCACCCTCTGCTCTGTGTTAAATTTCGGGATTAGGGTTCCTCTGAGGGGAAGAAGGGACCAGAAGCCCACATTTTCTTTCTAGACTCGCGTTCACTGTCGTCATGGTGCCGATTGCCATCATGTAAGAGGACGGGCCGGTTTGAGGCCTCAAACCTAACCCTCGGACTGATCTGCCATGACACAGTGGTGACGAAAGAACAATGCGCGGATGGGGTCCTGTCTGTTGGTTGACACCTTGGCGATGTCGCCTGCCAACAGGGTCCACTGACAGACATGGGTCTGTTGGCAGACCAGGATAAAGGAGACTCCATACTTCGAATGTGCAGAATACCCTGGGATTTCGATGGCTCGACCGCGTTTGACACTGAGGGCCTCGAACCTAAGTGACGGTTCGGTGCCCACAACCCGGCATTGAATCGCTGCAACAATTGCACTCCTGACCTCGTATTCCCTCGTGCGGATTGGATATTCCCAACGCCTTCGCCGATGCCTGAAGGAAGTCTATTCCATCTTCTCTTAGACCCAACACTCTCGGGTGTTGATCGCGAGTAGGGGCATGGAACGCCGAGGGCAGCGGCCTTGATGCTTGACGATGCAACAGGTGTGCGGATAGCCCATCTTCCCTCCGCGGCGAACATGGGCGACGGAAAACTTCCCATCGTCCTGAGGCCCAACGGAACAATCTGGCGAGCTTCTAACCCGCCGCTTGGCAGCACAAGTGCGCGGATCCCGCCTGGAGAGGTCTCCGTTGTGGAGATATCTCCACGAGAATGCCACGAGCAGAGGCCTACCGTTCCAACCTTCCCATCACCCGAGACAATGCCACGCAGGCAGCCGTCGTCCGTCAGCCGTCAGCCGTCAGCCTTCAGCCTCGAGAGCTTTGACACTAGACTAAGGCGGAGTGAAATCCTCCGAGTAGCTTACGGTTCGCATTCCGCGACGGATCATGCCCTGGTCTCCTCTCTTGACTCAACAATACACGCCCTGACACAGCTCGTGTTTGGCGTAGGCGGATTCCTGAAGGATGCCGATTGGGAATCAACTTTGAATCCAGATAAACTGACACGAATTCTCGAGCCTCTCGGAGTCTTATTTCCTAAATAGGAAAGAGCACACAGACCAGCGTCGTCGCTAATCGGGCCTAACCGTAGTGATAGTTCTCAGGTCGCCGGTTCACCGTTGAGGCGTGAAACAAAAATCCTTGAAAAAAACATGGCCAAGTTGCACTCGCAATGGGGAAAGGGAAGAAACACGTAGCAGGTGGGTTAGGCGAATGGGGGTTTGGGGCACTCGTAATCGAATTACGGCAAGCTGATTAGTATTTCGGGGCACTGTCGTATAATGTTGTCTTACAAAGGAATGCGTCAGACAGAGAACCAACAAATACGGGAAATAGAGCCACTAATAGATACGCAGCAGAAAAAAAAAGAAAAATTGACATGACAAGGGTGCCAGAAACTCACTCACACGAGTGACAAGAGGCCTGCGAGTCAGATATCTGGGCACGGGCGGTGTTGATATCCGAATCTGAGAAGTGAAGGGATCTACCTTGTCAAAAGGGGAAAACTTTAAATCCTTCGTCATCGTAGGAGACAACGCCCAACCAGCTCTTTGAATGAGGTGAGGGCGCCCCAGGTGACGTATAAATGGACGAATCGGGCAATGGATCACCGCCCAAGACCAACAGTTTAAAGTAAAGTATATGAGGCGTAAGGCAGGTGACGGCGAGCTCTGCGTGTTGGTCGTGACCGTGGTCTCTGTTTGTGCGAGTTTAGGTTTCATTTTGCAACGTTGGCCAACCTGACACATGCATCCACCTTGTCTTTCCCGCTTTTCCGGCGCAAACGGCGCTGGAATCAACCAATGCGTGGTTGTTCTGCTAAGCAGTATGGTTAGTGTCTTATTGACTCGGAAATGGTTATTCTGCCCAGGTGGAGAGGCGACACGAGAGATTAGGCCGGAAATACGGCTTATGCAGCACGGACGATGAATAATCTGGGGAGCGGGCTGATGAGCGGTGATAGACACCGGTCGCAGGAAGGGCAAGGATCAGAGAGGGCGATTGTCGCGCCGGAAATACCGGGATTATCGGCTCGAGTGAATGGACGTGCAATGACGACAATTGATAGCGACGGATGACGAGTTGACGGAGGCCGTGTCCCATATCCGTGCTGCATCTCCGTGGGGGGGGCTTTCTCGGCGCGGAAGCACTCGTCTCAGTGCGGAAAGCACGCACCTGAGTCATCACTGAGCAAATGGAGACGGCTCATAGTGAGCGAGTACACATACGTAGTAGACGCGCTCACATCGAGTAAGGTGGATGCCAAAATTAACAATAGGACAATGACTCGAACAAGTCCATATTGACTTGCGGGTCCGCAATGGTCGGTAAAGCGACGACGACGACGACCGACGATGCTTCAAAGTTACATGAGGACAAGAGTGGGATTCGTTGTAGGCACTGATTCCGCAATCGCTTGACAAGACTACAATGGGAACAAGTGAACGGACTTGCTCCGTACTTCGTACAACGCTGCCACAATATTACTAGGTAGGCGGGGGGGACCGGCGGTCGACAGGCCACACAGCGCACCTGCCAGCCTGCGGTTGCAACAGGTGTGTCATGTTGGCAAAACGACGGATGCCTAGATAATCAGGTAAGCCAGCTGGCAGGCTTGCGGCATCTAGCAGGCCGGAAAGGCAAGCTTGGCACAGGGAAGGAAGGAGGGAAGGAGCGAGGGATGAGTGGGCGGGTGGGATTAGAGTTTGCGTGAAGCAGCGGTGGACAGCCCGTTTTGGGGCGTCGTGGAAATTGCCAAAAAAAAAAAGGCCGGCTTTTCAGGCGTGAGGCGGGTGACCATGTGGAAGCCCGCCAGCGGGCAACGGGCAAACGGGCAGCCGGGCAAGCCAAAGCACAAGTACGAAGCAGAAAAAGGAAAAGGGAGCGGGTTGCACGCGCTATGCCGTGACACGAGTCGCAGCGAGCAATAAGGTAAAGTGAAAGTACCAGGGTTGGTTGTATGTGCTGGAGTATACGCGGGTTGCTGCAGGCTGTGTGTAGGCTGTGTGTGAGTGGCCTGTCGAATGTCTTGTTGATTACTTATTCTTTATTTACCTAGAACGACGGCTGGAGATTGTCACGCTGCGCTCGTCCGTCGGCAGAGGATTCGGACGAGAAACCCATGCTCCGAGGGTACCATGGACGGAGGAAGCCCCGCAATTCCGGGGCCACTGAACTGCCCCCTCCGCCTTCCGGGCCCCGGCCGCCGGCAATGCAGCGACGGCTGCAAGTGCGCACGGCTAAAAGTAGGAGGTCAACCTCCCCCACATGCAAAGGTCGGTTGGCCCAATTAAAGCCGGACAAGCCCAGACGCTGCCAGCCAGCCGAACGCTTGGGGATCTGCAGCGAATCCCGGGATGGGCCTGACAGGCAAGCAAGCAGCCCAGGCAGGCCCTGGACCGGCGACGAGGCCCGGGGGGCCGTGTGTGTGTGCGTGCGTGTATATCCCTTTGACTGTGGTAAGACTACACTTAGGCTAGTGACAGGGATTTAAACCAACAAAATGGTAAGAAAGCCGAGGTACATAAGATCCCACCTATTTTGTATAGTGCTAGAAGTCACAGCTTCTGGGGATCTACATCATAGTACATCACACTCCCCTACTATTATATAGCTTTTGAAGTCACATTGCGTACCGTTGATCTCCCGGGCCTTTGTGGGGACTATGGGTCAAGTGTAGTCTTACCACAGTCAAAGGGATATGCGTAGTGTGGTGGTGGGACGGCGGACAAACAAAGATCGGAGTTGCGTGCGTGCGTCCATGGCCGAAGCCCGGTCTCTCTCTCCAGGACGGGGTGGAATTGCGCCCTTCAGGCATTGGGCATTGGGCAACTCGGGAGTAGGTCGGGAATGGAGCCAACGGAACTGGCTGATGATAGAGAAGAGGGCTTGGCGCTGACGTTGGAAGACGGGGGAAGTGGGCACCCGCAAGAAGGGGGGTGCAGCAATCGAAAAATACCACCTCTTGGCCCAGGGATGATCGGTTCCAGGGAACCAGGCTGGAGAGGAGAGGCGGCGTGGGCAGTAGGCCCCGCGTGGGAATATGGGTCCGACGGGGGGGTCGAGTGAGAAACAACAGGAACAACGTAGTGTTGATTACGACTTTTTATTTATTTTTACTTTCTCTTTCTTCCGTCATCCGTTTATTCTCTTCCTCAGAACTCTGTTGGTGCTGGCCGGAGGCGCGGAAGGAGTCACAAGACATCGCAGGACCGCAACGCGAAGAGGCGGTAAGGGGAGCCCTTCCTCCTTCAGTCGTTAGTAGGGGTCTCCCCTTTGGCTAAGGAGGCTCTTGGAAGCGCGGCTAATGACTCTAGATGGCCCGTAGAAGGAATTCACGGGCCCGGCGGGGGGCCCTGTTTTCCTGGAGGGGCCCAGCGGCCTGGGGCTGACTCGAGGGCGGGAACAAAGGCCCACTCGATGCGCCGACGGGGCAGACTGCGTGAGTTGAGCGAGCGAGCGAGTCCCTTGGAAACGGCCTTCGGGTCACGGATAATCTAGGGCGTAACACTGCGGAGGGCGGACAGGACCTGAGGTTCGCCGAGCAGCTAATAAAACGTTAGCTGAGCACTACCTAGGTATCTAGCATGTAGGTGAGATATTTAGACTTTGAGACGAAACATGCTGGCTCAGATCTAGGTCCTGTCTAGGTCGTCTCCGGTGCTCTAAGCCTTCGGTCAGCAATATGGGACCAGCAATATGAGCGGCGAGCACCAATAAACCCGGACAGATTTGACTTTTGTGTGCGGTGTGTCCTGCGTGTGCGCAACTCGCGGCCGTGGGTCACTATCGTCATCCGTCATCCGCCGGGCATGCATCCATCACCCATCACCCGGCACCCATCGCCCATCATCATCATCATCATCACCCGCCACTCCGCGGACGGCGCCCTGGTTGGGAATCAACGGACGTGTGCCTCCCCCCTACCCGTAGCCGCACCAGCAGCCCTGCAGGCGGCACGAAATGGCTGCAGCGCATCTGCATCCGTCCGCATCTGGATGCCGCGACCACTGACAGGTTCATCCATCATGCACTGCACCGCTGCGCTGCTGCACCTCCCGCGCATCGCCTTCCCGCGACGCATCACCGTGGTCCGTCCCCCGCGCATCACGCACCCTGCTTGACGTGATTTTTTTTTGGCTGGTTGCCCACTCGGCTCCGATGGTGGGCTGCGCGAAAGCCCGGTTCGGCGCGTGCGGTGTGTTGTACCCGGCGCGCGGTAATACTCGGGGGAGACGGGGATGGAATGGATCATGACCCCTTGATATCGCGGGTTTCGGTTTGTCTTGTGCGAGTAGCACAGCCGTCGTACATGCGTAGTGCAGTAACGTAGGATATTGTCCGACGCGAACGTGACAAAGGACCGAGACCGCCCAGCTCAGGGGAAGGGCGACGCCAGAAACACCCGGCTGCCCGGGGGGGTGAGGCGTTGTCTGCTTTGTGTTCCATTGTTGCGTGAGGTGATCGTGGTAGACCGGACCAGACAGGCCCCGTCTTGTTTCTCGACGGAATTATGGATGCCTCCTACGTACGTAAAAACGCGACCAGATGGTTGGGAGACGTGTAAGAGAAAGGGCGCTAGCAGGCCAGCCGCCGGCTAGCCAGCAAACAGCAACCCCCCCACCCCCCTCTCCCTCACTCCTCCACCGATTGCCATTGAATTTAGGGGCATTGGGTTGGTTGACGGCCAGCAAACTAGACATGACGTCCTGCCTCTCATGCTAAGACAGGACGAGACGACGACGACGCCAGAGCGAAAGCCGCCGCCGCCCCAAACGAAGCCAACGCAGAGCCAGTCGCCCAAAGAGGACGAGCGGCCCAGTGCACAAAGCCAGAAAGAGAGGAACGCCTACTACGAAAGAAGGAGCCCCAGATGGTACCAAAGTCTGTCGCTGCCAGCGGATGGCGGCTGCTGCGGCGTTCCCTATTCCCACGTCCGTTCCTATTCCCACCCGCTCTCGCACTTGACGCTGGCGGCGGCGCACTCCCACCTTACACACTCTGTTTTTTACCGTAACGGAGGCGCTGCTGCGTATGTACTGCGTAACCACGCAACGCAAACTCAACACAGTCTTGTCTCTGATTTTACCCTCCCATCTGCATCTCGCTCTCCACCTTTTTCTCCATCGAATCTCGCCCTAGGCCGCCGCCGCCACCACCACCACCATCCCTTTCCACATGCCGCCCCACGGGGGCGTGCTCCTTTAGGGCCCGATCGGCAAGAGGAGTATCGTAATCCAGCAGCTTGTTGTGGAGACAGAGATAAAATAAAATCGCGGTCTATTCCATATTGGGGCCTAAAATCACACCGGAAACCCCCGTTAGTCCCTGGGATCCACAGCAACAGGTTTTATGAAAGCGTCCAATGTACCTTTTCGCATTTTCCCTCATTGATCCTAGCCTCTTGGCACCTATCCCCTTTTTAGCTGTGCCTCAAGGGAAATTCTATAGCTGCAATAATCCTACCACAGGGCAGGATTATCGCCAAATGCTAAAAATACTGCCGAGTTCCTGCTAGAATAGGAAGGCGGTGAGGCCTCTAGTAATGCATCAATTGACCTGGTACCTTGGGCAGGTTATGCTAGCTGATGTATCTTTTCCTAGAAATCGGATTATGATAATCCTCTTGCCGATCGGGCCCTTAGGAAATCAGAACGAAAGAAAGCTTCCACGGGCGTCCCGTGGGATGCGTCTGCTTGACTAGCCCTTGCCTCGTTCAAGACTGGCTTATCCTCTTTTTTTTTGGTTTTGTGCGTTGTGTTTCTTTCCGTTTTTCTTGTGGATGCCAATCTGTTACAGCGGTAGTGAGGTAACGCTACTACTACCTTGAGTTATACGCCGTATTGTATCTTGTCCTACTCAGTAGGTAGCATTGTGACGCAGGCTACGCAGCCCTACTGGATTGTCTGGCTTCTTCTGTCTGTGTCCCATCTCTCTCCGGTGGCTTGCTGGGTTGGTGTTTCTGTGACCAAGCCAACACACACGCAGTTGCTTGCTCGTGAGTCGTCAGAGACGCACGAGGGAGAGACAAGAGGAACGCATAGCCGGCCCGGCCCCCAAACCCCCCTACCTAGCCTCACAGCCTGGGCAGCGGGAATCGGCACCGCCACATCTGTCATGGGCCGTGTTGGGGGGACCAGTTTATTGTTTCGCCTTTTTTCTTCTTTTTTAGTCCGTGTCTGTCTGCAACGGAGGTCTCGTTGTCTCTCGCCCAGTGGAGAATAAACCAACCCACTTCACCTCGTCAGCGTTACGCCACCGGCCAAGGCACGCGGGCACTCTCTTTTTCTCTCCCTTCCAATTCCTGTTTACTCTCTCTCGCACATCCCGACTTCTTCCTCCCCCCTCCCCCCCACTCAAAACAAACGCCGCAGGGCTGGGCGTGGGTGTAGGCGTAGATAGGTAGGTAGGTTGCGAGGCATGTACGAAGTACCAGACCGTACTATAGGCGCGCGCGAGAGGGGGAGGGGGGTGGGAGGGATCCAGCAAAGCGACGATGCCAAAGTCTATTTGCGTGGGGATCACCAACCAAGCTCACGCCTACGCCGAACGCCTGCGCCTACGGAGCGACGAGGACCATGGTACGAGCAGGCATGATTCTCGGCGGGCCGTGACTTTTGGACGATTCTTTCCCGCCAGAAGTGAACCCCGAGAGTGGTGCAAACATCACACGCCCCCTCCCCATGTCCAAGGTACACGCTGGAGTTTCCTTGACTCTCACGCTCTCAGTCATTCATTACCTTTTTCTCTCTTCTCAACTTGGCGCCTCTGCGCTGTCTCTCTCTCTGTCTCCGAGTCTCACACGCCCTCGTTCGCACGCCCCCTCGATCTGCCTCACTCTCACTGACACGCCCCCCCCTTCCTCCCCATCCCATCTGTGTTGCCCCAGCTTTGCCTGTTCCCCTTTTGGCTTTTTGCCTGCCTGACTGACTGCCCGTCCCGGCGGCCACGGCGGCAGCCTTGTTCAGGAGAGAGTGAAGTTAGAAAGCCACCACCATCTTACTAGACAGAGAGAGACAGAGAGAGGGGGTGGGACAAGCAAAGGGGATAGGCGTGTGAAAAAAAGTGGGAGACAGGCAGTTCGAAGAGGACTCACTCGCAGGCGCGGACCTGGGCGACAAAGTTGCATTGTCCCGGCACTACGAGACGACGGTTGCGAAGCTTGTCGAGCTTGGGGCCGAGACCCAGTGCCGCGATGCTGGTTCTCCCTTCCCCGTTTCCAGTTTTCCAAAGGCGAGAGGTTCCTAGGTATAAAGCCGTTGTGTCCGAACTTCTGGGTCCCCCGGTCATCTCATCATCTCATCGCCCATCATCCAGCCTCGCCCATCACGTCTTTTTTTTTCGCCTCCTCGCCTCGCTTTCGTACGTCGTCGTCTCTCGCTCGCCGGAAACTCGTCGACGTATCCGGGACCACCCCGTCTTGAAACATCACAACCGCAACGCTCCAGATTAGCACCTGCTATACCGTTTTCCGCTGGTTTGGCCACCCGCCTCGCGCCTATCCATTCCCCCATTTATTCACCACATCCTTGTTCAACCACCAACCCCGGTCGCATCACACAACAAACCCTGGCCGGCCTTCGTCCATCAACGACAAGAAGAGTTCGCCTGGTCCCAGGATCCTCAAGCCCCCGAGTCGCAGTGTCCAAGCCCCAATCTCGCTCTTGTGTCTTCTCTTGGACTCACACGCACACGCACACGCACACACACACTCTCTCGCACACACACACACACACGCGCGTACGCAACTTAATTACACACACACACACACACACACTTGACTACTCTCTCACCGTGTCGGTGTAAGACATCGGCCAACTCAAAATCCCGGGAACCCAGCCATCATAGCCATCCCATCCCAACTTATCCCCCGTACCCCGATCCACTCGAGTGCCAGATCTTAAAGAGCAGGGTCGCCGCACCGGACCAGGGCAACAGCAACAGGGCAACGCCAACAGGGCATCATCATCATACACTTCCAAAAACGAAGTCGCCCGTCGTCCATCGTCCATCAGCCATCGCTCATCACTCGTCACTCATCACCACCCACCCCCCTTCCCACCCCGTCCCATCCCATCCTTTATCCCATCTTAATCCCATCCCATCCCGTCCCATCTCGCCATCTCCTCATCTCCCCACTTCTTCTTCTCCCTCGCTGCTCGCGCGCTCCTTTCCAAGCTCCTAGCCTGGAATATTTGATACATGCGCCAGTCGCCCGCCGCCGCCGCGCCAACATCATCCCCGTCTCCCTCTTCGCCTCGAGCGTATATTAGACATACAAGTACTACCATGTTGTCCATCACTCCCCAGGACCTCCAGCCCCAGCCCTACTACTATCTCCCTTACCGTTCCGTGTCGTTGCCGCACTCGCACCGGCAGCCACACTCGCACTCGCAGGCGCACTCGCAGCCACAGCACGAGATCCCCTTCTTCGCCTTTACGAGCATGGGAAGCCCGCCTCCCGCCTTTGAGACCATGACCACCGCCGCCGCCAACAACGCTGCTGCCGCAGCCGCCGCCTCGGCGCGATCCGCGCAGGACGCCAGCGTCGCGCAGGCGCTCGAGATTGCCCGCGAGAGCCCCGACGGCTCGTCCGACCCGACCATCAGCAAGATCCTCGAGGGCGCGCTGGCCCAGATCTGGGGCAAGGTGCAGGCGCACCCCAACTCGTATGTCATGACGCGCGACGAGTTTGCCGTCTTCAACTTCTTCCAGCACCGGTTCACCGGTGATAAGACGGCGGTGAGCGCCCGGAAACGATACTGGGACAACGCCCGAGCTTGATCGCCCGCCAGGATCATCATCCCGTCCGCCACCCCTTCCACCCCGTCCGACCCCGTCCAAGACCCCGTCCAAGGCCCCGTCCAAAACCCCGTCCAAAACCCCGTCCCAAGTTCCGGGCCTTTCCTCTCATAGACATCTGCTCCGATCCGAACCATACCTTATAACGACAGGCCAAGGACAAAACGACAAGACACGACGCTGGCCGTTCATATCCGACTCTTTTTCTATTACGAATGCTGCGCCATGACAATTTTCTCGGCCTACGCCACACCATGCGACCGACGTGCACTTTGTCTTTCGGCCGCCGAAGCCTTCTCCGCCATTGCTTACTCACTCGCTCGCTCACGCATTCACACCCGTCCGCCCGCCCCTCCGTCCTTTGCATGCATGGATGGCCCCGGGACACACACACACTCATCTCGCGCCTCTCGCTTTGCCTTGGTGTCTTCCCTTCCTTCCCGTCCCGCTCGGGCGGTCCCTTTGCCCTCCATCTTCCTTGTTGCTCTTGCTCTCTCTGCATCTCCTGCATCTCCTGCATCTCCTGAGTCAGCACGCCATACCCGCCTATTCCCGCCCAGCCTCCGCCGACATATTCGCACAGCTCGCACGGCGCAGCCCAGACGCCCGAGCTGAAACCCGATGGCCGGGGCTAGGTCTCACGCAACGTGTCCGGGCCCGTCTCATCACCAAGATTGACCGCGGTGGGGACGGTGGTGGGCCAGGAACAAACCTGAACTCTGTTGAAAAAGCTCCGAGCCCAGGGGTGATGGCATCCGGGAATGCCAAATTGCTGGCGACGACGCACATCCGCATATCCGTCATGCACACCACAGGTCTACAGCGAGGGAAAACGAGATTACAGACGCCGAGAGAGATCCGCCGCCCCTGACCCTTGTCGGGCCCGGGGCTCTCCCCGGCGCGCGCGACCCCTGCGCGCTGTGGGCTGTGGCCCTATGGAGCCCGGGGCACGGGGCACAGCGCATGGCGCCCCGCCCATCAACGGCGGCCCATGGACGGCCCATGCAATGCACCACGTTGGAAGGGGAAATGGAAGTGGAAGACAGGCGCCGGCTCCAGTTGAGGCTGAGGTGAAGAGACGTCTGTCGCCTGTCTGCTGCATTGCACCTTTTTTCCCCGGGAACCCAAACCATGGGACCACCACCCCCCCTGGAGGGCATCCACCCACGGAGCACCCCGCCCGGGCTGTTCTGTCAGGCCTGCCATGGATTTCTTCTTCCTTGAGCTCGAGCTTCAGGTCTTGGCCTCTGAAAGTCAGCTCCTCCTCTGGCAGCGGCCGCCACCGCGTGTCATGAAGAGCCGCACGCAGCATGGGTCGTTGACTCGTTGTCGGCTCGTCGGCCCATGAGGCCACCGCGTCCATGGAGCTGAACTCCACGGCTTCCAGGTCCTCCCTCCTCCCTCCCCTCCGCGCCTCTTGCTCCGCGCCTCTTGCTCCGGGGCCTCCGCTCCGGTCCATCACCACCCAACAACCACCACCCAACTCCCCATCCACACCCCCCAGCACGCCGCCGGAGCCCCCCGCCCAACAACGAGAGCGCGCCCGCCACAGTTACAGGGCCCTGCCCACTATCTACCCTGCCCACTATCTACAACGTCAACCCCACTTCACTTCCGACACACGACAATCTATCACTAATCATCAGGCCGTTCGTCTGGCACTGCTGGCCGGCGCCCAACCTCGGCCGCCCTGATCGGGAACGCGACGCTGCACGCTAGCTGTCTCGGCTTACCCAAGACCTGCTATTGCCGCCTCGTCACTGGATTTGGATCCATCCGCGTTGAAGCACGCGATGACTTCATTCAATCCTTGGCTGCCGGGGGCAAGTGGCCGTCTAACCGGGGGCACCTGTTTTGACTTTTCGGCCTGTTCTCTTCCCTTCTTACGTCTTGCTATTACGGACTCCTCTGACGGATTGGTTAATTTGGCTGCATTGGGAAAGTTTGCATAGCTGCATTTTTATCGTCTTTTTTCATCATCATCTTCTTCACTTCTACACTGTACATTAGACAATACCACCAAGCGTGCTTTATTTATTTCTTCTTTCTTCATATCCACATAGACTATGTACCAAATCATCACTGATTCCATACATTTCAAAACCATCCGCTGAATACCTGATCCTAATTTGTCCTGAATGATCCGCAACTGTGAAGTGATGCATTCGCGGCCTTGGACTAATTCTGCCTGGAAATTTTACTATCTCTCGGCGTTGTTCATTCCCGGACTTAGTAATTAATGTCTTTGACCTTTGCTGCACGCCTATGATCCGTGGCTAGCTCATAGTAGTGGTGGCAGTTGATCCATTTTGCCTTGTGACAGCCATTTTGCGTCATTGAGAGTCGATGCACGACCCGTCTGAGAAGAAGCCAACCGCCTTTCGTAAATCACAAGTTAACCGCGGTCACTTTCACGTGCCCATCACTGGTTCGCGAGTTAAATTTCAACCGTGAAGTAACATGTCCCAACTTGTGTCTACTGTGCTAACCAGAAAAATCCCCGCGACCCCCTCCTTTCACACCATCCGCTCGACGGCGTCATGCCCAACCGCCCAGCCATATCAAGTTTCCAACCAACGACAGCAACGCATCCCCATGATGCAGTCCAGACCGCGCCAGGGAGCTAAACATCCGGAAAGCACACGAGGCAAAAATAAAAAATATAGATCGTCTTACTTGGAGGGGGGCAATTCTATAACTGATCTTTAGCTTTCGCAAGTATGGTTGATGGCACTTACACGGGAGCTACCACGACAGCACCCCTCCCCTTCACCGACTTCTTCCCCGGCTAACTACCAAGCTTGTGTAACAGACGCGGTCGGCGTCATCCCTTCATTCCAATCCCCAAGCGCGGTGGGAAGAAAACCATCCCCCCCCCCCGCGCCCAAAAGACGAGGCAAACACGCAAACGGCGTCTCCTGCGGCCGCCGTCCCGGGAGCCCATCTTTGCGGGGGTGGAAGGTCGCCGCCGCCCCGACCCGCTTGGCCCCACTACAGCCCCGGGGCATATGGTCCCCCGGGACTTGGAGATTTGACGTCACCGCGGTGGTCGGGGGACGAAGGCATTGAGAAAGGCGGCATGGCTTTTTCTCCTTCTTTGGTTTGAGTTCGACGACTCCGCTGTGGGAGATGCAGAACCTCCAAGGGCGTCCGAGGTGAAACCCAACCAGCCGGCTGTTTCCTTTCTGCTGAGGCTCAATTAGGAGGGGTAGGACCCATGATGCCGGGGCGGGCGTTCACGAGCACTGCAAGCGAAAAGTCAACCTTTGCTGCGAGAGAAAAGTATGGCCCTCTCTCTGTGTGTGTGACCTGGGAAGCTTGACCTTTTGGTGGGTGTTGGGGTCACTTTACAACGGGCTTGTGGCATGCGGGAGTTCCCGACCTTTCGCAAGTCGAGGCCTGGATCCGGGCCGCCGCAGGGCTGGAATGGGGACTCACCGCATGGGAAATTGGGCGTTTGGGGAAATCTACTTTGAGAACAGAACCACAGAGGGTGACATCGCGACGTTTTTCCTTTTACGTTATGCTCGGAGGGGAGGGACACATGCATATGGTGAGCACTATCGACGGACCCAGCTCTTGCCGACGTGTCGTTCAAGTATCTGATCGTCGTTTGAATCACAAAGACTACCGCAATTCTGGGAACGGAATTACCATCTTTGGCATGTACACGTATGCAAAAGGACCATCTAGAACAGATTCGGACACTCTTGCGAGACCGTAGCCTTTGGCAGTGACATTCAGCCAAGCTCCAAACGTTCGTTAGGGGCCAAACTGTGAATCTCCCGGCTTCCTGGTACCATCGTCTCTACTGCCGGTCAAGGTCTGGTGATGTATCCCCAAAAGCCTCTTCCTGCAACGGCCGGCAAAAGCCCCTCAAGCAATATCCCCAGATGCAGCAAAACGTCATGACATGAATGAAAGGGGGGCCCGTGTGCAGCCGCATCAACCTATCCCAAGCCTTCGCATCGCAGCCGCTGCCGAACAACCGTCACGTCGCGCTGATCACGAGAGCACCCCTCCTACGATAAGGACTGAACTTACATGATCAGCTGGGACCTCGGCCTTTAATAGCCCGGCGTGTTTGGCGCCCGAGGCAGCCACCTGGGCCAACAAGCACGTAGGGCCTCGGTCCGTGGAGATGGCCTCATACCACGTAGTATTATAGTAGGCCGAGGTCAAGGCCTCGAAAGGATGAGGCGCAGCTTAACCGTCTAACTCCTCTTCGGGCAAAGTTGAAGGGATTAAGGTTCATGCCGGAAGTCGCTGATGCACGTCTTCGGACAGTGGTGGCCCAACAGGCTGTTGCACGCGCTCAAACTACGCTCTAGACGCAGACGCTTAAAAGGCTTAGCTACAGGCTATCGAGTACGATCGCGATAATCCCTGCCCCCCGCGTAAAAATAGTACGACACCGTGTGTTACACGAACTGTTGCTGTCAACGAACAAGCCGTGAGGTTTACCTGAACCATGGCGCCGCGCAACCGCGGCCCTACCTGTTGGATCTGTCCCGCGTGCGCCCGCCTAGCCGCCTTATGCAAGTGACTGTTGAGATTATGGTCCGATTTTGAAGGCTGTCATCTCTTGTTGAAGGCGGTGTGTCGTGGGTGGCTTGTCGAGCCGTGGCTAGGCCGGCAGCTTGGTTGAGCTGTGAGCCAATACATGGACGTCCGTGAAGGTTGGCTTGCTCATGTGAATGCCGGAACTAGACGCAAATTAGGGAAGAGAGGCCAGGAAAGGGAAGAGAGGGAGAGGGAGCTGCAGCAAAGAAACTCAAAACGGAACTCGGTTATGCCTAAACGGAACGTCTGCATCATGCGCCAGGGCAGCAATCGCTCATTATGACGGGCTGTTTCCTACAGCTGTTGGGTCCTTGGTCCCTTGGTCTGTCTCACGGGATCGACCTCGGCCATGGCGCAATCACGAGGCAAGCGTTTTGAGCGGTGAGAGTCGTCCCTGGATGATCGTGGCAAAAAAGTCGTAGCCCTAAACTCTGAAACAAAATTGACGTTGACAATGGAATCCGTCCCACACAGAGACGACGGCGGCCATTCACGCCGAGGGCGTCCAAAAGATGAGGGGAAGTTGGGGGAGCTGTGATGGCTAGCGCTCCTTGGGGGACGTGGTGGTGGGTTGGGTTATTGAATGTCTGGCCGTGCGCTTTCGTTCGGATGACTTGCGTACGTACTACGTAGTAGTAGGCCTATTTCTCCGACGCAAGGGCGGCTCTCGCCCGGTTGGCTTTCCTGCATCGGGACGAGGCCGTGAGGCCCTGAAACAACCCGGAACATGGCATTCTGACTCTTGGATGCTCCGATGTTGGTCGAGGTGTTCCGTCGGCGTCTCCCTTTTCGAGCCGGCCGACGACGCTCCCGCCGAGGCTGCTCTGGGGGAGGGGACGCCGACATGGCTGCGCACGCGGCGGGGACGTTGAAAGAGCTGAAACGTCTCCATCGACGGGTCTGGAATGCCTCATCTCCTGGATCCCCCCTGGACGGCGTTCGGCCCAGGGGTCGTTTCTGAAGCGGAGAGGAATCTGGAACTCAAGCCTCCCGGACCCTGTGCAAAGTTTCTCTCTGCTGTGCGCTGTCCACCGTGGAAAAGACGGTAAGTTGGCAGGAGCCCGAGGAACTCAATAATATGGAGAGTCTCTTTGGAAGGGAGGGAGGGTGCGTGACGGCGTGACGGCGTGAACGGTGCATCGCGAACAAGGCCGAACCCGAAGAGGAAGATATCAAGCCCGACTTCTAGAACAACGCCTAACTGGGAACTACGAAGGGGTGTTCCCGGGGACCGCCACTTCCAACTCGGGTCTTCGTCTCGCGAGAAGGTTCGCCGGCTGGCCCTCGTCGACGCTGGGCTGGTGCCGGCCACGGCGGTCCAAGGACAATAGCGTTCCGCCAGGCAAACGCTGTTTTGCCCTCATCCGCGCATGAGGCTGATGCCAGAATGGGGGTGTGCGAGCTAGGCCTCACCGCCAACAAGCCCTTGTACACGGTACATGGACGCCGACGAAGAGCTGGGAGTGTGCGAAGGAGAGGAGCAAAGGCGTAAGTTTGAGCCTGTGGCGCAAGAAGAACGTGGATATCGGAAAACACTCCCAACAACTGACGACCCGAGGGCGTGGTCGACCTCGTGTTCGTACAGTGCAGTATTGGGTTTTGGCCAAGGGGTGTCTGTTGGCAGAGTTTGGGGGAGAAGCGCGCAGGCTCCGCACACGTGGGAGGGTTTCCTCTAATTATCGTGACGAGAGGGCATGGCGGCGATGACGTCGAGGTTGCGATGGATGTAAAGTACGAAAAACGACGTCAAGAAGAGCATGGGTGTCAGTGCCGACAATGAGGCTCAGTGCTGTCTGCTCGATCTTGACAGCGGATCTACCCAGTGATCGATTCCGGGGTCTGAAAGGGACGAGATTGACAGCTTGACAGGGATGCACCCAAATGCGGCCTGCCTGTGCCCTGTGGCCTGTCGGCTGCAAGCTATACGAAGTCGATTGAAGATGGTGTGTGCTACACCCAGTCGCGACACCAACAAACCGTGCCAAGCAAACCAAGGTGGTAGGGGTGCCGTCATTGTCTCAATTTGGTCAGCGCGCCGGGGTGGTCTCTCCGGCCTTGACGAGTATTCAAATCCTAGACACCTGCTAGTTGCCGTCAACTCTCGTGGTGTTACAGTCCTTTGTTGCATTTCAGTCGCTTGCATCTATCCCATTCCCCAACCGACGCCAGAAAACAGGATGCGGAAACGATCGTCGGTGATTTTTTCCTTCTACGAATATTCTACGAGCACGCCTTGTCGCTGACTCGGCGGGCGACCCGTCGGAAGAGGGCGGCTGCAAGTTTTTTTTTCCTGCAGCAAAAGAAGATTTAAATGTTTAACTTCTTCTCAACCGGCTGAGCAAATCTAAAAGATTCCCAGGGAGCTGGGTCGGGGGCGGAAGGTTATTTGACGCCCGGCAACGCCGGCAGAGGGGAAGAAGCTCTGGCAGAAGCCTACAGTTCATTCCTAGCTTAGAAGGCATGCCAAGCTGGTTTAGCACCTGAGCCTCATCTCGTGTCAAAGACATGGACGAAACTCTGTCTGCCCCGTCTAATGGGACACGTCAGCGGGCGGGTCCAGCTCTCGAAATTCACTTGTTGGCAAAATAGAAGGTTCTCTCCGGGGAAGTTCAAAGATTGGAAAGTTCAAAGGTTCGTGGCAATCATGCCAGTCGCTTTTAGTCCCGTTCTGAAGGCAGTACCGTAAAGACTCGATAAATTAACATAGCTTGGCGTCTCGATTCTCCGGCGTTTTTCCGTAGATAGAGATACTCTGAATAACACGTTTGCTGTTTTCGTGAGAAACGGGAACGCTAAACCGTGCCAATTGATCGATTGCTGACATTAGACTGTCGTTTGTTGTTACAACGTAGCGTCTAGAATCTGTCGGTTATTCAATGATCCTGACTGATTCTACGCAATCTTTTCCTACATATTTCCAATTTTCACGATTTTAAGTATGAATCCACTTGGGGAGCTGGCGCAATTGGTAGCGCGTCAGATTCCAGACCTGAAGGTTATCCGTTCGAGTCGGGTGTTCCTCAAGATGCTGTGATGAGATATCTCATCGCGGCCACTTTTTTGGTTATGTCCCTCGTTGGACATGACCGTATATCAAGAGCATCAACTTTGTCCTACCAACGCTTCTCTAGGAACTGGAACTAGACCAAGGAATGAATTAAGTCGTGGCCTACACGAGCTCACGGGCTCCCGGGTTTGACAAGTACGATCAAAATGTTAAGAAATGCAAGAATGAACGGATGTGATATAGATGGATGATGTTGCATCGTCAAGTCATCAAATTCGAAACCTTGCCATGTGATTTTGGACGTCATGAGACGTGCAAACCTACCTAACAAAATACACATGTGCCTTCCCAAAAACCTTGCCACAGTACCTAATCGGACGTAAATTCATTGTTAATATCCCCTGACCTGGCATTTATGGATAAGCTAAGTTCAGCAAGTCACCAACTTCCGGTTGTCTTTTAGCAGTACATAATCATAATTCGGTCGTTTATTGAAACAGATTGTCACAAGACAGCTAAGTCTACAGGTCTTGCGTTATTGGTACATGTCTCTACTGGTACAACAGGTCTAAGCGGAATGGTTGTGAAGTGTGTGTCCGGATCGTGGAGGATGCGTGGGGGGAAGCCATATCAGCCTCTGATGGCATGGTCTGCCGATCTGGTTTTGGTGAGGTCTTCAAGTTGTCTTTTTACCGACCTTCCAACCCCACGATTGGAGGATTTTGGCAACCTTGGGGGTAAGCCAAGCAGTCAGGGGCACTCGAAGGAAGATGAAGCTCTTGTGGATGGCGTAAGCGAACGCCAACTGAGTTGCGAGACCTGCGATGTTTTGTTAGATCCCAAAGCTACTTGTTGCGGAGCCAACAACCAAGAGATACATACTAGCAGCATTGTGGTTTTGCTTCTCAGCTTGCTCGACGCCCCAGGTCGCCATCTCCATCGTATCACTTATATCGCCATCGCCAAAGGCTTTCGACTCGGCTTTCTTAAAGGACAGCCAGAGTGAACGCCAGGCCTCCTTCACCGGCTCAGGGATCATCTCCTTGGCGGTGGATGTGATGGAGTGCTCAACCCTTCCTAACAATCCAACCAAATCGCATTAGCCATCCAAGGGTCCCGACGGAGAAACCCAAATCAACGTACCGATCGCCTCCGTTCCAACTGCCCTGACGAACAAGAAGCAGAAGGGAAAATCCAGAATTGTCAAGCCGATGTAGACACCCAGCGTGACCCAGCCATAATCCTTGATGAGCTTCTTGAGTCGCGCCTTCAATCCTGTCGGTGGCGCGACATCCTTGATTGTCGGGCCCTTGTCTGTCTTCCGCCGGGCTGAGAATCGGAATTCGCGCTTCAGTACACCACGGAGCGTACCGGGGGTTGTGAATGTCTTCGGGCGGACCTTCGCCAGCACGCCCTGCCATGGGGCTGTCTTCCACCGCCACAACTCAGAAGAAACTCGGCTTTTCGTTTGAGAGTAAAGCATTCTTCTCCAAGCGCCGTTCCATGCCGCCTGCTGGATTGGCTGGCCGAACGCCTTTAGGGGAAGCCCCACACCTCGGACGGATTGTCGCAACATGATTCTTGATGGGACTGGTGTCCTCGACAGCCAGACGTGAGTCTAGTTGCCTACAGGAGCACCTTGATATTCCCGGAGTGTCCTCGCAAACGTATTCGGCCTAGAATGAACCGTCTCGCGAGTTCTGGCAGTTCGGAGGGGTTTCGGTAATCGCGGGCCGTGGGTTACCGGAGTATTCGGATATCGGGTTGACCTCGAGGAGTGGCGAAGGAGAAATGCTGCAACAGAAGAAACAATCGATGAATCCCGATCCAGATATAATTTCAAACTGTGCTATGCCGCTTGTTGTCCGGGAAATGATCCTCTTTGCGCGATAACTTCAAGACGGGAATTTTAGGAGAGGCAGCTTATGATGTAAAAATGCGCCACAGAGAGAGGCTTGACTGCGCTGCGCCACACACCATTCGATACCGCGCCATGTGCAACATCACGTGCTGTCTGAGCGTCGACGTTCAAGGAGTTGTTCATGTCTGCTCATGATGCACCAATTCGCATTGGGAGGCCTTGGGGCACACAAAAACGAGACACTGATTCAAATTGGGAAGCCCCTGATGGTTTTTTTTATCCCTACTTCTCGATTGCTTGGCCTCTTCTGGAATTCCGTGAAATGACGGATTGTCCCCCATTGCCATCCTCAGACACGGGCATGCTCAATGGGGTAGGTGCTCTCAGTGGTGTCCTTGGTCTCAAGCCTGGCGATAGCATCAATGAACATGATGCTTTCGACAGACTCTTCTGGCGGATGAGTGTGTGTCGTGGCTGCTATGGCCGGGACCGAGGAGGGTTTCGGAAGGCAGCCATCCATCCCGCGGGCGTCAGGCATGTTGCCGATTTTGTTCCAAATGGCGAGAAGTCGGAGCAAGAATGTGGAAATTTGCTTCTCAACCCATGGCCGATTTGTTCGTGCGATCTGCCTGCTCCTAGCCCTTGCTCACATACTGGAAGCCATGGCCTACCTCCTCATCGGACTCCGGACAGCTTTGAAGGGGGACCTCAGCGCGACCTCCTGGGCTGATATAGAGGAAACCACTGATGAGTAGAAATGACCGGACCCATCATATCTTGCAATCATTCAAGCACATTTTTTCAGTGTCGAGAGCGAGAATGGCGACGCAAAGAATAGACACTGTCGTCTCCCCCTAGCTTCCTTCTCGAGGTATCGACCATCGGAAGCACCAAGGCTGAAACCCCGGGATGGCTCTTGTCTAACCGGCTGGTTGGGCCGGCAGCTACCGAAGGCTCCACGGCCTGGTTAAGTGGATGGAACCCGAGAGACAGCCAACCGAGACCCCCAAGAGAAGTGGCCGGATCTCAAACATGGCCAGCGGTGCGACGGCCAGCGGGACTCTCCAGCTCAGTATTTGCGCAGCTGCACAACGATAGACAGTTGCTACAGCATTGGGCGGAGACAGGATTTGAGGTAGGACGACAGCAGTGTGTGCTTCACGCAACATTCTCCTGATAAGTAAGGTTCCAGGCGGTCTACGGGAACTCGCTTCTCCTAATCTATTTTTCTTTGATAGCGAGCTGTCAAACTTCCGGGCTGCAGGAGCTAGGGCAATGCATTTGCTATGATATGTATGCAGGGTCTCCTAGCCTTTGTTTTCGTTGTGATGTGATGTTCCTTCCGTTCCGTTTGGTTGCCAGCGCAAGATAACCACTTCAAGTCCTAGGATTTCGAGAATCACAGCCCTCGTTAAGCCCTAACGCTGGAGCAAACCGGAGTGTTTTTTTCTACTTCTTCTTCCTTACGAACCACTCAAACACTTGGGATTGTCAGCTTGCCCGGTGCGCGCCTCGGAGTGGTTCAGAGCTCGAGGTCATCGAAGCCAGCCAATCCTGCAGCTGGCCCGCCTGCTCCTTCCGCTGGGCAGCTGTCAACAGCTTCCTCCGCAATCGCACACCAATACGCTGCCGGATTTGGAAACCACTCCAATCCATTGTGGCCCATTGTAAGCTCCTTCTTCTCTCATCAACGCACCTTTTCGCCGCCACCTCTCCCGATTCACTTCTCTCCCGCCTCACTGAGACCCGTTCACGTACCACGATATCTCCCTCCGCTGGGAGCTGGATTTTCACTGATGAGTCTGCAATTAAAGAGCCTCCTTCCTTTCTTTTCAGATCATATTTACGACCCTGGTGGTCGTCTGTGACACCCTCTTTCCCTCGCACCGAGGCTTGGTCGCGGTCTGATTCACTGCGCATACTGCACCCGCAGCCACGTCTCCCGTCACAGCCAAGCCCTACCCCAACAACCGATTTCTTCCCGTCCACTCGTTACTTTCACTCTTTTTATTCCTCTCTGTCACTCATTTGCAGTCATCTCGGTGCCACGATGGCATCGACCACTGTCACTTATGGGAAGAAGCGGAGCTTGCTTAGGTCGCTAGGCTCCCGTCGCCGCCAGAAACATATGGCCGAGTCGGTTCATCCTCCAAACAAGAAACAAGGTCCTACCCAGCCCAGGAATTTAGAAGACGCATGCTAATCTACGTAGACGCAGCTTTATCTACTGTCACCGACTCGGTCCCCAGCGAGGGAGCGAAGCGACTACCCCGGAAAAGACACAACCGTCACGCAAGCAGCATCGATGAGATGGCCAGCCGTTTGCTGGACGATTCTACGCTGACTCTTCGAGATCAATATGGCAACAGACTCCCAGGAGAAGACTTCGATGAAAAACAATCACCGCTTGCAGCAAAGTCCTGCAAGACCACAGTCGAGTCTAGAGTCCGCCCAGCGACACCCCGAAAGGTTCCGCCTCGTCTAGAGAGATCAATCACATCTCCTGATTCTCGCGCTCGAACAGCTCGGGTTGAGAAGCATTCTCCAAAAAGCTCGGGAAGAACACTGAGGCAGAATGCTAGCACCCGATCGCGAGCAGACTCGAGCCAGAAACGAAAGGAGTCTGGCTTGCAACGACCTCTTCCCCAGTCTAAAACGCTAGGACTTGACCCTCTTAAGTCCCACCCGACGGCTGGACTGCAGGCATCGACCTCTGTCCCTCTCAGAGATGTGGATGGGAACGTGAGGTGTCAAAGGGCAGGGGGCCTTGGGGTCTCAGCTGCCATCGAGCCTGCCGACCCGGAAGAAATCAACCAGAAGCTACAAGCTATGCTGGATGCCACAAATGCCTTGAAGCCTTCAACTCCCCAGGTTGCAAATTCTTCGGCGTCTAAGCTCACACGCATGGTTTCATCCAAGATGTTTGCCAAAGTTTCCCATGCATGGGACCGTCTGCAATCAAAGAATTCTTTTGAGAACGAGAAAGGGCGAGGCAAGATTGGAGTGCAAGTCAACGAAGACGATGAGCTCGCCAGAACGCCTCTTCCTTCTCCGACAGCCATGTCCCCGATCAGCACTATCGAGATCCGCCTCAACGAGGGTGACAACCTCAACAAGAAGAAAGTGCAGCGGATCGTTGGCGGTCAGGTTGCTCGAAAGCCGGTCGCAGATGATGGCAAGTCTCTTCGGAGTGGCAAGTCTATGGAAGATCCATTCGCTGAATATGGAGGGTCTCGTACCCCAACAACGTTTGAAAGCCGACTGAAAATGGAGGCAGGCAATGACAGCGATTCAATCCCACCAGTGCCACGCAATCCCTTTGACTCTGAGAAAGGATTCGACAACGACATCGAAGATAGGATCTTGAGTACCCCGCCCGTTGGATCATCAACCCCTCGGATTCGAGTTGAGAAAATCTCGACGTTTAGCCCTGACGAAAGCCCTACAATGAGAAATTTGAGGTATTCGCAGTCGCTGGCGGATTCCCTGCTGGGCGGGGTCACACTCGGGCTTGGGCGAGAGGGGTTGATGCAGGCCCGACCATTGGAGTTGATCGCTATGAAAGCAAGTGAGCGAAAGCTCGTGGATCCTGTGGCACGAACGCGCAACGACTTGATCGAAATGGGACCAGACACTGATCGCGGCATGTCTAACAGGGGTGTGAAGAAGCATCCATCTCCCAGCAAAGAGGCTCTTGAGGATCTGGAAATGGCATTCCGAAAGTACACCAAACTCAAGATCTCGGGGGTTAATGCAAATGAAGTGGATGAACTCGCATCCAGTTTTATTTCCATCACGCCACCTTCTCTAACCCCGCGGGACAAGAACCGGTTGATTTCCAATCGCCTATCCGCATCAAATATCCAAGACCTAGTCAGTCCATCCACCCGCAGAGGTCATCACCGCCATTTATCTTCGTCGCCAGCGGTTCCTGTTTATCGGATCCCTCACGCCGTCGAGAGCATACGCAAGCTTCACGGTGAGATACGTCTTGTACCACCCTATCGCCCAGTTGGGATCGAAGGAGACGACGTCGATGAACTACATTAGACGAGGAACGGTGGGTTTCAGCGACATGAGAAATGAGCTGAAGTCCATTGAGACCGATGCATTTGAGCCTTTGGGGAGCTCGGAGGTAGGGAGTGTCCAGCACAATTGTGATAGCCCTAGATGGAGCTATTGAAGATACGAGTACGGCAGTGGGCAGAAGCAAGTCAGGAAGAACGACTGCAGACTCGGACTTTTGTTTTGTTTTGGCAAAGTATGGTAGACAGCAGTTGCTGGCGAGGCACGGTCAAAGGTTGATTCTGCTTTATTAAGCAACATAATAAGATTTCATGGTCCACCTCGAACGCTAGTAACAAGATAAAAGTACATTTGAACTGGCCCTCCTAAATCCTCGGGTATCTCTATTCATCTGGCCGTTTCTATTCCCCCTCGTGCAAAGATCGCTTGATTGTGGATGGTGGTTTGTTTAAATGGCATGGCGGCGAGTGCCACGGCCATCAGTGCCATGCATGCGACGAGTGCCAGCGGCCTTGACACCGGGACGGTGGGTGAGGCTGCCCTTGAGCTTGAGAAGAGCGCCGCTGACCTTGTCCTTCATGGTGGGCTTGCGGTGCTGTTGGACAACGGTATCACGAGTGGTCTGGGGCTTCTTGGTGCCGAAGAAACCGCGACGACGCGTTGTGGTGGTGGTGGTGGTTGTGGTGACGGCTTGCTGGTGGTTTCGGGGGGCAGCGCGGCGACCAAACATGGACTTGCGAGGGGCGCGGGTGGCGCGAGGAGCGCGGGTGGTGGTATGGGGGTGGGTGCGGGTGATAGGCATGTTGAAGTTTGGAGTTGAGGTGAGGTTGAAGGTGGTTTAGGTGTTGGATGTGGCTTGTAAAGGCGATGTGGTTCGTTTGTTTGTTTGTTTGCTTGCTTGCTTGTGTGTGTGTGAAAGCAGATGTGGCTTGAGTTGATGATATTAAACTGTCTTAATGGATCGGACGCAAGTATATATATTGATTCTGGGCAGCACTGGCTGCATACAGCAAGTAGGTCCATGTGGCGTCATGGCAGACGAAGCAGTTGGCAGCCACAGGTGGACAACCAAGATGTTTGGCGATGACGCCGCACCCTTGGCGATGATGGCATACCAAAAGCCTTACGGGTTCGTGATGGCCTGCATGGACGATCCGCGGGAAATCTGCGACGCTGTGTAAAGCGGTCGCGTGTGTGTGCCTGGGCGCAAAAAACCTGCCTTTGAGCGCTCGGAAAACAACCAACCCCCCTTCAACTTCAATAAGAGTGGGAGGGCGGACAACGTCACCGGCGTGGAGGGCACGGGCTGTCGATTGGCGGATAAAGACGGGGCCGGGGGAGGGAGCAGTGGGCCCACGGGCCATGCAGGGACTCGAAACGGTGGCGTTGTTGGGGTGTGATGTCATGTTCGTACAAGGGGACGGGAACTGGGAACTGAAAGTAGTTGAGAATCAGCAGGGCTGCGACGTCACGGATTGCGTTGTCCGTCGTGTGCGTTTGCGATGACGGTACTGGATGGATCGCCTGGCTATTTTGGGTTCTTTTTCTTTCAACGTTTTTGACAGGGAACGCAACTCAAATGGTTCTGACCAGCAAACCCGTCTCCCACATACCACGAGGCCACTTATCCACTTCTCGGATTATCTGATACAACAAGCATCAACGAGACTAGTAGGTACTTGAGCCTCCGTACAAAACCAATGAGCGCGGAAGTAGCTTCCTCCCAATGGGGACGCAGGCGCGCACCTCATCAATCACTTCTTCAAATTCTTCTTGATCGTCTCCAGGTCCGCCTTGGAGAACCCCAGGCCCTTGACGACGTAGCCCTCCCAGCCCCCGTACTCGTCCTGCAGCCCCTCGACGAAGGCGTTCCAGTAGGACGGCATCAGGTTGACCAGGTTCCAGAAGCCCGGCGTCTCCAGGTCCGTGACGCCCACGGTCGACATGGCGAAGGCGGCGAGCCTCTCGCGCGCAACCTCGGTGCCGATGCGCGACAGCATGTAGTCGAAGACGACGTCGTCCGGGGCCGTGCCCGCGAGGCTTTGCAGGAGACCGGCGGCGACGCCGGTGCGGTCTCGGCCGGCTAGTAAGGGAGGCACACCGGTGAGCAAGAGAGGAATTTCTGAGCTTTTGTCCAGTGCTTGGAAGATGTTACCTACCGGTGCAGTGGAAGAGGATGGGCTCGGCCGGCCGGTCTCGCACATGCTCCAGCACGGCGCGCAGGGTGGGCCTGTACAGGCGCGCAACCATCAGGTACTGGCGGCGCCAGGCATCGCTGCCGCCGCCGGCGACGAACTCGTCCAGCACGGGCGGCGTGTGCAGGCCGTCCTGCTCGAACCAGACGTTCTCGACGCCGGGCACGGCGGGGCTGGGGCTAGCCTCGCGCTCGTGGGCCTTGCGCAGGTCGAAGACGCGGCGCACGTGGGCGGCCAGCCAGGCGAGGGCGTCCGGGTCCGCGGCGGCGCGGTCCAGGGCGCCGGAGCGGTAGAAGCGGCCCCGCGGGAGGGCGCTGCCGGGCACGGCGCCGAGGTCGCGGAGGTTGAACAGGGAGCGCGTGGGGACGAAGGGCGGCGACGCCAGGGCGCGGCGCAGGGCGGCGGCGGGGATGGGCTGGCTGACGTGGATGGCGGCGAGGGCCTCGAGCTCGGAGCGGGAGAGAGGCATGGTTCTTTTGGGAGGTTTGCTATGCTTTTTGTTTTGGTCAGTTGGTTGGTCTTGTGTTGTGGTGTTTGGCCGTCTGGTGCTGTGGTGTTTGGCTATTTATGCTGCCCGAGGCCAGTTGAGCTGAGGGAGCGATGAGCCGGTTGTGAGATTTAAGCAAGTATTCGTACTCGGGAGGCTGTGGCCCCGGTAGTTGTGCATTCACGGGTCGCCTCATGACAAGAGGAACAATGGGAAATGGGCCCTTGTACTCTGGGATCTGAGGCGAATAAACGGCGACGCACAGCTACCCACGGAGCAATCCTTCAAGAGCTAGCCCAGTCCCGAGGCCAACGTGGTAAGACGGGGATGAATAGACGAGTAGCAGGGCAACACGCGAGAGTATTCCATCTGGACCAGGAAAAGACGGCGTCTTGAATTATCCCGACATTGAATCACGGCCAGCGAGTCGGCGTTGGTGGTCGTCGTCGCTGTTAGAGTCTAGGCCCCGACGGATGTGGTGTTGGAGGCGACGCCGGCGTCTGTCTAACCCGAGTAGCTGTAGTCCCGACACGGGCAGCCACATGGCAATGATGCATAACTTCACATGCGAGACATGGGAGGGGAGGCAGCGTCAAGAAAAGGGCGCGTAGCCAGCCGCATCCTATCAGGTTTGACGCTCTGTCGAGTTGCAGTGCGTGCGCTGTCTCTGGTTCCGTAAACACCTAGGTGGTTGAAATACGGACGAGAATTGGCCCGGGTGTGTGGGAACGGGCTGTCCTGGGATTTGCTTATTGACAGAGAATAATTGTGGCTGGTTTCTCGGCGTTCAAGGCGGTCGTCATGAGGAAACGGTCGACTTGAATAGACGACTGCCAACAGTCTGGTAAAAAGAAAAAAATAGTGCTGACTTTGAGGAACGGTCTGGTCTTCCAACAGCCACAACCCTCAGCCCTATCCAGTTCGTCCTCTGTCTAGGTTAGCAAAGGGCAAACAACTAAGCGAGAGAAACAACCGATCTTCCCCAGACTTTTCCCTCACCGATAAGGAAATACCCCACGAGGGTCCTCGTATTACATTGGTTGAAGCCCGCCTCTCTATCGATAAGCTATCTCCACCATGCTCAAGCTCGATGAGATATCAGGCCTCAAGAGCATGCCATCTAGACCACAAACTTGACTTCACATTATGATTTCTTCAAAATAAGCCATTCCGGCGTCTTAACTCCCAATCCTCAGTTCCCACCCATCTCATCCCTTTATTTCTCCCGTGGCTGGTAGTCCCCCCCGCAGAACAGGAACTGTAGCAGAAGAGGAAAAAATGAGCGCCGTCGCCCTCGTGCTGAGATGGGGCTTAACCCTCCCCATCGTTGTCGTTGTCCTGGCCGTGGCATACCGTCTGCAGCAGCAGCAGCAGCCGCTCCTGGGCCCGTCCAGCCACCCGGAACCCGAGACGTACTGCTACCAGGGCGTCCGGACCCATGACGCGGAGCAGCCCGCCGCCCGGTGCTTCTCCGTCGTCGACGGCGCCTTCGCGGCGGTCTGGCCCTCCGAGGCCGGAGCCGGCGCCCGCGACGGCTACGCCATCCCGGGCCTCTGGGACGGCCACGGCCACCTGCTGCAGTACGGCGAGTTCCTGCACTCGGTCGACCTCTTCGGCTCGCAGACGCTCCAGCAGGTCCGCGACCGCGTCGCCGCCTACGTCGCCGCCAACCCGGGCGCCGGGTCCAGGGACAACTGGGTCCGCGGCGTCGGATGGGACCAGACCTTCTTCGGCCGCATGCCCACGGCGGTAAGATGAAGCCCCTCCCCTTGAAGTAGATAAGAAGAAAAATGAAGAGGAAGAAAAAAAGTAAAGCGAACGTCCCCAAGGCTGACTTCGATTTCCCTCCTTCCCCCCCCTCAAGGCCGACATTGAGAGCGACGACGACGACGACGACGACGGCCTCCGCGGCGTCTACGTGATGCTCGACCGCATCGACGTCCACTGCACTTGGGTCTCGCAGGCCGTCCTCGACCTCCTGCCCGCCGACCTGCCGACCTCGGTCCCCGGCGGCGAGATCGTCCGCGAGCCCGGCATGGGCGTCTTCTGCGACAACGCCATGGACCTGGTCGCCGACCTGTGGCCCAAGCCCGGCCCGGAGCTCAAGGCCCGCCACGTCCGCTCCGCCATGCGCAGCCTCAACGCCGTCGGCCTGGTCGGCATGCACGACGCCGGCGCCGCCCCGGACACGCTGGCGCTGTACGCCCGCCTGGCCGGCGGAGACGACTGGACGCTGCGCGTGCGCGCCATGCTCGAGTGCCCGCAGCGCAACACCTACTGCCCCGCCGAGGCCGTCCGCTTCGCCCGCGCCGACGCCCGCTTCGCCGTCCAGAGCGTCAAGCTGTTCGCCGACGGCGCCCTGGGCAGCTGGGGCAGCGCCATGCTCGAGCCCTACGCCGACCACCCCTGGACCTCCGGGTCGCTCCTCATCAACGCCTCGGCCCTCACCGACGTGGCCAGGCGCTGGGCCGCCGACGGCTACCAGGTCAACATCCACGCCATCGGCGACCTGGCCAACCGTAACGCCGTCGACGCCCTCGAGGCCGCGCTCGCCCAGGAGTGCCCCGACGAGGCCGAGCTCCAGAGACAACAGGACCTCCGAGCAGCAGACCACCAAGACGGAGAGGCCCGGTCGAACGCCCTCGCCGCCTGCCAGGCCAGACACCGCTTCCGCATCGAGCACGCCCAGATCATCCACCCCGACGACCAGCGCCGCATCCACGCCCTTGGCATCCTGCCCTCCATCCAGCCCACCCACGCCACCTCCGACATGAAGTACGCCCTCGACCGCCTGGGCCCCGACCGCCTCGCCGGCTCCGCCTACCGCATGCGCTCCCTGCTCCCCGCCCACCCCGTCCTCGGCTCCGACTTCCCCGTCGAGCCCCCGAACCCCTTCCAGGGCATCTACGCCGCCGTCACCCGCCGCAGCCCCGCCACCGGCCGCGGCGCAGACGGCGGGCCCGACGGATGGTACGCCGATGAGGCCCTGACCCTCGACGAGGCCATGTGGGGCTTCACCGGCGCCCCGGCCTACGGCGCCTTCCTCGAAGGCCGTGCCGGCGTCATACGAGAGGGAGCTCTGGCGGACTGGGTCGTCTTGGATCGGCCGGTTGAGTCCTACGACGTGGAAGAACTGCGGACCCTGACAGTCAAGGAGACGTGGGTGGGAGGAAAGAGGGTTTACGCCAGACCGGAGCAATAACCTCACTGGCCTGGAGAAGCTAGGAGTTTCGGATGGTTCTGGAAAATAGCATGTTTTCACACAGGAGCATTATCCTGGATATTTGCAGGCAAAATAAAAGACAAAAGGAACTGTTTACGAGAGAGCATTGCCTTTCCATCTTCTCCCATCCTGACCGCCCCACTGACGGCACTCCTGAAGTTTCAATAAGACCATTGTCACATCGTGGATAAGGGAGTATGGGCTAAGCGTTTGGCGCAAACCTTACCGCCTGGGCGTTCCAGTGGCACGTAGACTAGATGCTGTTAAATAAGTTCCCAGCAAAATAAAGAAATCAAAAGGTTCAAATTGTCTTGGCTCGCAGCCATAAAAGAACATGACAAAATGTAACTGATATCATAGTAGTACAACTTCCGCTATAGAGCACTACTGGGCGACATTGCAACATGTGGTGGCTACAGACCCATCGTGTAGAGCTTCTCCTCCCGCCAACCATAAGTTTGAGCCTCCGAAGCCCCCAGCTAACGATATCTTCAAAAATCCCAAACGCCCATTTCGGCCTCTATGTCGCACGAGCCCGATCCCAGCCTCAAACTCCTAAAAACATGTATATGCATGCTGACCCAAACAAAAGAAACATCTCGGGACAGTCAAGGGAGAGACTTCTAATCGGCCTTGACAATCACCTTGCTCTCGAACCACTTGGCGAACTTCACTGTAGGAATGTCCGCAGCCCGCCAGAAAATATCGGCGCACCAGATAACCGTCGGGACGCAGAAGCAAGCGCCCAGGGCAAAACCGGCGTTGTACCAGTAGCCCTCTACACCCGTCAAGCTGTACGCCCACTTCTCCCAATGATAACCGATGGCGTGCATTGCCGGCCCATGCATGAGATACAGAGCGTATGACAGCTTGCCGAAGTACTGGACAATGGCGGAGTTGAAGACGCGCTGCCAAAATGCCGAGTAGCCAACGGCGAAAACGAAGACGACCGCACCGGTGCATTGCCAGTACCGATACTGCTCACTGTCCCACCACTTTGGGATGAGACTCGAGAGATAGATCCAGCCAGGAGTGTCCTCGCCGCCATCATCAGGTTGGCACATGAGATACAGGCCCAGGATGCTGACCAAGTTCCAGAAAATCGTCTTCAGGGTTTGCTGGGCGGGCTTGACCTGTTTTTCTTCCAACGGCAAGGCAGGAGGTGAGACATGAGCACCTCGGATGTGATCCCACTCGGCTAGAGCCATGCCAAAGAAGAACATGACAAGTTCCCATCGGGAGTTTCGGTAGGTGATGAGCGTGACAGTTGCCAGAAAGAAGAATCGGTAAATGGTTCGGAGGCGAGCGGTTGCCACAATAACGAGAAACAGGTAGAGCGAGCAGCGGAATTCGACAGGGATGGTCCACAAGTGAACATCGTAATCTGGTGCTACTGTTAGGATACAAGCCGAGCAGTAGCCAATGAGTTACTTACTAGTGCTACCGCCATGAGGCTTCCAACCGAAGACGTGAACAAAGTAGAACATGTCACTAGCCCAGTGTCTAAACTGTGCGTACCCGTCCTCCATCCGCCTAGGATGGGGTTCCACGATGTTCTTCATATAGGTCCGGTCCATGGCAAAATCTCGAGTCCACTCATACACGCCCATTCGAATAAGGCAAACAATCATAAAGGTAGAGATTGCAGTCGGGACAAAAAGACGAATGAAGCGTCGGAAAACCAGGGAGCTCATGGTGGTGGAAAAGTCGTTGACGTTGCGGCCCCGGATGAACTTGAGGGGTCTGTAGGAGAGGGCATAGCCGGATATGACGAAGAAGACGCAGACGGCGGGCGGCCCTTGATACCAAAGACGCAGGAAAGGCAGCTTTAGGATATCGTAGTGGCTATCGTTGCAGCCCCAACCCTTGGCAATGATGAAGCTTTGATAGGAGTAGTGACAGAAGTAGACGAAGAGTGCAGCAAGACCTCGCATGCCGTCAAGGTAGGCCGTGGGTGACATTTTCGTCGGACGAATCTGCTCGCGCATGCTGCGGCCCTGAAGGAAGCTGGGGACGAAGAACCAGGCGAGGCGAACGAAGATGACTCTCCATCGCATAGACCGGAGGTATTCCGCGGGTGCGAGGAGGTAGCCAGCCCATTTCGCAACAGGGAAGTGCTGGTCAAGATCGATTATGCCATTGTCACTGTCGGTATCGGACAGTGATGACAGGGACCGTTCATCGAGAAGGCCCATCTTCTCTTCAAATGAGAGTGATTGGCGAGTAACAGAGTGACCGTTCATTGTCCAGCACTAACGGCGAGGTATTGAGGAGAAAAGTGAAAAAGAAAAATGTGACTGAGGAATAGGGAAAGAAGACTGAGAAGGGGGGTTATCTCGCGGGGAAGGAGCGTTGGACCCGAGGAAGGAGCGTAGGACCCAGGAGTGAGCGACTGAGTAGTAAACAAGGAAAGAGAGACCAATAGGAAAATCGGTACTCTCTCTTAACCAGGCGTGTCGGGATACGTCGATGTCATCGAACCGAGAGAGGGACTGGAGCTTGAGCGAACTGGTTGGTATCGAAAGTAAACAAGGAACGTGGAAGAGCCAAGAGTCGGTCGCCAGAGAGCTTCAGTTTATATCTGGTGGTGTTGGCGTCGAGGAGCACAAGCGGACCCACGAGTGGGCGAGCGGTTGATGTGCTTTTTGGTGAGGAAGGAAACAGGACGAGGTTGGAGGAGACGGTTGAGAGAGGAGGGGAGAGGAGAGGAAAAGAGAGGAGAAGATAAAGCCAAGGAGTAAAAGAACAAGCAGGAGGAGGGAGAAGGGGAGTAGATGGGAATATCTGGGTCTGGTGGAGTGGTACAGTGTTGTAGATACGGTGCTGAGCTTGGGAAGGTGCTGAGCAGGTGCTCGTCGGTCGGGTCAAAGGCTATGTAAGTATGCCACTCACACTGACATCGAGGATCACTCACATCCATACATACTACCTACCTACCAACACAACCATTGGTATACACACACTACCCTCCATCAACACCAGTCTCGTCTCCCCGAGACGCCCCTGCCCACAAAAGAACCCATAAGTCCAGGAAGTCAACCGACCATCCACATCCACCAAGTCCACATTTACACATCTCCATCCCTCCACCCACCGCCCTGACCAGGAAGCATGGCGTCCTGGCGTCACCAGCTCCGGCATCAGGGCCGTGTAGCTTAAACAAGCTTGATACTTCGCACATACCTTGCTTCGACTCTCTCGCTCGCTCGGCTCCCGGCTCCTTGTCTACATACTACGTCCAGTGCATCAGGGATGGTTGCTATTCCGTAGGAGTGGAGATGCAGCAGCCAACTAGCCGTGGTCGGCATGTCACCGTACTCCCCGTTGGTAAGGCATCGACCGACCCGGTTTTTCCAGCGCAGGGGGAAGCCTCAACTGTCAAGCCAGGCTCGTGAAAATGGTTGGATGTGAGGCCGCCCAGCTTCATACATATGCATTGACGTGAGTTGTGCTATTCGCAGAGGCACCCCCTCCTTCAAGAGCCGCCGCCGCGAGCCAACCAGGATCATTCGTCGAGACGGCATGTGTTTGCTGTACACCAAAAGGTCAAGCACATATGCCTTCCAAGAATACACCGACCCTGCATAAGAACGCACAGTGTTCCAAAGCGCTCTTGGCGCCCGGGGGATTCGCACGGTGGTGGATGGTAGTGGTGGTTGAATTTGTCGATGCAGACCCGGGCCGTGGCGTTTCAAAAGATAGCGTCCAGAAACGACAAGGAAACCAGACAAGCATTCTAGCCAAGACAAAGACCGCAGATGAAGCACAAAGCTTCTATTTCGGCAGATTCCCCGCCGAGAGAATCAAACCACGGAACCAAACGCTGCTTTTTCGGTTTCATTGTGCCGATATTCGCCATGACGTGCCCCTGTCTTGACATCTGGGACGTTTGGGCTATCACGCTCGTCACATCAGCTTGCCGATTGCCGTGCAAACTCGGCAGACAGACTGCGGAATCAGATGCAGACTGGATTTCCGTACAGACTCCATTCTGACGTCGATAGTTGTAGGTTTTTCTCGATCGATCATCAGTCCTCCACCTCACGACCGACACTGCCCCAATTATTGCGGCAAGGGTTTGGCCAGGGGAGACATGGCAGCAACGCGCGTCGCCTCTTGCAAACCCGCAAAACACAAGTACAAGCACAAAAACACATGCACAGGCACAGGCGCAGGCACAAGATCAAGAGCAAACAGGGTAAACCCGGCGGCCCATGTCCCGCAGCCCGTGGTCCGAGAGGTTATTTTGGTTGTGAGTTCACACAGCAAAGGGGTCTTGATTCTTGGTGGAGTGGACCACGGGCCACACATCTTTCCCAGCACAGTGCTGCAGTACACTTCCCTTTAAAACGAGGGGGAAAAGGACCGAGCAGCTGCGGTGATCCGGAACATCGTCATTTCTAGCGGGAGGGTTTTTTTTCCTGTTGTCATTCGGCTAGTGTTCCATTCTGCTGTGTCTTGTCTGGTTTCTCTCCAGGGATGACGATGCTACGCGCTGTGACATGCCCCCACCGACGCAGGTTACAGACTTGCGGTTTCACATGGACCCTCTCTCATCCAAGACAAGACCCGTCTCCATCCCGGAACAAATTCCCGACATGGCAAGAGGTTAATCTGCATTTGCACCGCCGCTCAAGTGCCGAACTCCGACTTGTTAACCGCTCCGTCATGGCCGCATTGCCAACCACGCCAATGGCTGCATTCGGCAGTGAACTGCTGTACATTGCTTTCCTTGGACGGTCCCTCATTTGGCTAACTATCTTCATGGTAAGTAGTTGTGTTTATCTCTCGGTGTTCTGTTCTCCCCGGTTACTGTAGATGTAACGACAAAGAGATGGGATACTTGCTGGGATCAAGCCATACCGACTGAGTTGACTTTTGCAGCAAGCCATGAGCCTTGTCTTTAACTTACTTGCTACCTAGGGCTGAAGGTGTATTTATGCCCTTGCAAACCCTCCTTGTGCACAACTCCCTTATGAAAAGCACACAGCAAGGAACATGGCAACCAACTGTCCATCACCTTGCCATGATATGATGCCTGCACACTCGCACACTCGCACACAAAAAGAGATGGAGAACGAAGCAGGGAAGAAGACACCAGAGGAGCCAACCAAGCACGACGATATCCCACCCCAGCCCTCTTCCCTAGCCAGGGGGGGCCCAGCTCCACCAATCCCAGCTCACCAACCCACCGATCTACAGGGGCCCAAAAAAGCTTGTCTGGTCTGCCACTCCCGTCAACCAACTTTTTTCCCCCTTCCCTTTTTCCCTCTATACCCGCGCCATGCCGTCGGCCCCATCCGCGGGTGTCGCGGACCCCGTAAGGGCACACCAGCAGCAGAAGAAGAGGGCCCTCCCATCAACGTCGCCGGGGTCCCGGTGCGGGTGGAGATGCGGATGCGGCGCCGGGTGCCGTGTGAATATAAAAAGGCTCGGGCGCGGTTCCCAGCCATGCGCGCGCGTGCGGGTTGCGATCAACACAACAACGCTGACGACGACGACGACGCCAGACGCAGAATTTCCCCCCTCCCTCCTCCCCATCTTTCCTCCAAGGTCGTGATTTCTAGTAAATACGAGATAAACCCTTCCCCCCCCCCCGCGTCTGTACTGTGGACTCTGCGAGGTGTCCACGCAGTGATCACGGCATCTTCCTCCTGGCGTCTTACCGGGCACTGTCCCAAGGTCGCAGTCTGCGGTTGAGAAGCTTCGCTGGCTGCTGCCGACCGCACGCAGCGTGTTGGTGCTTATCAGTGGATTCGGTGTCGTCGTGCATCCTTCAACAGCCTTTCTTAGCTGCTATGCGCCAAGTCGGTTGGAGGGTTAAATCGGGTCGGCCTTGGTTGAATTCCTTCCCTAGCCATTCGTTCAAAGATTCTCAGTCGCTCCCAACTTCCACAAATGTTCGTTGTAGCCTCCAGCCTCTGGCGGTAATTGCAACCCCTATTAAACGTCTATTTTACTGGAGACTACTCAAATAACTGTGGTGCCATCACCAACGATCATCCATGCACGCATCCCCGTTCCTGGAGGATGTACCGTCGCATCGCCGAAAATTGAAACAAGTCTCTGCTATCCAGTCACACTAGAGCCGCATCCTGAAGGAATGGAACCATCTAAATAGATCGCATGAGAACCGCCGTGTTCTAAATCGTTTTATAACGAGCCTTGGTATTGGCCCGCAGTCTATCTGCGTATGCCTCGTTGCATACGTTTGGTTGTCTACCAAAAGCAGCACCAAACCAATATTTTTTTTAATCTTACAAATCCTCTTATAAAGGCCGCTCTGCACAGAAAACGAATGACCCATTATACGTATATCCCGTCCCAGACATTTCATTCCAGCTCCGGCTTGCTTCGAGAAACAGCTCAAAGTTGCCACAAAACACAAGCACCACTAACGCCCAAATTGACAAACCCTCAAGTCATGATACTCGTTGCTCAGCACTCTAGCCAGTCGAGGAACTGGGGAGTAAAATAGCTGACCACAATGGTAGCTCCAGCACGCAGGATTCCCTCGGTCGACTCGAAAGCCATGGCCTTGAGCTCGAAAACACCCGCCTTGGCGCCAGCGTGGATCATGGCGAACTCGCCGCTGACCTGGTAGGCGGCGACGGGCAGGTCCTTGCCAAGATCCTTGGCGTCACTGATAATGTCCAAGTACTGGCTGGCGGGCTTGACCATGATGATGTCGGCACCTTCGTTGATGTCACGGACAATGGCTCGTCGCGCCAGACCACGGCCACCGGGAGGGAGCTGGTAGCATTTGCGGTCGCCAAATGAAGGAGAAGAGCCGGCCGCATCGCGGAAGGGCCCGTACAAGCAACCGGAAAACTTGGCAGAGTACGACATCAGGACAACTCGGTGGGCAATGCCCTCCTCAATCAGCTTGAGCTTAATACCGCGGATGCGGCCGTCGTTCATGTCTGAGGGCGCGACGCAGTGAGCACCGGCCTTGGCATATGCGATGGCGACATCGGAGATGCGGTCCACAGACAGTTGGTTGTTCAGGCTCCCATCGTCACGGAGAATACCGCAGTGACCGTGGGAGGTGTATTCGCAGAGACAAACGTCGGTGCAGATGAAGAGCTGGGGGAATCGGCGGCGGATAAGCTGGATGGCCTGGATGACGGGCCCGGAAGGGTCGTCAGCAGCGGTGCCCAGGGCGTCCTTGCAACCAGGCCTCATGGGCACGCCAAAGAGCATGACGGATCGGAGGCCCTTGTGGACGAGGGGCTCGAGGAACGACACCAATCGGCTGACGCTCAACTGGTGCTGGCCGGGAAGAGAAGGAACGAGAATCATGTCGTCGTCGCCGTCGGTAACGAAAATGGGGTAGATGAGCATCGACTAGAACAGGCGGCCGTTAGCAATACGTTTGACCCGCCACGTCTCGGGTTTCGGAACGTACCTTGGTCAGCTGTCGCTCGGCCTGCCAGGAGCGGGCGAGGGGATGAAAGTAGCCGCCATGGAGCTGGCTGGAGATGTCGCCGGCAATGCTGACGCTGGTGGCCGAGGTGCTGGCGTAGGACATGGCCCGGGAAATGTGCGAGGTTCGGTCGTCGAGGGTGGAGACGGAGGAGCGCGGGCCAGGAATCTGGGGGCGCCGGGCAGCGGCATTGGAGTCGCGCAGACTGAGGTCCTGGACGAGGCTGGAGAAAGACATGGTCGCGGGGTCGGGCGGGTGCGGCTGGAGAAGAATTGAGACGGATTGATTGTTGAGAGAGACGAAGTCGGCGGAAGAGGGATTGGGGAGCGAGGGCACTATGAGGAGGAGGAGGAGGAGGAGGAGGAGGAGGAGGAGCAGGGTGGCCAAAAATTCGGAGGGGATCCTTGTGAAGAGCGGAACCGCCCGGGTCTCGAACGGGTGGGCAGCGGTGACCTTGGAGGGCAGTACGAAACGCGGTGCGTAGGAGGAAAGCGCAGCGAAACGGGTGGAGGCGAGGCTTGGGAGGATGAAAGATGAAGTAAAGAAAAGAAAAAGAGGAAGATGAACACGTGGAGCAGGAAAGAAATTCTTCTTTATGACGAAAAGGAACAAGAGAATTGGCTGCAAGTCGGCCGCAGCAGGGTCTCCCTCTTCGGGACGGCAGATGCCTTTTGCCAATGAGCGAGTTATCATAGGCACAGCCAGCCAGTGCGCCCTCCGCGGAGGAGCCAGCACCCGGGACCGAGTTCGGTCAACCTCGGAATGCGGAATGGATTGCCCACCCAGGAGCGCCAAGTGAGTCCGCGGCCAGTGAGGTGCCGCCGCGCCCGGCCGCTGAAAACTCGCCCTCTGCACGCCAGCCAATCGCGGGCCCTGATTTTCCAATTTGGGTGTGGTCGTGTGTCCGTCCCCGCTCGCCTCTCCGCCTTTCGCTAACCTGTCTGTCTCTCCCTTCCCTGCTCAGCGCCCCCCCGTCAGTGTTTCTCAGCGGCCGGAGTCCCCTAATAAAACCTCAGTGGCTCCCCCAGGTGCCGTCTGCCGTCCATTCCATTTCCACCCGCCGTTTCCTTCACCGTCGGCCGTCGCCATCCATCCATTCTTCCCGGCCGAGTTGCCGGTCACCGGACTGCACGGCTCCAACGCCTTCCGGCGGAAAGAGGGGTTGGTTTGGGGCGCCTTCTTGCACGTGAGTTGTAGGTTGGCGGATCGGCGCTTTTCGCCACCCTACCTCTCCTTCAATGGTCATCTCCAAACGGCGTCCGGTTCGGTTTGCCATGTTGAGATACTTTACCCCAGTCAATCGCCCCTGTCCGTATGTACGACGTGATGCGTGCGTTCCGAAAGATACAAGGGAGGCCAGGAAGGTTCAAACCCAAACCCACTCAGAACTTTGTTTCTCCGGCAATTTGCCCATCGCTTATCCTCATCAACGGGCTGGACACGGAGTCCGTCAGATCTGATAAGCTTAGTCAAAGGGAATTTGGGGATGAATGCAATATGCGTTTCGAGCGAGAGAATCCTGACTAGAGTAAGAGCTAAGATTCCAGATAGATCAGTTCCACTAGGTAGAGATGTAAGAAAGGCTCCCATTAGCGTAGTCTAGTGGAGGTATTAGTTTCTACTCGACCAGGCCGATCGGGAGCGTTAAAGAGTGTATAACTGCACCTATGCAGCTTAGCCAAGTTGCCAAGTTAGTCGCCCGCTTCTAGGAGAACCTAACATGCCTAGCACTCTTCGGACCAAGGCGGCGCAATAGACAAGTTCTCTCATCGCGTCCTCACCAATCCGTAATTGTTCTATCGTCTAATACACATACTCACTACAACTCGCTTCCCAAGATGCCAATCATCTCCAGCTATCTTCTCGCTGAATCTTGCCTTCTGATTGCGCGTAGCAATGCTTAGCCGTATGTAAATAGACTGAGACCCTCGGTGGTAGACAGGACACGAGGTTCGGAATCTTTGTATTCTTTCCCTTTCGTGGTTTTTTCCCCTCTACATTCGACTTTCTTTTCGAACCTACTTTCAACGACTCTCGACAATTTCTTCGGCGGACTTCGTGGCGATACTCGCAACCATCCTCCCAATACTACTATCCTCATTACTACACCTATCTATTGGTGGTTCCTTGACATCTAACTCCCTTCTAGTTTTCGACATGACATGTTTGCTCTTGATGCGAGGTTATGTGATGGCATTTATCTCCATTGCCTTTTCCCATCCTAGGTCCTTAATAGCATTCTTTACTTGGCCTCATTTTCAGGCTCTGGCTCATCACTCTCAGCATCCCCCCCTGGCGCCTCTGGAGCTTCGTCTCCTGGTTCATCTTCCGGTCCATCATCCGGCTCGTCTTCCATTTCCCCCGCTGGTCCCGGTGGCTTCGGCTTCTTCGACGACTTGTGTCTCGGCTGCCCAAGGATTCGTCTCGCTCTCTTCCGGTCCAGCGCAGCCCAGGCCTTGTGCCGGGCTCTTCTCTCCTCCTCGCCCTTCTTCTTGGCATCCTTGACGCCGAACAGTGTCTTCACAAAAGGCTCGATCCCAAAGTGCAAGTCCTGCTTGCGTCTTTCATGGTTCATGATGGGTTTTGGACTTGGGGATCGCTCACTTTCTGTTACAGTTTCTTTGCCTTTGCCGTGGTGGCTGCTACGATGGTGGTGATGATGGTGATGATGGTGGTGGTGGTGGTGCTTCTTTTCACGTTGGCTTTCGGGGTCCTTGTCATGATGACCCATACTATCTGCTTAATTCAGGCGTTGTAGTATTTCAGAGTCTGGTAATAATGGTAATAATAATAATGTGACAGGGGAATGAGTTGATAGTTCAATTGTCGGGAAGCGCCTTTCTGGTCAACTTTGCTCGCAAATATAGACAGCGATATGGTCGTGATTCACTCATCAAACTGCTTCTGAAGACGCATTCACTCACATGCTCTGACCTGTCTGTCGTACGAAGTCATCATCCAGTCCGATTTCTATTTGAGCAACTCTAGGAAATGGTGGTACACAATCAATGTACAACTAAGGAACACACACACGTCAAAGACGTCTCTCGTCAGGCTCATTTTAGACACCCCTTAGTACCGAGTTATCCCTCTTCTCCATTGGCTTGTATCGTTCCTTTAGGGCATCCTCCACACTCTGATTCACTTGGACTTCAGGCTTCTCGAAGCGCTGGTTGAGGGCCATCTGCACGGGACTCAGGGTTGGCACGGCGCCGCCCTCCAGCTCGTTGACAATGTCCTTGCCGTTCTCCAACGTCGCGGCAATGGCCTCCTTGCCCTTGGCCTTGGCCGTCTCGAAGGCTCCCTGGGCAGCAGCCGCCACCTGGGATCCCCCCTCCTTCACCAAGGGCACAATCTTATTCTGTGCCTGGCTCACACGTTCGGAAGCGTTAGCGGGTGCGTTGCCCAGCAGTCGTGATGCGCTGTCCTCCAGGTCCTCTCGCACGCGGACCCAGTCGGTGCGCTGCACCCACCGCACAGCGTTCTCAATCTCGTGGTTCCATCGATCCTTGGCGACTTCGACGGCCGTCGAGCGCTGGGCAGCCGCGACTTCGGACCGCGTAGGGGGCGGTAGCGGGGGGAAGGGGTCGACGAGGCCCTGCAGTACGAGGGCTTGTGAGCGGAGGACCTGGCCCTGTTGTTCGCGGGTGCGCTGGTGGGCGAGGACTGAGAGGTAGGCGAGGGAAAGGGTGAGCGTGACACCGCCGGTCTATCAGAAGAAGAGCAAGAGTCAGTAAGCAAGCCGACGAGACCAGGTGGACAGGCTCGAGAGAAAGGGAATGCGCACAAAACCCGTGGTGAAGCCCATAGCTGGAGCTTGCCCGGTCGGCCGAGGGTGAGGTAATTTGCGGGTGTTGCGTGTCGGCAGAAGCCCAATTCGAAAACGACCGTCGGGAATTAAACTAGATGCAACGTCTCATAGCGCGCGCAAGCTCCAATGGCTCCCGAATCGCGGGTAAAATGGTCGTCGGGGACGGTTTGTTGCCGGATTGTCGTTGCGGCGGGTGGTGGGTTGACGTAGCGCAGAGCCTCTTTTTTGCTCGGCACGGCAGAGGAAACATCCCGGCTCCGCGCCAAGCCAAAAAATTCCAAACCACCAAAAAGACCGTATCTCCGGATCCGAAACGACCACGAAACAGCCGCCCGACGCCGACGACAAACGACGACAACGACGACAGCGCCGTTCACCCTTTGCCGCGCCCGCCCCGACCTCTCCCTTTCCCGCAGTCGCCCGCCGCCGCGCAGTCACCGCAACAATGGCCGGCGGTCTCGTCCAGTACCGGCATCTCAGCCGCAACTCGTCGGCGCGCATGGCCTTGCTGCGTGGTCTCGTCACCCAGCTTGTCCAATACGAGCATATCCAGACCACCTACGCCAAGGCCAAGGAGACGCAGCGCATGGCCGAGAAGCTCATCACTCTAGCAAAGCGCGACAACGAGCCATGCAGGCGATCAGCACAGGGAATTCTCTACGTATGTAGCCTCAGTCGGTGGTGGATGTTGAGCGACACAGGACCGAATTGCATGGCTTTCACAGCACAATTCAGGCACCACAGGATCAGAAAAGGACCACGCTGACTGAACGGAACCTCTTCCGTGGCAGACACCTCACGTCCTCATGCCCAAGCTCTTCGGCGAGCTCCGACAGCGATATCTACCCCGCGAAGGCGGCTACACCCGCGTCGTCCGCACCGAATCCAAGAACACATACGACCAGGGCGAGAGCGCCATCCTCGAGCTCGTCGACGGCCCCAAGGACTCGCGGTTCATGATGACGGCCAAAACCGTCGCCCGCGACCGCATGCTCGGCCACGACCACACCCCCGTCACCCGCATCAACATCAAGAAGGTGACGCAGTTCCGCGGCCAGGAACCCTTCGAGGCCATGGTGCAGAAGTTCATCAGCCTACACGCCGAAAAGGAGGGCAAGGCCGCCGCAATGGAGGAGGACACGCCCGCTCAGAGGGAAGCCGAGAAGAAGGCCGCCGAGGAGGAGGAGAAGAGCAGGAAAACCACGAATAAGTTGGCGGATCAGATTCCCGTCGTCACCGTTATTTAATGAGCAAGTCCAAGGGAACATGGAAACGAAAGAACTCGCAACAAAACCGAGGTGTATCATTAGATGGATGGGCAGGATGACTACATGTACAAGAGCTGTACCAATTATACCATGACACATTCACTCCTGCTGGCACCTTCTCTGTCCGCCTTTGCGTAGTATATTTAAAGAGACATGAGTAAAGTGACAGTTAGCTTTTATGTTCCGTCCCGTGCTATGTGTTTCAAGATTCCAGTCATGCAAATCCCACCTGACCAGTTTTCCCATCAAACAAATAAGTAGTTGCCGTCTATATAAACTCAAAGGTATCACCGCGCTCCTGTATCATCTTGCCCACCCTCTTGGAGCCCACAATCCGCTCCAGTTTCATAACATCGTACTTGGAGAAGATAACTCTCACATTCCCCTGACCCGGTTCGATCTTCAAGTCGCGCTCGCTTTTACTCAAGAACCCGCCCGCAATCTCGTTGTAGAAGAGGTGATTGTCAGGAAGTCCGTAGAAAATGACCCGCTTCACACCCTGGAACTGATATCGACGGAAGTGGTGCGCTCGCTCTGTGTAGAGCAAAAGACGGTGCCGGCCATTCAGGAAGTGAGAGCGTGCACGGGATGCCTCAGGAACGTCCGCATACTCGGAGATGGCGCCGAAGGTGATGTCGTTGACAGCTGCGGAGTTGGCAAAGTAGTTGCGCACACGAACGAAATCGAGATATGAGGGAATGAAGATAAGAGTGCCGCTGGCGTCCTTCGCCCGCTTGACAAGAGATGGGACAATGGCAGAGGTAAAGTACTCAAATCTGGCATCGGGATCCTTGTCAAGCAAAGGAGACTGGTATCGAGAAAAGCTTTGCTTTGCTTTCACCCCCAGCTGTTGCAGCGTACCAGGGTACTCTGGTTGAAGTCGAACCTTGCCAGCCCAGTTGTGGCAGTGAAGTCTCTGCAGCTCAGACAACTCGGGAGTGTTAAAGGCGGACAGGATGATGGTCTGCCTGAAATACTTTGCCCAGTCTTCCAGGTACCAGTTGCGGGCTCGGCTGAAGTCGCAGCCATGGGCATCCTTGGGCTGCAGGTTTAAGTGCTCAAAGATAAACTCGACGTGCTCCCAATTCTGCATCAGAAGGGCATCAGCCTGGTCAACGATGACCATCTCAATAGAACTAAGGAAGTCAAAGTCAAGCTTCTTTTCCTCCTCCGAACCGATGGCCATTCGTAGACCCAGGGGGCTGACAAAGAGGATATCCGAGTTGTAAAACTGCGCGAAGTACTTGATGGTCTTTCGCGTGAACTTCATGCCAAGACGAAACATATCATCGTCGTTGCCTTCAAAGAGCTCCCGGAAGTCGGCGGGTCTGTCGTCTCCAAACTTGGCGTCTCTGTCGAAGTAGCTTTCATCAAAGCGCTTGCGGTTTTCTTGCTGGTCTGGTTCGCACAAGTCCCTGATGATGTTGATGATCTGGAAGCACGAATTACGAGTTGGTACAAGGAAGAGAACCTTGGGCCGGGTGAAGCCCTGATCCCGAAGCTCCAAGTCGGCGTTTTCTCCTCCCTTAGCTAGCTTGTAGTTATCCTTGATGACTCGGTCTCGTGTCCTGGTCAAAGTCAGGGGCATGGACCGGGAATAGGTCAGGTGATTGACTTACTTGAAGACGTGGTTTACAGCGTGGAGGCAAGTCAACTGCCTCAACTGCTCCGCGTTTCGGACAGTGCGATCACAGTGAAGCACATCACGATAGTCAAACACCAACGGGCTAAAGTCTCGGTGAACTGCCTCGAACGACCCGATCTTGCGAGAAGCGGTTTCCTTCAGCTTCAGCTTCAGATTGAGGTCATCGAGTCCTGACACGGGCTTCGGAAGCTCAGACCCGGCATCGAAGTTGGGATACGTGATGGTGGCTCTCCACGACGGCGTTAACGCGCGCTTTGTCGCCCACTCATTATTTTGGATGGCTTTGACCCGTTTTGCGACAAGATCGTCATCGGGATGGGCAAAGTGCAGGTCGAAGGGGTCTGTCACTTCGTCTTCATCCTCCGAGTCTTCCTCTGGTTGTTCTTCGAGTCCAGCATCTGCATCATCCTCTGGCTCCTCATCGACGCGGTCGACATCCTTGTCGCCAGACGCTTCGTCAGAAGAACCAGCGTCTCCTCGCGGCGAAGATGCTCGATGGTCTAATTTCCGTCGCTTGGCATTGGGGGCACTGCTATCTTCGAAGCTTTGAAGAAGGGCCATGTATGGGCGGGCGGCGGCCTTGTCGTCTTCCTCGTCCTCATCCTCGTTCTCGGAGTCGACATCCTCCATGGCATCGTCCTCGGCATCGGAATCATCTTCAGATCCGGAGCTACCTGACCTGCAAGAACAAAGGTAAGTATTGTGTAGAAGGAAAGATGCTAGATTAGAGGAAGAATCTCCGGGAATCCTACTCCTCGTTGTCTGCAAGTCGAGTTCCATCGAATCGTCGGTTGGGTCCAAAACGGCTGGTGACTTTCCCTCGTCCACCTCTGCCACCTCTGCTGCCGCCTCGACCTCCCCGTCCTCCACGGCCTCCCATTCCTCCACGACTTTGGGAGCCTCGCCCCCTGGAGCCGCCTCCTCTACCGCGAGGTGCCATTCGATTCAATTCGTAATTTGGAATAACCTCGAAACAAAAAGCAGTTTGTTCTTGGCGATGTAGTGGTTCTTGTCTCGTCTCGCCGGGGTCGTTGGAAAAAAAAGTTGCAGCGTTCAGGCTCAGCCTTGCAGAGTCAAGCCACAGGTTGGTGGGGTTTCGGCTGGTTGCGCCACGCTTTGGCAGGTTCCGGTGGGCTGTCGGGCTTATCAGCTAATCTTAGTGCGCACAACCCCAGGCGGTCCCGCCAACGGCAAATCACACAAAATCGGCGGCGAAAATTGGCGGAACAGCATCGCGAAGACGCCTCGAGAAGTGGTCCCTCTTTTCTCCCCCCCCCCTTCCCGCTGCCGCATTTCTCGCCTGAACCACCTTTTTGCTCTGCCTCTTTTTCTTTGCTCGCCTCTCCCTCCCAGCTTGTACGCGACAATCCCCCCCTCAGTCCTGCCCAGCATGGCTGCCCTTACCGAGAGCTTCATCCATCTGGCCCGCCCTTTGGCGCCGAACACCGTCGGGCTCCAGACTAACCTTGCCCCGCTCGCCGTCAACATCCAGCCTCAGGTACGTTGCGGTCCCTTTGTTTCTCTCCTCGAAGAAAAAGAGGCTTGCAAATAGAAATCTTCCGCCACACCACCAAAAGATACACCGTCCCACCTCAGTTGAGCCGTCCCTTACCCCGTCTTTAGGCCGTCCTCTCCATCCTCGACCACGCCGTCCGACGAGACATCCGAGACACCCAGTCCACCCGAGTCATCGGCGCCCTCGTTGGCACCCGCTCCGAAGATGGCACTGAAGTCGAGGTCCGTTCCTGCTTCGCCATCCCCCACACCGAGGAGGAGGACCAGGTCGAGGTCGATGTCGAGTACCAGAAGAACATGCTGGCCCTGACCCTCAAGGCCAACCCCCGCGAGGCCCTGCTCGGCTGGTACACTACTTCCCACGAGCTCAACAGCTTCAGCGCCCTTATCCAGAACTTCTTCGGAAGCCCCGACACCGGCACTTTCCCCCACCCTGCCGTTCACATGACCATCTCCACCGAGCCCGGCGAGGACATCCAGACCCGATGCTACATCAGCGCCCCCGTCGCCGTCAACGCCGAGCGGGCCGCCGAGAGCTGCATGTTCATCCAAGTCCCTCACAAGGTCCTCTACGGCGACGCTGACCGAAGTGCCCTCGAGACCATCGCCAGCGCAAAGGAATCCGAGTCGAGGACGGCACCCCTGGTGTCCGACATCGAGGGTCTTGGCCGATCCATCGAACAGACCATCAACCTGCTAGACCGCGCCAGCGAGTGGATCAACGGCGTCCTGGATGAGGATGAGGAGCCCAACAACGCCATCGGCCAGTACCTCATCAACGCCCTGTCCCTGGCCCCCAAGGTCGACCCCTCCCAGATTGAGAGCGACTTCAACAACCACATCCAGGATGTTCTAATGGTTAGTTACCTGGCGAACACCATCCGCACCCAGATCGACCTGTCTCAGCGACTGGCTGTTGCCAACCTGTCCACCCCCGAGAAGGACGGCGAGGGCAAGACCGACGAGAAGGGTGGCAACCAGCGAGGAGGAAGAGGTGGTGGTCGAGGAGGCCGAGGTGGCCGAGGCGGCGGTCAACGGGGAGAGCCTCGGGAACCCCGAGAGCCTCGTGAGCCCCGCGAGCCTGCAGAGTAAGGGGACTGAAGCTTTTCATGAGGATAGGCCAGGTAGAAAGGGAATCCCAACAATAGAAAAGTTGGGGATAAATCCCTGGGAGGCATGTGAGAATGAGAATGAGGCATGGGTATTGTGTTACAATAAAATCATGGCGTTGTGGTAGGCTCAAGAATTCTGGCACTCCAAGCCATAGATATGAATTCAATCGTCACATAAAAATCTCATAACCGGAATAGGAAAGAAAGGGGAATTACGTCACAATTATATTGACTCATCTAGTAAATAGGCTTCGGCCTGTGAAATTCATATCATCCATCCTGTCCACCGATAACGCCAAGATGCTAATTATGCCGTGTACGCCTGCTTAAGGCTGTCTGTTTGCCCTCAACATCGTTGTATGCTTACTTAAAATCCAGTGGCCGGCTTCTGCGGCAGGGTTGCCGGGTTGCCGTACGTTGGAAGGTGAGTGAAGGGATGACTAGGCCCTTGTGCGACGTTAGGACGATTCGGGATATGCGCCGGGAGAATATGGGGTAAAGTTTGGGCCGCCATGTGCTGGGGGTTTTGTAGCATTGGGGGTGGCCCATGGGGGATATGGGCAATGGTGACGTGTTGCGGGTGCGGAGAGTGGTATGCTGGCATAGAATTGCTAGATCCTTGCCGGGCCATGCCATATCCACCTCCATAAGGCTGCGGCATCGTCTGCTGATAGCCTGGATATGCCAGGTGAGGCGATCCAACCTGAGGACTGCCATGATGAGAACCCGGCGCAGTGAAGGGGGGCTGAGGAGGTTGCACTGGTGCCATGCCGTTTCCGCCAGGCACAAACGACTGCGTCTTGGGGTTGAAGGCGTGATTTCGGTTGTAGCTGCCCGGGATGGGATGTTGGCTCTTAGGATCATGCGGATTGATGTTCGACGGGAGTTGTCCAAATGCATATGGAACCCCCATGTGTCCCTGGGGGCCAGCGGGAGGTCCTGGTGGTCCCGGAGGCCCAGGGGGTCCTGAAGGTCCAGCTAAAGCGCCGACGGGAGGGCCAACAGGAGGTCCGACAGGAGGTCCAGCCAGAGAACCAGCGGGAGGTCCAACGGGAGCAGAACCCCTCGCCTGGTACTGGGCGGGGGTGTAACCTGGTTGCCAGGTTTGCTGTGGAGCAGCTGGGGGAGCTGGCGCGCCGTATGCTGCCATAGGGCTCCCGCCGACTGGATACCGTGGCTGAGTAGGTTGGTGTTGATACTACAGAACATCGTTAACATTTCGACGAGACTAGAGGTGTTATGGGATTCTTACAGGAGGTATCGAGTATTGAGGGTACGCCTGATTCGGCATCAAACCAGGCTGCATGTTAGAATATGCCGGGGGTTGCTGAGCGTAAACTGGAGTAATCTGCCCTTGGAAAGCGGGGGACGGGGCCTGGGTGTTGTATTGGGGATTCGGCGGCGGAACATATTGGGGCTGCGGTACCCAAGTCTGCTGCTGAGGGCCCCAGTACGGCGTGTATTGATTCCGAGAGTCAAAGCTGTCCGAATCGTCGCGCCTCTGTTTTCCGCCCTTCCCTCTCTTGCCCAAGTTCGACTTGTCTTTGGCGGACGTGGAGCTGGTCCTGGACACTCCGTTGTCGCCATCGGTTTCTAGACATTACGAGTTAGTCTCTCGGCAATATGCTCGGCTGTTGGGGCACTTGCCAATTACGCTCTCCTCCGAACTGCCAAAGATGCGCTCTCGCGCCAGCTTGTACATTTCTTCGCGTTCTTCTCTGGTCAATCTGAGATTGATAAGCATTTTCGTTTCATCAGTTGAACAAGGTTAAGGTCAACGTACTTCTGGCTGGCCAAAGTCGGCTTGAGTCCGTCACTTCCATTTTCGGACGTTGCCTTTGACTGACTGGCGCTGAGACCGCCCTCGCTATCCTCTCCACGACGCATGATCTTCCTTGGCAGAACAGCAGGGGGCGGTGTACAGCTGCTAGAGACCTCTGGAATTGGGTTGATGAGGGCCAACGAAGCTGGGACTCGGCAAAATGGTGTCCTAAAAATGCGAACTGATCCGACGTTAGGCTCATACGAATGTGTCATGTGGTAATAGTCGGCCAGCTTGTGAGTCAACATCCTGCAGAACGAGTTGGACGGCGGGAGGTCCATGTATGGTTCCCTAGTAATAGGTGAGCAATTGTTTGGCAGGAGCTGGGTATGTAGCATACTTAGAATCCTGGACAAAGTCGATGAGCTCATTTTCTAGCCGCAGGAGGAACAACCTGTCCTTCGGGGAGGCCATGGCTTCAAGGAGCTTCTCGTCTGGCGCCTGTCGATAGATGACATTCAGGGCATCTGAAGCACCTCCGACCAAAGGCAACGCGGGGTTCACACCAGGAGGCTGCTCAGAAGATGAGCTTTGAGGGGTAAGGACCCCTAGAGCTGCAGAGCCTGGCACAATTTGCGGTAGCCTGCGTTCAGGGATATCGCCGAGCGGAATACCTCGACCTCTCGCCGCAACGTCTGAACCCATTCTGGAAACGGCGGCAAGTGATCCACGGATCGAAAAAGTGTCGTCGTCGTCTGCTGCGGCCTTGACACTGGCACTGTCATCAGGCCGAAGAGACTCCTTCTCATCTAATGCGAAAGTCGTGCCCGAGGTATTGCTCTTTCCGTCCAAACTAGGAGGTTTGGTGCCTAGTTCGGAGCTCGAATCGGCCCTCTGAGAATCATCCGACCCACTGTCCCTACCAACCGCGATATTCGTCCTCTCTGTAGACAGTGGGCCGCCTCCATTGACCACAAGGCTTGGAGCTTTCGAACCAAGGCTCAGATCGTTCAGGGAGTCGGCAACGTTATCCACCGTAATGCTCCGTTCAGCCAACCTCGAGGTACTCCTGGGCTGCGATGAGACGATTTGGGGAGGTGGCAGCTTTGCCGACCCGCCATTGGCAATGACGGGCCCCGTCGACACAGGATGCGTAGTGAGACCCATGGGGTGCTCTTTGGACGGGATGGCGACGCGGCGTACGGAAGGCGTTGGCGCGGTGTCTTTCGAAATAGATGCAGCAACCTAGATGAAGAGAAAAGGTCAACAATGTGCTAAGGAGGTGAGGTGTCATATTCCAAACATGAGAAAGCGGGATCTTTGAGGACGGAATGTCAACTACCTTTGCAAACGAGGGCTTTGAGAGATCAGGAGACAGGTGGGCCGTGGCCATGATGGACAGCGAATGGGTTGGAAAACCAACGACACAGACAGTCGATGAGGAGCAGGGTATTCAGACAGAGAACTGATGCTTCCGAAGGCCAAGACGATATGAGGCTGTAATTGCGGTTGCAGTGGCAGCGGCGGCGGCGGCTAGAGCTGCGGCGGTGACGACAAAGCGGCAGGGCTAGAAAGGACAGGATCGTAAATCAAGAAGCGGAATCGATGGAGGCGGACCAGCAGAAAGAAAACGGAGTACCGGTGCTCATCGTCGTGACGGAAAGGTCATTGTTCTCCGGCTAACGGGGTGCTTCTGTAGGACGACGAAGGGAGCCCCGTGTTGGTCTGGACGTCTGTCTGCTTGCTCGTGCTGCTGTCTGGAAGACTGGCCTGGTTGCCGGGTGGTGGGTGCTGAGACGGGGGATTTTCAGGTCGGGGGTCGAGAGGGGAGAGACTGTTCCTAGACCTGTGGCGCGCGGGTCAGAAGACGGGCGGACGGGAGAGGGTGTCGATGTGCGCGCAAACGAAAGACAAAAAGCGACACGGAAACGACGATGAGAGACGGGGGGGCGCACGAGGAGGCCAGGGCGATGACGGAGGATTGGAGGGGGAGCGCGGGCGACGAGGTTGTCGTTGTCACAAGGACTGGTTGTGGACGGTGGAGGGCCCAGCAGGTAGAGGGGGGTGCGGGAAGAAAATTACGGGCGGAATTATGGGCGGGACAGGGACAACAGGACGGATACTTACAGTGGAAGAGGGGAAAAAAGGTCCAGCGGGCCGGGCGGTTAGTGAGGTACGAAAGGAATAAAATAGGCCAGCCAAGCTGATTAAAAAAAGAATCGAGTGCTTTGTCCCGTCGTCTTGTCGCTGAGCGGGAAGAGGGGGTTGGACATGCACCAGCCAGGGGGAGGCGAAGGCGCTGCGTTGTTCGGTTCGCTCACAAAGCGGCCATCCAGACCAATAAGACCAATAGGGCGGAAATGATGAAGAAGGAGAAGTATGTTGTCGACGAAGGCGACGATGCGCCTTTGGTGCCTCGCTTTGGAGTTGCGTTGCAGTTCTGCTTACCTACCTCGCGGGACAGTTGCAGCAGTGTCGGTGTCAGCGTGCCCATAGAGCATGCCATCGCCCGACGGACGGCCCAGCTGATCCAGAAACTACCTAGCGCCGGCAGATTCCTCAGCCTCCTCGCCCACCGCCTGTGTGGCGGTGTGCTTAGGTAACTGCGCGGTTGTACCGAAACCGCACCCAATTAATACCCACGCCCGATGGCTACGCGCCGATAGCCTTGCCAGCTCCAGCCTCAGGCCAGGATCCAGGTCCTAGGGTAGGTGAGTTGGTACGAAAGTGAGGCCAACATCTGCGCTGGCAGAGCGCCCAGGCATGCATCTTTCTTTCCATAATTCACCAGGGGTACTAATGCATTCAATTGCCCAAATATTCGTCCCCGTTGGGCAACAACAATATGGGTTGGTCTCCTGATCGCTGAGTAGCTCGGTCTGCCTAGCTGCCTAAGAAGTTACTTAAATGACTTCAAGCCCATGCTCCCGTGTATTTCGTCACGTGATGTCAAGTTTTAGTTAAGCCTCATCAACTCCCGTTCGCCTTGTCGTCGCGTCTCCAAGCCGACACGTGGTGAGCCAGCTGGTGAACTCGCACCTCAACGACAGACAAAGATCGGCTTAGGCTTGCCCAATTACCTAATCGGTTTCTAGCAAGACTCCTCGAACTTATTTGGGGCCTCATCGGCACCTGCTCACCATCCAACGCCAGCACTGCAGGTCTGCATTTTTAGGACTGATCCACTACCCTCACCACGAAATGTTCACTTACAGAGGCCGAGGCGGGCCATCTCGTTCCACGCCCTCAAATGTGCAGTGCCAAAAGTGCCTGAAAAGAGATAAGTACACCAGAACGGTGCGGGTTGTTGTTCTATAATGCTGACCGTCTTAGAACGCCACTACTCATATGAATGCAAGGCATCATCGCAAGATCGCCCATACGTGTCTCGCCCATCTCGGTCCCAGCAGCTCCGGAACCCCAAACTTGTTCCGAAGCTGACGAACGATGCGCCTAACCCTCTGGAGAGGAAGTGAGTCACGGCGAATTGGCCTTTTGCATACTTGTACTAACTGGTCTGCTAGACAAGGAGTTGCCGATGAGCAGCTTGCCAAGGCCGAGTCTGAACGGGCCCGCAAGAGGAAGCGTGAGGAACGCGAAGACGAGCTAATCAATGAGTCGTCTTCGAAACGCCAAAGATCAGTGTCGTCGCACTCTGTATCTACCATCTCGACTGGGGCATCGAGATCGCCGTCGCCTCCTAGGAGACGGACCAGAACCCCCATTCTCCAACAGCGTGAACAGAGTCCTCGTTCGGAGACAAAGCAGGGCGTGCGGGACGGTCGTCGGGACTATAGCAGCAGCCGTAGTCGTAGTCGCAGCCACAGTTCGCAACCCCAACAAGGACGAAGGCGCTCCCTGTCGCGCGACAGCCGTTCCCCGGACCCTGGCGACCGTGAGAAGCTCTACCGGTTTCGCGATGCGGCACTTGGCAATCCGGAGCGCGACGATGCGCCTCCCAGGCGTTCGCGACGTGAGTCGCTGGGATCTAGGGATTCATTCGACTCTCGACGTCATCGTGTCCGTGAGTCGAGGTCACCAGAGCCTCCGGCCAGACAGAGCCACCGGCTGGAGCAGCACAATTCAAGAAGAGGACGTGGCGGAGGCCCGCGTGGACGGAGCGACGGAAATGCGCCCGCTTCGAGAGGCCCGCCGCTGGAGGAGCGCCCGCGAGAGCGAAGCCTGAGTCCTTTCAGTCGGCGGTTAGCCATAACTCAGGCGCAGAACATGGAAGGAAGATAGTTGGGTATCAATGTACACTTAATATCAACCGCGGTACGCGAGGCGCCAGCACGGGAATCCGCTGAAAGAAAATGAAATGCCAACGTACAAGTGAAGCTCTCAAGCATCTAGTGCCGCCTCCTCTTCCCGTTCCCGCTGCTCGTCCTCTTCCTCCTCCCTCTCCCTGACTCTGAGTCCTTCTACCAAAGCCACGCCATCCATGCCCACGGCTTCTCCGTCACCTTGTCCACCCTCCACTGCCTTGGACTTCTCAGCGGCCTTTTGCGCGCCACTGATGCGATCTCGAACCAGCCGCGCGATCGCATTGTCGGTCCGAACGTTCAGCACCTCCATCTTCTTATCCAGTTCTCTTTTCAGGTCCCAATTAGGCTTCTTGGGCTGCAGTTTGAACAGGTCGATCCCCTTGTCGTCCTGCGCCTCCTCGGCGGCTTTTTGCTTGACCTGAGCCTCGAGCTCAGCAGCTTGCTCCTCCAGCGTCTGCTTCTCGAGGCCGAGGGTCGGCGGCGCCTCGAAACCGAGCTTCGGCCCTCGCGTCTCGTGGTCGTAGTTGCGGCCGGACACGTGTAGCCTGGAGACGTCGGGCTCTGCGGGGGGCGACGCGGATCGCTCAGACTCGGGCGCGACGATTTCGTCGGTGGGTTGTTTTCGCTTGAGGTTCTTGAGCTTGGCGAGTCTGGCTTTGCGATCGTCAGAGGCGGCGCCGAGGCCGAGCTGAGAGGAGGACATGACAGGCGATATTTGCGTAGGAGGATCCTCGGAGTAAGTGGCCAGAGGTGTTTCGAGGTGAGGCCTTCGCAGTTGAGAGTTTGGCTGCTCAAGTTTTGGCGGGGTGGAAAACAGAGTTGATGGGACGGAACGAACTCCAGGTTGGATGGATCCTGAATGGGACGCGGCGCGGCAGCAGAGCCGCTGCAGGGCCAGTGGCCACTAAAACATTGGGGGCAAGCCACTAACCCCTGCTAAAATAGTTGAGGCTGTCTCCGTGACCTCCTAGAAATTTACAACTTCAACAGAGATACATATACAACAGCTTCTCAGCCTACTTCAGTTTCCGTGTCGCAGCGAATCACCCCCGATCCTGCCACTGAAGAAATTGTATTGACTCTAGGCCCTGCACCGAAGCCGAGCTGGGAGAATTGCCCCCGGCTCGAATGCATCGCGCCTGTTGCATGAGGCGTGGGCCCTCCATGAGCTTGTCCTGGACACGGCGAGCATCTTCCCTGGGCCTGCGACAAAGCCACACTCGCTTTGGAGCGTTTGCTACGAGACCCTACTATGCTACATCGCCGTTGTTCTCGGAGCCTTCGCAAGTTTCCGGCGAGAAACCCCAGATCTTGACTCAATTGAACATCAAAGATGCATCGGCGCAGCCGCTCACGCCGAGCCCGGCACAATCCGACCCAGAGTCTGGAGCGCCGGAAAACCACAACACTGAAGATGCGCGCAAACCGAAACCAGGCTCAGGAAAAAAGACGGGTAAGAAAGGTCCCAAGAACCCCCCAGGTGCTCGATCCTCCCGACCCAAGAATTCTGGTAAGAGTTCAGAGCAAAGCACCAAGCGCCCTGCGGTGTTGAGTCCTAGCGAAAAGTTCAACTACAACCAATGGGGATATATAAGACACCAACACCCTCCCGAGGAAGTGGTGCCTGCTCGAAGGCGATTCAACTACTGGAAGCGGAAGCTGGATAACATCATGGAACCGAAGAATCCAAGCTCCTGGCCCTGGCGCGACGACGGCAAATGGCTGTTCGAACTCGAGGATGCATCGAGTATGCGCAAGGCATGGGAAGCGCTGGACGTCGAATCCCGAATTGAAACATGGCCGAACGTTATGTTGTCAACGCTCTACAACTGCCCCGAAAAGGCGGTTCAGGTCATCGAGGCGACCTTGGACCCGCTGCCACCAGGCTTTGCTATCTCGGACGCTCTATTCTATCATACGTTGAAGCTCCCAGCAGAGGGTCTAAAGATCTCCGGGGACCAAGGTTCGAAAGCTGACGAGACTGTCGAGCTGGTCACCAAGCTTATTGTTGATCTGCCTCCTAAATACGTCCCGCTGCGCCAGGAGACTCTTGGAGTCCTTGCCACAAAGCTGCCTGTTGATCATGCAGCGGAGGTGTATCATGTTCTTAAACAGGCTGGCATGAGCCTGCATCGGAACACCCTTTTACACTACGCCAGCGCTATGGCTAAGAGTCACTCTCACAAGGAAAAGGCATACGGCATCTTAAGAGACATGGCCAGGGACAAGGTCAACCTGAACAATCCCGTCGTTGCTAGTGTTATCACGACATTGCTGCATTCTAAACAAACGGGAGACGGTTGGTCCAATTCGGAAGAGAGCTTGTTCTCACCCCAACGAGCCATGGAGTTCTTCCTAGAGAACGGGTATTCCCCCAATCTCGTCAGCTTCACCGCTCTAGTCGACTCCCTCTGCAAGCAGGGAGACATTACGGAGGCAATCCGGCTTCCGCTCCTACTCGCCGAGAATGGCGCCGATCTCGACGAGCGCTGTTACACGACAGTCTTCAGGGGAGCCAAGAATAGCATGAAAGCCTCCAACGTGCGCCAAGCCCTCGAGGTGGCCAAGGCGGCAAAAGCCCCTTACGTCGATGTGCTCAACAACACCCTTCACAGCATTTTCTACTTTGCGGAGATAGAGTGCCGCGATAAAAAGTACCAGGCGCCGTGGGTTCTGCCCCTCTTCACGCCGATGCTTTCCATATACGCAAAGAAGTTTGACTTGCAGCCGTTGCAATGGCTGGTGCCAGACACCTTGCCATTGATCCTCGAGCAAGGCAGCGAGGACGGCCCGGAGAAGTTCAGGTCCGGTCCTCCGAGGGAATGGGAATTCAAACACACCATCATACCAGTCGTCAACGAGTTCTTCGAGTCGGGCGACGGGCCCCAGCAAACCCCGAACTCGACGACTCTGGCCATTATGCTGCGTGCGTACATCAAAAGCCTCAACAATCCGTACGACATTATGACATTCTACACCTTCTTCAAGAGCCGATTGGAGGAGCCCGATGCGGGGCACAATTGGGCAGCTGAGATGGTCAAGGAGCAAGGGAGCATAATTCACGACACCCTTATCCTGGCCATGCTGGAGCGCAAGTCGCTGCTGCGGCCGGCGCTGCAGGTCTTTGGCGATATGCTCCGGGACACGATGAGGCCAAAAGCAAAAGAATATGCCAAGGAAGAGCTAGCGACGGCGGATGCGCCTCCAGTACATCCGGCGCCTGGCCTCTTCACGTTTAGCATCTTGATCCACGGCTTAATGATGCGGAGCGAGAAGATGCTGGCGGAGCAGGTCCTGCAGGTGATGCGGGAACACAATCTAGAGCCCAACCTCGTGACCTGGAACACGTTGGCCAAGGGCTACGCGTCAATGCAGAACCTGTCTCAGACAGTGGGTACGCTGCAAGACCTGGAGGCTGCGGGCTTCAAGCCAGACGTACACACGTTTAGGGCCTTTTCCCGGCTAAAGGACCAGACGCGAGCTCTGCAGACGATGGAGAGGATCATTGACACGAACAAGAAGCGGCTGGAGCAGGACCAGGCGGTGTAATGATGCTGGAGCAAGTCCGCATACGGATCACTCCGTAACTTAACGTTAGGCCCCAAAAGGCGTTGTCCAGGACGGCTGAGCGAGGTGGCGTCCTGTAAATATTACACATCACACGGCATATGCCGGCACCGTACGAGGGCACAGCAAGTGCATTACACCATGGAACGGACGGGCTTTGCTCGACGAGACTCACACGGTGAAGATGCGAACGCTGTGCTGTATTCGAAGCTGACTTGAGGCCTACACCGAGACCTGCCTGTTCCGGCTGCTCGGGACCAAGCCTGGATGGCTTATTGAGAATGCTACGGCAGACTCTATTTGGCCAAATGGCGCCTCGCAGCCAACACACAAACTCGCCGAAGTCACCGCCATCAACCGCCCAACAACCAAAGCTTCCCCGCATTCGGCCGCTTGTGTGCTGCCTTGACGGCCAAGGGCTCGAGTCTCCTGGTGGCGTTCCCGTTGGATTAATAAACCGTGGCCCTCGGGTTTCCCAGAACCGGCCTCAAGCTGAACCCCCTTGCCTGCGACCGCGTCACTAACAAGCTTCAGCCCTGATTGGCCAAGCCTTCTCATTGTCTATGTTTCCCGTCTTTGTTGGACCAGGGTTGTCGGGGTTCTTTCTCGCCCGCACATTTGCACCTTTTGGCAAGACGTCTGGTCGCCGCTGATTCCAACAAAGGCCGACAGGAAGACCTCGTCGTTATCCCTCGACGACCCTTCCGCCCAGCTGTAAAAGGCCGCCCCGAGTGTCCCTGGTTCCGAAGCGCCTCTCAGTGCTAGCTTTGCCAGTTGTCTAAGCCGCCAATCCGGCCAATTACCCGATCCGGGCACCCGCGGTCGCTTGTTCCATCCGCCATGCCGCCCGGCCCGGAGCTCGCGGCCTTCACCAACGTCTTCCGCGCCGCCGACACGCACCGCGTCAAGCGGAACCGCCAGCCCGTCTCGTGCACCGCCTGTCAGCGTCGCAAGAGCAAATGTGATCGCCAGAAGCCCTGCGGCGCCTGCGAGAAGCGCGGCGATGCCCCCTCGTGTCGCTTCGGCGGCTCGGCGGGCCCCGCCGGCCGCCTTGAGGTCCAGGCAAGGCTGGCCAAGCTCGAAGAGATGGTCAAAGACCTCGCGACGGCGGGTCCCATAGATTTGGATGGGAACGTTGGCGACGGCCTCACGAAGCCCGGCGACGGGGCTCCGCTTGGACCGGTAAGGCTTGGAGATGGCACGAAAGCCAACTTCCATGGCGCAACGTCGTGGTCAGCGCTGGTAGAGAGCATCCACGACATCCAGAACGTCCTCGGTGCCGAAGATGATGGCCTACCACCCCAGGTAGAGGAACCGGATAGCCTGCCCGTGCCAGATATCTTCCTCGGCGACATGGCACCTCTCACCGTGAAAGAGGTCGTCGACAGCCTCCCGTCCCGCCAGGACGCCGACAAGCTCGTGACGACCTACTTCAACGCCAAGTTCCTGTCTGTCCCCTTTGTCCACGTCCACCACTTCCGGCGCCGCTACGAGGTTTTCTGGGCGAACCCATCGTCCACCAGCTTCCTTTGGCTCAGCATCATGTTCTCCATCCTCAGCATCGGCGCCATGGTAGCCAAAGTCAAGGGCCTTGCCGGATCACTACTCGCTGTCGCCGAGCCCAAGTTCTACATGTTCCGCGCAGCGCAGTGCCTCATCACCGGCCAGTACCTCCAGGCCAAGCCCTTCTCCGTCGAGGCCATTATGATGTTTGCCCACTCGCGCAACGTCCAGAAGGAGGACTCGGATTCCACCATCTGGGCGCTGTTCGGGCTTGCTGTACGCCTCGCCCAGCGCAGGGGGTATCATCTCGATGCCGCCAAGGTCTCGCCTAACATCTCCTCGTTCGAGGCCGAGATGCGTCGCCGCACCTGGTTCATGATCCAGTCGTGCGATCTGCTCTTCTCCTTCCAGCTCGGCATGCCGCCCATGATCTACCAGGACGTCTGCAGCGCCGACCACCCGCGGAACCTGACCGACGACGACTTTGACGAGGGTGCCGAGGTGCCGCCTTCGCGCGACCCGACGGACCCGACGCCGCTCCTCGGCTGGCGCATCAAGTCGTTCCTCTGCCGCATCACCCGGCCCGTCATCCGGCACGCCATGGCCGTGGACCGGCCGCCATACGAGGAAACCATGGCCCTCAACGCCGAGCTGGAGGCCTTCTACGAGTCCATCCCGCCGTGCTACCGCATCCGCTCCATCCGCAGCACCGCCTTCACCGACGAGGGCTACACCATCATGCACCGCCTGATCCTCGAGCTGATGTTCCGCAAGACGCTCTGCGTGCTGCACCGCCGGTACCTCAGCGTCGAAAAGGACGAGGTCCGCTTCAGCGGCTCCCGCGACATCTGCCGCGACGCCGCCATGCGCATCCTCGACTTGCATCTCGAGTTTGACCAGGAGATCCGGCCCGGCGGGAGGATGTACGACGACCGGTTCATGGTCTCGAGCCTGACGCTGCACGACTTCCTCGTGGCCGCCATGGTCATCTGTCTGGATCTCAGCGAGTCCACCGATATCAGGTAAGTTCAAAGTCCCGGCACCCGTGCCGCATTCTTCAACCCATCTCACGCCCCGCGAACCTGCAGCGTCTACGACCGACAGCACCGCGTCCGGATGCTGCAGCGAGCCTACGCCATCTGGACGGAGCGCGCCGCCAAGTCCAAGGACGCCCGCCACGCCTCCAAGGTGCTCGCCGCCATCCTGAACAAGGTCGAGACGCCCGCGGCCGCCGACACAAGCCTCTCCGACGGCTCCACGCTGGTCGCCGGCGACACGCCCGGCTCGGGAGACGCATACGCGCCGCCGGACCTAAGCCCCATGCAGCTGACCGACTATCCCGTCAACTTCGACGAGCTTCCGCCGCTGGACAGCTTCTTTGGCAATAGGGAGGGGCTCGATTGGGTACGTGACTCCCCCGTGCTTCCCTGTTTGCGTTCTCTCCTCCGCTTTGTTGGCTTTGTAGGCCAGCCGCACTAACACGTCTGCCAGAACACCATCGACCAGTATCTCCGACAAGGGGATGCGGAAGAAATCAACTGGAACCCGCCTTTCCCAATCACGCCGCCTTGACGACACTCCTCTGTCCTCTCTGCCTTTGTATGTCCAGTTTTAGGAACGCTGATATAGTGTAGTATAATTGCTTGTTCGTGTTTTATTTCTTTGTTTCCTTCCACTTACATCTCGGAAGGGTCTGTTAGTCATTCCGTTGTATCTGCCTAGAAAAGCAGCAACACTCGATACATCTAGAACGAGATAGCCAGCCGTTGGGTCACGGCTGGCTGAGGACTATACATGTACGGAGCTAGCTTATCTCAGTGTGCCTTGTAGCAAAAGACAGCCAGAGGATCGCAATCTTCCCTCGTTGAAGCAAACTTGCTTGCTCTCTGTGTTCCCCCCTCGCGTCAACAAAGCTCCGCAGTGACATGTGATCCTTGGACACGAGAATCCTTCGGTTTACAGTAGATAAACGACGCGCATGGCCAAACCGGTGGCCGCAGCAGGCCAAGGTCGCAGAGCGGCGGCCGAGTAAGCACGAGGCGTCTTGGGATTGTCGGTCTAGATGGCAACGTGGGCGCAAACATGTTCGGACACCGGGCAACGAGGCAGAGCGGGGGGTCTGAGTTGGTTGCAACAGGAAAAAACAATAACATGGATATCTCTCTCTGCAGGCCTTCGGCCTGGCTTGCTTGTTTATCTCTCGTAAGTCATGAGCACATGCAACGACAAGTCTGCCAACCCTTCCAATCCCGAACCTGACCCATCATTTCCACCCGTCGTTCCTGTATCCTCTACCTCCTCGATCCTTGGCCCCCGCGGCCTCCTTCACAGGGCCATTCCGTCACTCCGAGAGTGTCTCCTCCTTTTCCGCGGCCGTGGCCCATGTACCGATAACATTTGCTAAAAAAGCAAACAAACAACGCCACAACTTTTTGATATGTGGTTTTTTTTCTTTTTCTTTTTAAAAAACTGGTAGTTGTGATGACCAAGATGTCATGCAACAGCTTGCTGAAACGAGAGTAAAGATGTACACGACAGAATACGCTGGGGTATCATGACAGAGGAAATGAGAAGTGTGGCGTCGCAAATAGGTTGGTATTAAGATGCGATGCCGCGGAGAACACGCGCAGGGTTTCCGGCTACAATAGTAAAAGGTGGAACATCCTATTCGAGTCTGTTAGCAAATGTGTCGTCTCAAGGCCATGAGAAACTAGAAAAGAACATACCTTCGTCACAATCGATCCCGCACCAACGGTGCTTCCCTTGCCAATCGTCCGTCCAGGGAGGATAATGGCTCCTCCGCCAATCCAGCAGTCCTGCTCGATTGTAATCGCCTTGCCAAGCTGGGGGCCCTGTCCGCCCTGGCGCTTCTTGGGGTCGATGGGCAGCGTGGCGGTAAAGATGCTGACATTCGGCCCAATGACACAGTTATCTCCAATCTTGACCTCGCAAACATCGTTGATCGTGCAGTTGCGTCCGATAACGACGTGATGCCCGATGGTGATGTTGTAGCCGTAATCGCAAATGAAGGGTGTCTCGACGGCCACATGCCTGCCCACACGGCCCATGTTGGTGACTGGGGAGGCCTCCGTCGGCGAGACTCGAACAGGGTCGCGAGGTTGCAGTATCTCGAGAAACAGGCGGGCTCGCTCTTCGGGAGACACGCCGTTGGTCGGGGGCGTGGTCAAGTTGTTGAACCTCCAGCAGGCAGCGGCGCAGCGCTCGCGCTCCAGGCAGAGCTCCTTGTCGAATGGGTAGTAATGGCGCCCCGACAGCATCTCCTCCTTTTGGGTCCGTCTTTGGGGGAACTGCGAGTGGGAGAGCGCCAGTTGGGCGGCGACCTGGACATTTGACGTCGGGGCCTGCGGGGGAGGCGCCGGGCTGTTCGTCCTCGTCGGGTGGAGGATGTTGATCTGGGGCAGCTGGTTCCCGGGATGAGGAGTCTCGGGTTCCGTCCTGCTGAGATCGTGCAGCGGAGGCACGCGCTGATATTCCTTGGTCATCCTTTCTCCGAACGGGCCTTGGGTGTTGGCGCTGACTGGTGTAGGAAAGACGTTTGCGGGAGTGTAGGGGAGGGCGGAGAGTTTATTTTCAGGGCTGGCAACGGACGCGCTGGGGATTGTTGACGCTGTTGGCCGGTCATCATCGGTCACCAAAGGGCGGCCTTGTGGCGGGTCAATCCTCAAGGCCTGGCCGCGGTACGGTGGCAGGGGTTCCCGCTTCACCGGCTGGGCCCCGTAAGGATTCTGCTGCGGCATGCCGTAAGCTCCCGGGGGCACGTAGGTCGGGTCCTTGGACTCGAGAGGAACCGCCGAGGCTTTGTTGTCGGGCTTTTGCCATCCCGGGCCCCTCTGAGGTGGGTATCCGGCGCACACGAAGCTGCCGCGGAGGCAGTTCCCGCCTGTGAGAGATCAGTATCACGTCCAGACCGTAACTCCAAATCTGTGACTTACACTCCGGCTTCTGCTCGTCGCACTTCTTCTTTCGCTTGCGACACGTCAGACAGCCCGTCTTGGTTCGGTTGCTGAAATTTCGCTTCCGCTTTTTGGCGTCATGCTGCAAGACACCGTCTCGCCTCTGCTCGGGCGTGTACTGGCCACCGTACACGTTGATGGAGTTGTCGTCGCCTTCGGGGCTGGTTTGGGGGTAGTCGTCGTGATTCATCTGACCAGCAGCTCTTCGAAGCGCATCCCCAATCTGTTCCTCCGTCTGACCATGAGGCGTGGTAGCTGAGTTTTGCTGGGACTCGTAGCTCCGCTCATCGCGCTGCGAGTACCACCCATCCTTGTCCCGCTGGTCATCGCCGTAGTGCCGGTAATCTCGCTGGGGCGTTCCGTAGGGCTCATGAGAATCAATGACCTGCTGAGGAGCCGACGTCGTCTCTGGAGTGCGTTCCTGAACGGGATGCTCCCGCCGTAGCTCCAGCGAGTCGGAGCGCTTGCGCTTGTGAGAGCTCTCAGCGTCGGCATAATTTGGCGATTGAAATGCTGGCCTCTCCGGATTTTGGGCTGACCTCTGGTTCGACGAGACGTCTGGAGTGGGCTGAGGCGGAGCTGAAGCCGTGCGGTTTGCGCGTTCTTCCGAGGCAGTGCTCTTCTCGGCCGTCACAATCACAGTAGGCGGATCTGATGTTTTGGGCGAGCCCCCGTTGAGGGCGGTGAAAGTCGACATGGTGAATCAAACGAGGATTGGTGAGATTTGGCGGTGCAAATAGAGTCGTTGAACAAGGAAGAGCGCAAACTGATTAAACCCGCAGTGCGCAGCAATGCCGAGTTGAATTTGCCGGGGCTTCCTAAGATTGGTGTCGAAAAGTCACTGAAGCCGTTCCGGTGGATCCGTGGGTTGGCCGCCTCTTGATTCCGGGTCTCGTACAATTACTGGAGCCGCGCTGGATGCGAAAACTCGACAACGAGGCAAGTCAAGGAAGACCTGGCGTCAAAACTTGGCCTCAGGGTCCGGCGCGGGGCTGACGAGGAGATGCGCGGGGAGAGTGGCGGCAGCGTAGAGCTGGAGTCTGAGCTGAAGCTGAGGCAGAGCAGAGCTGCTGTGGTGAATGTGCCGAGAATGCGCGCGGGAGCGCTCGTGTCAAGAAAAGGAAAGAAAAAAAGAGGCGAGACAGTGACCAGACTACTCGCGCCCTCTTTTACTTGAACTGGTGAGTTCCGGTTCCTAGCGTTCCAGGTGGAAGACAGCCCTCCTCGGCGTCCTGGAGGCTTTGCGCGGGTGCGCACAGAGCAGAAGAATACGGGCGCGGTGGTGGTGGACGATGGCGATGATGGAGACGGCAAGTAAGTATCGCGGCGCTTGAGGCGTAGGTTTGACGCGCGATTATGGTGCTGCGTCTGTGGTCGGGAAAAAGGCTGGTGCTGGTTGGGGGGGTTGGTGGCGGGGAGAGCGACAGAGGGAGCTCGCTCAGATCAGGTCTTGGACGGCGAGGACGAGGACGAGGACGAAGACGAGACAGAGAGGTGAAGATGGCGAGCGAGCGAGCGAGTGAGTGAAGAAGAAAGACGAGGTAGAATCGACCGGGTCAGGCGAGGCCGAAGACGGGGCGAGGGTTTGCGGGCGACAAGAGAGGAAGAGAGGGTCGAGGTAGTGAGAGAGGGTCAAGCAAGGTAAGAGGGCGAGAGGAGGTTCAAGCTAAAAAAGAAGGCGGCGGCAAGGACAATGGTACATAGTAGTCTCTCAACCAAGGGGCTCGAGGGCATGGCCGGGTCTAGGCGACTTGGTCAAGGCTGAGGAGACGAACCGCCGCACCGTACGTAGTACATACACCCACCGACAGAAACGACACCAGACAGGCGCGGACGCGGATGCGGATGCGGATGCGGATGCGGACGCCGACAGGCGCGGACGCTGGGCTGGGCTGGACTTGTCCGTTCGCTCTCTTACACTGACTGACTGGCTGACTGGCGGAGCGACTGACGGCCTGAGTGGCACTGGGCACTGGGCACTGGGCACTGGGCACGAGCCGGCCGCGAACTCGGTAGCAAGCGCGGGAGCAAGGGCCAGGTACGGACGGACACGAACAGGCGACGTTTGGCTTTGAGGCGGAGGAGGCAACCCGGGCGAAGAGAGCAAGAGAAGGTCAGAAATGCTGGCCCGTGGACCCTGATACTGACGGGGAAATGCTGAGATGCTGAGATGCTTTGAGATGCCGGGGAGGGGGGGGCGTGGAGAAAAGAAAAAGAGCATGGGGGACCGGGGGGGACCTGGGAACCTGGGTCTTGGGTCTCTTTTTTGGGGGGTGTGGGTTGCGCGGACAGGCCGCGGCTGTAGGAGAGATGGATGTGGTGATGTGAGATGAGATGAGAGGAGAGGAGTTGAGTCAAGTTGCAAGGCAGGAGGTAACGGGGGACGACTAGGCTAGGCTAGGGCCGATAGAAAGAAGGCAGAACAAAGCAAAGAAAAACTGGTTACGCAACACAAACAAAAACAAAACAAAAGTCAAGACAGCGGGATAGATCAGCACAAGCAATGGAAACGAAGCCCAACCCAAGGGCGGCTGGTAGTCACAGTACCGACCGACGACGGCTGTACGAAGTATCGCTAAGCCCGGAGACGGCCTTGTCCCTCCCCCTCCCCAAATTGGGGCGGCATGGCGCTTCGGACGGCGTCAGTCGTCCCAGTACGTTTTGTACCCTAGGTACTCGAGGTACCTGGGAGAGACCTTGTACCCTCCCCGGAGGAGCCCTTTCTTCCATTTCGAGTTCCAGTTCCAATTCCAGCTCCAGCGCTGGTGGGGATCGCCCGGGCTCGGTTGGACGGCCCTGTCGGTGCTGGCCCTGCTGGGCTTGCAGCTTGAGGTGTGCTGGCTCGTCTCTGGCACTGTCCCAGGTGCTTCTAGTTGCAGCCGTGATATCTACCTACCTTAGGTAGGCCTATATTCGTCGTCTACTAAATGCCCCCTCATCGTCCCGTTCCCATCACACCCCTCGACGGGATTGGCTGGATCTGTCACAGCGCCGATGCCCATACAGATGCCGGAGCATTATTCGCAAACCGGACAAGCGAAGCGTCAAGGTAAATTTCACAATCACAAGGCGTGCCGCTTCCCCCATTCGCGTTTGCCGGAGCGAAATGATTGATTGATGGCATGGCGCGCTGTTGGACTTTGGGGGCTTGCTTTGGCTTGGACTCGGGCGACGCCTTGGACTGGGCCGGGTCTCACATGTCACTTTCAGTGGTCCGCGGTACTTGAAGGCGAAAAGGTACATGTCGCTGCCGGACCCGGACCCTTCTCCCGCCAGTCGGGTTGCCGCACTTTGCTGGCTGGGAAGTCGCTTGTCTTGATCGCTTCGCATCGCTTCACGCTTCACCTCGACGACGACCCATTTGACCCATTTGCCCTTCCTTCACCTTGAACGCGTTCCCGGGCCTTGCCCGTTGGTGCCATCCGTCGCTGGCGCCGGAGCCTCAGGCTCTCTCTGCCACTCCAGGTCGGTTCCGTCACTCCCACTCCTCGCTCGTCTCTCACACTCTCACTCACTCACTCACTCACTCACTCACTCACTCACGCAGGCGCGGATGCCCAGTGGTTAGCTTTTTTGGTACGACGCGCGACTGGCTGCACCACCACCGCCGCTTACTACGGGGCCCTGTTCCGCTCGAGTCGACAAGCGACAGGGGTCCGGCGGCAGGGGACGTGACGGTGTGGCTCGAGTAAAAGGACGGCCCAGTCGTCCCCAGCGTGCCACCGCCAACCTCTGCCGCATCAAGGACGATACACATGCGTCCTGCTAGGCCACGCTCACGCCCACGCCCACGCCATTGCATACCTACCTACCTGCCATGCCGTAGATACATACCATACCTACCTACCTACCAAAAGAGCCATCTCGTCACCCGTGGGATGATGCCCTGAAGTGGCTCGTTTACCGGCTGGCATGGTCTGGTCTGTGGTTGTGCGCCTCTCGTCTTCTCTGTCTAATAAGGCACCTCGTCTATCTCATGCGCGAGAACCAGACAGAGAGATGCACATCATTTCGTCAACCCACTCTCGACCCGTCCTCCTCCTGCCCCCGAGCGCCATTGGCAGCCAAAAGTATCGATAGCCGCCACTATTCGTAGATCAGCCCGCAAACCCTTCCTATCACGCCTCCAACGCCGAACACATGCCCGATATAGCATCAGGAAACAAGAGACAAGGTCTTGATGCGAGGTACGTGCTGCATTCGTACGAGCCATCCCTCTGTTCCGGCCGCAAGGCCCATCTACCGACCGCTCCCGCCTTTGATGATCGGTGAACCTAGAACAGGCGACCCATGCAAACCGCCGTCAGAGCCAGAGGTGCCGGAGAAGCCATCCTTGGGTTGGTCGGCGTTCCATCTTAAATCTATATCGGGATATCCGTACTAGAACCAACATGCTTGCTCCCTGGAATCTGCATGGAGCTCGACGTCTGCTGCCCGACAGTCCGTTTTCTGCGCCGTCTGTCCAGGTCTGGACGCGGCATTCGACGTCACCCCGACTGAGCCACAGCCGAAGCAACTTCGTAAGGCGTAGGTAGATCATTAAAGGGTTCTGTCAGTGTTCGTCAGGCACCTGCTCTAACTACTGTTACCGAAATTCTAGCTAGCGCACCTCCACTCCCGAACGGACATGGGGGGGTTGACAATCTCGTCTGTCCGGTCTGAAGTTAAATGAAACTTCATCCTGTCTGCCTGCCCCGGAGCTGGAGGCAGACGTGAAGCTACGCCCTTGTCTACGGTTGAGCGGCAGTCGACTGCGCATCTCATTTCCAGATTGCCCGTGGTGGAGTTTATTTGTCTTGGAGGGTACCCGCACGGCGCACCCGCACCCGCACACACACACACACACACACATGCAAGGTTACACTGCCGCCTCGTGTCTGTATCGAATGCCGCCGCTCCAGATTCGCCTCGCATCGAGCCTTTCCCTCTTGTTCCCTCCGACAAATCGCCATCCCTGCAATGCCATGCCATACCCGCCCACGTCTGTCGTCATGCTTCCGCGCTTCCCTCACGCCGGCCGTGGCGGCCATCTGATACTCGCGCACGTCGGCGATGATATCTGCGTCATTCTTTCGGACAGCGAAGCACCCGGAGGCGACGCCAAGGCAGTTTCACGTTGCTGCGTTTCGTTCTTGTCCTCGACGAGAATAGGGGCTTTTATCTGACACCTTGATATATCTGTATCCGCCTTTGATTCTCTCTTCTCGTGCATACCTACCCAGTTGATGGCCTGCCTCAGGCAGAATCCTCCCTTATCCTTGTGTTAGTGGAGAAGCCCTAACGCTCCTGCCACCACACTGCATTCTTCATCCTCAGGCTCTAGCACGGGAGTATGATCACGGGGCAGAGGGGCCATGCAATCGACACGGAAAGTTGTCAGCTCTCTCTTCTAACCACCACGTAGCAGTGTTTGGTTACTACTGTGACCGATCATACCTCCTCATTGCATTCTAGCCTCGGCTCTCCCCCTTCTCCCCCTCCTCTCCCCTGTCCTCTAACTCTTCTCTTCTACGTTGTATTCATCTACGACCGCCGGTGTCTCTGTTCTGTATCACACGTTGTGTCTCTTCGTCACCCTCTCCCTCGCACCGCCCGGGGCTCATGGCGAGGTTGAGCACACACTCTCGCCAACTCCGAACAACACCATTGACGAAGGCGAAAAGTCTCACATTTTTTCGTTGAGCCTTGTTTTGAAAGTCAGCCAGCAGGTTATACGTCCAACCACAGACCCCTTCTTGACCGATCTTGACGAGTCGGCGGATGTGCTGTTGGTCGAAGATGCCCTTTCGTGCTAACGCCCAATCATGCGTCCATGCCGGGGAGGGGTGTAAGCGTAACACACCTTTTAGGCGAGACAGGTCACCCTCAGCGCCCATTAACGCCGCGTCTAGCACGCTAGGACCGTTGTCTCGTATCGCCGTCCGCCGTCCGCGGCTGTGCCAGACCCGTCACGGACCAGGGCCCGAGGTACTCGCGTCCCTTGCTGTCCTTGGGCAGGGTGCGCCCGCGACTGACCGCCGACTAGACGACGCCCATCCAGCTAGGCTCGGTGCGGTGACGCGCAACTTACTTGAGGTCCTAGAAATTCGCCAACATGGCATGCCATTATCCTCAATCGTCTCCAGCGCAGTGGCTCGGCCTGGCGCGGCGTCCCAGGCTGATTCGCGCTTCGCTGTTCTTGGTGTTAGAAAGCTGGAAGCTGGGGCCGGCGACAGGGGGGTGACCGAGGCCTTATCCAACCTTATATCCATGCTGCCTACTGACCGTTTCGGGATTCCACCGCGACGGCAAGGCCATGTTTGTGGGTGAGTGCATGGTGTGGTGTTGCTGCGATGAACCCTCTCGGTCAAACGGTCCCCGATCAGGACACCGTGGACCAAACATGACGGTCTGGTTCCCCTACGTAATGTAGGCCGGCATGAATGAAACAAGAGACCGACGGGCTGCCCGTTTTGATCCTCCGTCGGAAGGACCCAGGCAAGGAAGCCTCCACTGGCGATGCAACACTAATAATAAATTTAGAACCGGCTTTTCAGTCCCTGCAGCCTGGGTACCTAAGCCCTTTCTTGATTTTCATCGGACCTATCAACATTACTGTCACGTCGAATCAAGCCGAAGAACATTCAAGGCCTTCAGAAGTTTTATTTTTGTTTTTACTCCGGCTTGGGTGCTGTTTCAGACCATCCGATTCCAAACAGCAAGCCATGCTTCGTGACTACCTAAGCAAGCGTGCGCCTGTGCCAACCTGTCACGCACCCGGCTCAGATACACGCAGCCCAGTTGGATCCCAGGAATGGGAGCGCTTGTCGCCAGAGGCTGACCCGACAGAGATTATTAGTGTCCCTTGAGGGGACTTTTACCGCCGTACCTTTTCTCCTTGGGGTAACATCCCAGTCGGCCTGTGATGGAGCTAAGCGGCTCCCCGCCAGTGATTGGATGCCCAGTCTTGAGGGGGGTTGGCCAGTCGCAATGCAAAACCGTCACAAACAGCTGGGCAAAAGGTGCAAGATATGCGTGACGAGTTGTTTTAGCGGCATCGGGATAGCCAACAACAAAGTATTTTGGGAGTCGACGTTGACGCACAGGGACTCTGTTGCGGCACACCGCTGCTACTGCAGCCTCCGCTACTACTTCTATGACTACTGCTGCCTCTCGCTCAAAGAAGTTGTGCTCTCATCGCGGTGGTGGTGCCCTTCGTTAGCACCGCATGTTGCGCGGGGAACCGACCCGCGCGGGGCGACCTTTTTTCTCACCCAACAGGTCCATCCGCGAGGATCCCTGGCTGACAGTGGAGATGGGCAAACGCTCGTCTTGGTGGACATGACGGCATGGGACAGTCTATTTGAGACGGAGAGATACGTAGAGCCGCAATTACGGATGATAACGCGACCAGGGACCAGCGGTTCTGCGACAATGTGGACCGACTCCCGAGCGGCGATGGACTGACACAGGCTGAGAGCCAAGACGAGTTGACTTTTGCCACACCAGACGCGAGAAGACGCTTGTTGAACTACCGTGGACCTGCGTGTGCGGGAGAAATGCGCAACATTGGCTCACCTTGAGTTTCAATCCCTCCAAAGTCTAAACCGGCCGGTTGTGAGAGATTCACTCTTAGGGATAGGTGCTGACAAGTGGCAGGGTAAAGCCGGGACCCTTGACAACTTCAACTCCAGAAGGATGGGGGTCGTTAAATTGATCGGCTCCTTCGAAGCGCCCCAGAAGAAACAGACTGTGCCGCCGCCAGGTCTACAGTGGGAGAGCAGAGAGCTTACCCAAGTAAGCGATCCATTGACGTCGTCGCCCGATAGCCCTTCTTAACGCCGGTGCCTCGCGGGGAGGGGCTGCCGACCGGGGGGGTCTTTTGTCTCTCATGCGTGACATCCCTCTTCAGTCGAGGAACTGCAGTCTGCAATGCCATTTCACTCCACCCACTCTGCTTCTCGGGCGGCAGTTGGCTTTTGGCTGGCTGCACTGGTGGTCCCTGGTCCCTGTTCATTGATCCCGGAAGACCCTACTCCGCGATGCCCTGACGTCGCGCAAAAGGCCTGGCTAGCTGAGCGCAAGTATACCACGACGCACAAACGACGTCAAAGGGCTCTGGGAAGCATGCACAGTCCGTCCTACACTGGGCGCCGAAGGATCATGTTCAAGGGTGGATCAATGCATATACATAACCCCATCGGATGACGACCGACTCGCGCCTCGCTCCCCCACCAGCGGCATCAGCGTTTGCGTCTAGTTGAGCGTCTGCGTCTCTGTGTGGGCTTGCCTGGTTCAGCCAAACCCAGGGGGTCAATGTACCTAGCCAGCCGGTGCTGGGCGATTCTATTCCTTGCCAATGCCGGCGTTCCGGGTCCTTACGATGCCACCATCAATTGCTGCCTTTGAGGCCCCTTGGCCTGGTTCCCTCACTCCTCGCGGCGTTGCGCGCTTCCCTCGCCATCGGCCCCATTTATGTCGTGGGCGGCGAGGCACGATATTGTAAAAGGTGACGGTGCTGTGGAGGATGGCACAACGCGTTTGGCCGCGAGCCACTGTTGTCGCTCCACTTGCTCGAGGCGCTTTCATGTACTCCGTACTCATCGGATGGTCTCTGCCGTGGCGGCTTGCGTCCAGCGCCAAGTGACTGGGGGGAGCCAACGCAGCGGCGAACCGGGAGTGCCGCCGCCGTCGGTCGCTTGCCCAGCTTGTCGGAAACGGGCGTTGTTGGCTGGCGCCCCGACGTTGAGAACGATTGACGAGGACTATCTAGGCCTACGCATAGCCACCGATCAAGTCAAGTTTCCCATGCCACTGTTTCCAGCGGACATGTCTATGCGACATGTACGAATGCAATACCGTCTGGGCTGGCGCGGACAGGTCTTGAAGACTTGAAGGGGGTACAATTACCGGTTGGAAGCGTGTGCAACCTTGTTGGAGCCTCGGAGGATGGGTGGGCGGACGGATTAGACGGTTGGTTGGAAGGTTGGTTGGCCAGTCGGTTGGTGGTTGGTCCCCTGGTTGGTGATCCCCAGTCATTAGGCTCAGCAACCTGCTCGCAATTCCACCATTTCGAGCAGATTTCCTCGCTCAGCCTCCGACCTAACCCTCCGGCCAGTGGGATCCCGCAGACCCCTGCCTGACACCCTCCCAAGACCCGAGAGAACTGCTCGCAATTCTCGAACTTAAAGCAAAATGGACAAAGGCAAAACAGAGGGAAACGTTAGAAAGACAAGGAGCTCAGGGGCTCGTTTGGCTGCCCCTCCCATCAAGCGCGGCCCGGTCCCAACAGGGCAGACCCGCTGTTCGCCGAGCCGTCCCGTCGCAGCATCCATCGCCTGGCCTGGGTAGTGCGCTTCGTGCCGAGGTCTTTCTGGCGACCGCCCTGTTGTTTTTTTCCTTCTGACAGGCGCATGGGGGCGACGACTGAACCGAGCGCTTTGGCCAGGACGGCTCCAGAGGAGTGTTTTGATACAGCCTTTTAATATGACGTCGACACAGAATGGCGTTTCGGGATCTGTCCATCGACGACTGGGAAACATTACAGTAGGTGCTCTCCCAGATCCGAAACCTACCCAAGATCGACGGTTTTCTCCTCCCTCCCGTTTTATCTCCAAATCCTTTGCCCTAGGAGCCATGAAACCAAACCGCATCGCAGATCCAACCAATCACCGCGCTATCCTGCCAAGCACCCCTGCACGTCACATCCCAGAGCCTCAACACCAAACCAACGGAGCCATTGTCGACGCCATGTCTTCCCCAGGCGCATCTTCATCTCGCATCTCGACCCCCAGATTCGCCCTCTATGCATCATATTCTCTCTTCCTCGCCTTCGGGACTCCTAAAAATAATTCTTTTTCACCCTTGCGAGGCAGGACTGGTCACAACTAACCGCCCAATGACACTCGCTTCCTCTAGCCGCCGGCTAAGCGCCCTGACTTACACAGGCATCCCACCCCTACGTTCTGCTTCCATCTGCCAGTTTCTAGAACGCCCCTCCACCCCCTCCTTCTGCCTCCCGCAGGTACGGCGCATAGGGCTGCTATTTTTATCCCGTTGACGGCTTCGCTTCCATGCAGCGTCGAGACGTCATCCTTCTCCACGGGTCGTCCTGATGGGTCCGTCATGCAAGGCACCGACGAACTACACCACTGCCATGGGCTCGACGACGAACGCCGGCGGCTTCTCATGCGGCTCGCTTGCACCCACGCCCTCCTCCTCGGAGCGGACATCTCCAACGGTGCTGCAGCGACTTCATGCGTCTTTGCCGCCTCCTGCACGGGACCGCCCCCTCATCATCGCGAACCCCAACCCATCTTCGTCTCCCCCGTCTCGCTCGTCGAATCTTCATCCTCGTCTTGACGCCCAGTGACCTCATCCCACTGCGAAGGCGTCTGCGCACACGCCCCCTCCCTCACGCTTTCGTTCTTCCCGGGCGAGCGTCCAACATGATCCCGACCCGCCGGGCACACTCCCAGGGGTCCGGCGGCATCTGGAGATGGCTTCGTCCAGCCGATTGGTGTCCGCCGCGTGTCCCGAGCCGCCGGTATGGCACTTCCCTCCACCACACGGCGTGCCAACCGCCGCCGCCACCGCCCACGTCCCGGCCCCAACACACCGGACGGGGGGGGAAGAAGCACAGTACATAGCCCTACAGTACATAGCCCTACAGGAGCCTGTACCGGGTGTTTCGTCCCGATCTGGGCCATCTAGGAGTTGGTTTCCACGCGCGCATGGGGGCTTGGGTATTTTTAGGAACCGGTAGCTATATTAAGCCATAGCCTCACCTGCAGCCGCCGATGAGCTGCAGGTTGTTTAATAGGACGACAGGTCCCGTCCTCTTGTAAGTGCTCCCAGCGTCTATGCTTCCTCCGCAACCGTACATTGCCAACCGCCCTTGATGAACCCATCCCTGTCTTCGAAACAGACCTCCTTAAACTCCTCGTCAAGCATTCTTACATGTTTCCCATGTCACCGGCCTAGGCGCTCCATGTCACCCACCTCCCACGGAGATATTCCTTCCCCCACCATGCGTGTTTCGTGATCCGCCATCCCACCCATCCATCTCGGGGTCGTTCTCGTTGTGGAGGGGTTGCGTTCGGTGCCAAACAGATGCGAGGCTAGGCCACTCAAGGCCGCAGGAATCTGCAAACGGTGTTCCAGCAATCACCATGCACTGCACCGTCGTTGGGCGCTTCTTTCAGGGTTGACGTTTGTGTTCCAGATTTAGTATATGCCGTATTGTCGATCTCCATCCCCACCCAGATGGCCCCCTCGAGGCCAAGTAAGAAAGATTCCGTTGCTGCTGGGGTTCATCTGGATTACACTTGACACCCGACAACTACCGACGTCGATAACCCGTCGTCATATGGGCATGGGACCCTGTGTCCCAGCGACATGTTTCACCAGTGGCTGTCTCTTGCATCGCAGAGTCACCAGCGCGTGGAAGCAAGTAGATGTGTACTTCGGTGGTACTTCCTACTTCTTTTGTCGTTTGACGCTCTTGTCGCTCGTCCCGCTGAGCACGCTGGCGCTGCGTTTTTGCGTAGCACTGCTACTACTTGGGCGATCATCCTTGTCGGCGTCCTCGGTCTCTTCCTCGGCCTTGTTCGAGGCTTCTGGAACTTCCATCTTGGGAACTGCAGTCTCGGTGGTGTTCATGGTCGCCTCTTCGCCCGCAGGCTTGGTGGCTGCAGCAGCATCGCCCTCGGCCTTCTCCTTGGGCAATTCGGTGGGCAGGTTCTCCAACCTCTCCCTCTCTGCGTCTGCGGCTGCTCTCTGCCTTATCCCCGCTGCCATGGCTTCTGTCTCTTCCACAAGGGCCAGTGTTTCTTCGTGGTCTGCCTTCTTCGCTTGCTCTACCTTGATTTCGGCATCGAGTTTATCCCACACCTTACGAGCGTCGAGCAGGCTATTCACAGCTGCCATAAGTTGCTCGTACTGATGGGTCGTCGCAGCTGTAGGCATAGCCAGCTTGTTAGGCACGTCCAGTTCGTTGAGGACGTTGTTGATGCGCGTTTGCTGCTGATTAGACTTGTGCGTAAATAACTTGTTGATCTTTTCTGTGCGAAAGGTAGGTCCGGAGCCAAGACGATCGTGGTGCGTGACGCCATATACCACCTCTTCTTGAGTGGTAAGCTTCCGCCGCTCGGGCTTCTCCTGTTGGCCCTTTTTGGTGGTGGAAGTAGGTGTCGGCGCGGCGGTAGCGGGTTCGCGAGGGCCAGTCGAAGTGGCAGTACTCTCGCGTCGTCCGGCTTCCTGAGCAGCGGCGACTTGTGGGGGGGGCGGAGGAGCTGATGGGCTGGCAACGTCGAGGGGCATCAGCGACTTACGCTTCTTAGACTTGTCGGCACTCATCAAGTTCTGCAGCAAGTTCTGCAAACCAGCCGAAGACTTGAAAGCGTTGATGTCCGTGTCTGCGCGGGGGTAGTCGAGACGGTTGTACAGTTCCCGACGTTCGTCGTTGAACCGTTCGCTGCGCGCCAGGATTCGCTTGATCTCAAGCAGCAACGACTCCTCCTCTCGCGCCTCCTCGCGTGACCGAGTCAGGGCGTTGAGGGCAAACTCCTTTCGCAGTTTCTCCTGTTGAGGGTTGAAGTGGGCCATCAGTTCGTGAAGCGCGAACTCGGGTTGCGTCATGTACTGGGCTGGCTTTTGCGCGGCCATCATCTTGGATGCCACCTCGTAGTACCGTGCTTTCAAGTCCTCCATTGAACGAGATCGCGTTGTAGGTACGATAGCCTTACTCTCGTCACCGTCGGCGGTCGCTTCCCCATTAGTTGCAGGCGGATTCCACTCGTATCGGTCCCAAATCAAGGGCCATCGGAGGTCGAAGTCCCGGGCCAGGCCCAGCAGGTAGTCCGTCTCCCCCTTCGTCCAGTCGCCGTTCTGGAGTGATTGCTGATATTGACCTTCGCTATACTGGGGCACCGATACCTGGACGTTGTATTTTGCGAAGGCACTATCTTCCAATTCATCTCTCGGGTGCTGAGCGTTCTCGTCTATCGGTCCTGGCGCCTGCTCCTGCGAGCCTGCCTCCCCCTTGTCTCCCACTCGCCTCCAGTGTCGCAGCGTCAGGGTTGGGTCATCGCGTGCAGAATTTCGAAACGGTCGTAGTTCCCATCGCGAAGCCGGCTTGCGGTTAGCGAAGCGGCGCTTCTTGAAATGGGTGACCTCGGGAACGATGGCGATCGGGTTGTCGCCGCCCAGGTTATGCACCTCGCGCGCAAGGCCCTTCAAATTCGGTCTAGGCGCCGCCGTCTTTTGCTTTTTCGCTGGTCGGGGGCCTGAACCGCCGTCGTTGAGGTTGAGCACATCGCGGACGTCGGATGTCATGATGGCGGACGATCGTCGGAGGGGTCGCTAGATCGCGGTTCTCATCTGAAAAACATCAAAATAGGGATTTCCGAATATCGATACTAATCTCAGCCAAGTTTCGAGATGTTCGGTTGCCGTGTCGAGTCTGGTTGAGGCCGGGTGAAGTTCGCCAACGCGAATTTTGGAGGTCTTGGAGGTTGACGCGCAGGAGTTCAATTCCGGGCGGCCTTATCGCACGTGACCCCCACCCACCCCTGACGGGCCGGTTTTCGAACGTGGCAGCTTCCCCTTGCGCCAACGCCAGGACAGCTGCGCTTCGCAACACACAAGACACTCTCTACGAATCTGCCACGCACGATCCTCGACCCGGACGAGTGCTTCAATTGCGCCAACCGAAAGCGCCCTCTACCGCACCGTTCATTCCCCCGTCTACCTCCCCCGAAGCCGCCAACATGAGGGTCCTTCTTCCTCTCCTCTCGCTCAGCGCCGTTGCCAACGCGCTCTACTTCTACATCGATGGAGTAACTCCCAAGTGCTTCTTCGAGGAGCTTCCCAAGGACACCCTCGTTGTGGGACATTATACTGCGGAGGAATACGACGACCGAGTCCAGGGATGGCAGAAGCACGACGGCATCAGCATCTACATCTCCGTTGATGTACGTAACCTGGTCCCTTCTTCCTCCATTGACTCCAACCCACCTCTGCAAGCCGCCAAAGAGATGTACTAACTCCAAGCCCTCCAGGAAATCTTCGACAACGACCACCGCGTCGTCTCTCAGCGTGGCCAGTCCGCCGGCCGCTTCACCTTCTCCGCCGCCGATTCGGGTGACCACAAGATCTGTTTCACCCCATCATCGACGTCCGGTCGCTCAAACTGGCTGTCGACCAAGAACCCCAACGGCGGAATCAAGTTAACGCTCGACCTTGTCATCGGCGAGACCAACCAGATTGAGAGCAGCGACAAGAACAAGATCCAGGACATCACGACACGTGTCAAGGACCTGAATGCGCGACTGAACGATATCCGAAGAGAACAAGTCTTCCAGCGAGTAAGTGCATGTCCCGTATTTTCCACATTTTGCTATTGGTGTTGCGTGCCATGAAACCGTGGCTTGGCAGTCAATCGAACACCTAGCATAAAATCCAAGCAACAAGCTAATCCCGATTCACCCCTCACAGGAGCGAGAGGCTGAATTCCGAGATCAATCCGAGTCTACAAACGCCCGTGTTATCCGCTGGATCATTCTCCAGCTTGTGGTCTTAGGAATCACTTGCACCTGGCAGCTCTCGCATCTCCGATCCTTCTTCATCAAGCAGAAGCTGACCTAGTGTAACGTTCCGTGATTTGATTTGATATCCGAATCTCATAGGGCCTCGGAGGGCAGGGCATAACCGTTGACCTCGAGTATTGCCGGAGCAGTCAAGCGGGTCAGGGAAAAGACAGCGTAGTAGGCTCTGGTTTGGGCATCCCCAAGATGGGATGCTACTAATGTTACATAAATGTCATGATAGTTAGTGTGCAGTTATTGAAAAGCAAGGGGCGATGATAATATTGGCAACGCCTTTTTTTCCATTACAAGTTGTACCTGACAAAAACTCCCTATAGTGCTCTATCTCATCTCACAAACAAATCACCAGACTTCCTTTCCCGAATCCTTCCCCACAAACTTGCTGGCTCTCGCATCTACACCCAGCACAACTCGCGCTTCACTTCACTCCACTCCACTCTCACCAAGCCGCGGTGACTTCGTCTCGGCAGGTGTTCAAAGACAAGTATTATAGACAGCATGAGAAAGAGGAAATAACACCGAACCACCCAATGCTGCCCTGCTTCATCTCCCTGCGCCATGCTGCGCTGAAGATTAAACTGGTTTTAGTATAGTTTCGTGATGGGATACCAGACATAAAAGGAAAGTCTTCCCGATTCCCAGACCTTTGTCCATCAGGTGGTGTTGCTTGGTGCAAAATTCACCGTGAACGGATGTCGTCTCCCATCAGTCCCGGAGGCTTCTATAGTACGTAGATGGTGTTGGCTGATTTCGACTAGCGGAGATGACAAGATCGCGTTGCGGTTCAAGATGTTCCTTTGTCGTTCGAGATCCGGAAAGCTTCGGTAATCGAATGAAGCTACTCTGCGTCGAATCCGCTTCCGCTCAACGACAAATCTTTTCCATTCAGACTTTCGCCTCCCACCATTCCTCCGAGTCCGGGATCCTCCTTGGAATCGGGTCGCCATCCACGTAGAGATCCTGAGACGAAATGCCACAGCAATACATACACAAACAGTCCCGATAGCCGACGCAATGCAACTAACCACAGCACAAAGTCTTCATGAGCTTCTGGAATCCGCTGGGCTGAGGGTCGACGGGTCGGCCGTTAGGCTGGGTTGTTTGGGTCGGCGGGCCCTGCTGGGAGGTCCTCGGCTGGGGCAGGTTCTGGGCGCTGTTCTGGAACTGGGCTTGAGTCGAGCCAGTCGGGGTAGCCATATCGCGGAGACCCCCAGCTCCGCTCCCCCGCTGCGCCGACAACGCGCCGGGGACGCTTGGCCGATCTCTCTGCTGCTTGCCCATCTGCTTGATCGGAGAGGGAGGAGGGGGTTGCGCGGCGTTTAAACGGCCGACAGTGAGGTTTTGTGCTTGTTGGTGAGAGGTGGTATTCCCGGGGCGGTGGCCGCTGTGGAGCTCCATCTGAGAGGGGCCGGGGCGCACGTTTGGGTTGTGGAGGTACGCGTTGTGGTTCTTCATGGAGTCCCATCCCTTTCCCGAATCCTTCGAGATCTTCATCCAGTCGTACTCGCCATCTTCGACCTCGCCCGTGTTCTTGAGGGACTGAGTGAAGAGCTCGCGAAGGTAGTCGTAGTCGGGGGTGTCCTCGAAGCCGAGGTTGCGGACGTAGGTGAGATACTTGGAAAACTCCTCGGGGAAGCCCTCGCACAGGTCCTTAATAACAGTGGTCTGCTTCTTCTCACCAATCTTCTCGTACTTCTGCTTGTTGGTAGCAGCCTTCAGGCCTTGCCAGGGAAGACCGCCGCGGAGGAAGTAGAGGAAGACGTGGCCAAGGGCCTCGAGATCGTCTCGTCTAGACTGCTCACGACCCAAGTGCGTGTTGATACTCATGTAACGGGCAGTTCCGGACAGGGATTTTCGCTCGCGGTAAGGAATGTGTTGCTTCGTCTTGGGGTCACGGTATTGCTTGGCCATGCCAAAGTCGACGACGTGGATGACGTTGGAAGCCTTCGTACCGGGTCGGCCGATCAGGAAGTTGTCGGGCTTGATGTCACGGTAGATGAGGTTCTTCTCGTGAATAGTCTGGACCCTTGACAGCATCTGCTTCGCAACCATTACGACAGTCTTGATGGAGAATCGTCGGCCGCAGTGATCGAACAGATCTTCCAGCGAGGGGCCAAGAAGGTCAATCACCAGGATGTTGTGAAGGCCTTCCTGTCCAAAGTAGTAGACATTAGGGATGCCGGCTAATAGCACATGTCAGTCATGCGAGATCGGGGTCGAAGTGTTGAGCGAATTCTTACGGCAGCCGACGAGGATCTTGTATGTTCGGTATTCATCTCGCAGTTGGGGAGCATCGCTCTTTCGAGGTTCCTATTGCGGATGGTTAGTTTGGGCACGCTGAGTAGGCCGAGGTCGGGTCTCAGCAGGCGCGGCGCAGTAGAACTCACAAATTTGATGGCAACCTGCTGGTTGTTCAACAAATTGGTGCCCTCAAAAATGACACCAAAGGAACCCTCTCCAATCTTCTTGCCGACCCTGTAGTGGACGCCGACGACGTTGGACGAGCTGGAAGCCATGGCGGCGTGGGCGGTCACCGCAGGACCACCTTCGGGACGCGTAGGCAGGGAAACGGGAGCTCGGGACTAGGCGGGAGGTATGCAGTGATGGAAAAGCAAAAGCTGGCGTGGAAAATCGATGTCTGTAAACAAAGTCGAGAAAACGGCGGTCAGCGCTGATAAAAAGCGATTAAAGTTCTGCAACGAGTCGAGCGCGGAAAGGGGGAATAATGAAAACAAGGACGAGTGGCGTGGCGTGCGGTTGGACGAGAGAGGATGAGGCGAGGTGCCATGCTTGTCAGGGCGTTGGGTGGGATTTGGGGGGCGCGGCAAAAAGCCTCTGGGCAGGCCAAACGCAGACGCAGCGTAGCCGCAGCCGCAGAAAGCTGATGTCGGACGCGGCGGACACGACTGCTCGCCCCTATTCGCTACGGGCCGGGCTCGCTCGGGGGAGGGAGGGAAGCTGGAGACGGGCAGAAGAAGCAGGGCGCGATGGCGAGAGCAGGCGAAGCTCGGCGGGAGCCAGCAAGCAGCCAACGGGCAGCTGCCACCTGAGGTGGAATCTGGACCTCCCCCCAAGGCCCAACGCACCAAGGGACTGATCTGCACACCACCCTTTTTCGCTCCGCACGCCAACGCAGCGCAGGTCCAAGGGAAACGGGACGGAGACGGGGACGGGAATTTTGTTTGCTGTTCACTCACCTGCAGACGCTCAGCAGGAAGGACGGCCGAGTCGATTCGGGGTCGAAGGGACGTCCAAAGGCGAGCCCCCGAGGAAGTTCGACAAGAGGCGGATGAGGATGACGGATGGCGATGGCGGATGGCGGATTGGGGAATGGAAAGATGGGATGGAGGAAAGGGGAAGAGAGACGGGATGGTCGAACAGTACGAAGTACCTGGGTACCTGATAGCTTAGCAGGTTGGCAGGCTGGAGCAGCGTGAGGTGCGGTAGACGGAGCCAGCGGCCAGTGAGCAGAGGTCGGTCAGTGGAGAGAGCCTGGGCGCAGAGACCACCTGCACCGCTCTAAAGCCTAGCTCCAAGGGCCTAGGCCAACCCGCTCCAAGTGGACGGCCGGTTGCAGCGGGCTAGCCGGTAGTACCTTTGCAGATGTACCGCCTGTCGCGGAGACTGGGGATCCGTGGGCCACACCGAGTTTCGCCATCTGCGCACTGTGCACCATCGTCCAAGCGACATGGCTCTGGCTCTCGGCGGCCTCGACGGTACCAAGGCCGGCCAAGCAACCCGCGGCGGAGCCGGCTATCACAGTGCGCATTGCGAGCAAACCGCTTCCGCGACAGGGACACGCCAAGACAGGCGGGTACCTCACGCCAGGGTACCGCACAGCAAGGGTACCTGAGCTCCCAGTCCAGGGCCCCCCCCCCNCCCCCCCCCCCCGACATGGGCAAAGTGCTAGATTTGTTGATGGGGCCCGTACGAGTCAATAGCTCTGTTGGACCTCACACACGGCTTTCCGACAGTCAAAAGGTAATCAATGCACCTTGTGAACTATCTACCTCAGTATGCCTCTCGTTCGCTGTCAATCTATGCGTGGCCGTCAATCAACCGCCGAGCCGTACTTCTTGGGTCGCTTGGGAAAACCGCATGGATGGACAGGCCGAGCCGAGATATGGCTCTGCTCACGGACCATCCAGGATCAACTGGAACTGGACGACGAGCCCTGGGGGCCCTTGGCGGGATGGGTTGAGATGAGATGCGCTCGACGTCCGCTAATTGTCACGGCACAGTCCATGTCTCCTGTCCTCCGCGATCCGTCCTCTCTGTGCCTCTCTCTCTCTCTCTCTCTCAACCTCAGTCAAACGAATCACCCCCGGTCGGCCGCTTGACTCGGGCGCTGTCCACTGAGGCGGCCCCGAGTGGAGAGCCCCCCCAACGGCAGGCCCGGGGTACCTCAGCCGCGGCGCAATCTCCCAGCCTCAGCGCAGGTACCTGAGCCGGCAAAGCAGCCCCGGCGCGAGCCTTGCCGTGCGCTGGAGAGGCCCTGACTCCCCTAATAACCAAATAACAAGCTGCCCGGGAGTATTCGTATGGGGTCGGGTGCCCGTACATTCAAATTTCAATTTCTCCTTGCGAAAGCCACCTCAGATGGATCGACGGCGTTGCGCAGGTCCGGGGCCCGGCTGCAGGATGCGTCGACGCTGCTGCGAATAATTACCTGTTTTTGTTGTTGAGCGTGGTATTTTGGTTGCTGTTGTTGCTGTTGCTGTTGTTATTGTTGTTGTTTTTGTCTCGATTCCATCTCGGCTTCGATTTCGATTTCGATTTCGTATTCTGCGCTGCGAGTCCGCCCGTCTTCCCATCCTCGGCGGTACCTCCGTAGGCCCTGTCTGGAAGCCGCATGGGAACCGGCCCGTTCTGCACCCAATGCCCTCACCGCAAGCCGCCAACGCACCGGATGAGGCTCTATCGTGGTCCGCATAAGTACGTACTGCGTACCACGTTGCGCTCCTCGACTCCCTACCGATGCATTAGGCGGTCGGGTCGGGTCCAAAGCATGGAAGCGAGCAGCCACGACGAGCGCTCCAGGTCGCGCCAGAGAATCAAGACGTTTTGCTAGCGCCCGTCGGTGAACACGATTCCAGCCCCCATCGGCGGCCCCTAGTTAGTTATCTCTGCCAGTTCGTGCCGGCACGTAGCAGGCACTCATGCAGGCGGGAAAAGGTCCGAGACGCTCTCTTTGGCTGTTGCGTCCTCTGGGCTTCGCACGCTGAGATATCGACCCAACTCGACTCCCTCCCATGGATAATCCGTCGCCTGATCCGTCATCTGCCTCCAGCTCCAGGCCCCATCTGACACGGGGTCAACCCACGGGAGGATGCGAGGTCCACTCCCTGTTGCCCCGAGCCCAGCAACCCAGCCATACAATCCTCCCAGCCAAGAAGAGATATCCTCGCTCCTTTGGGCCCTGGCTCTCTTGCCCACTAAACAGACACTGGAGCGCTACACGGCCGTATCCACCTCCTTGTTCGGGATCCCGTCCCTCCCTTTAGAGTACGTACTTCCCTCTTCGTAGTAAGCCCCCTAAAGACGTGCCATACGGCCCTTGCCGCATTCCTTTCACAGAAGGGCCAACAATTCTCGATCAGACTCCACCAACAACAACGGGGTCACCAACAAAATCTCCCCTGGCCGATCGACCTCATATGCCCATTGAGGTCCGGAAACGTGACAGTCGGCTTCTAGCAAAGCGGCCATGCCAAGCCAGACGGTCTCCAGTGCCGTCCCATTTAGCCACTGACATCTCTGCCCCGAGTCTCACATGACCAGGCATTTGCGTGTGGCGCTTCGGCGCGCGTAGTATGATTCATGTCTTTCATCCAAAACTCAAGGTTTTGGACTTTCACTTGTTCTCGGAGCTACTACGATTCATGCGCCACTTGCAGTCCAGTGTCGTTTCTGAAACGCTCTAGCTAGTCATTGCGTACTTGGCCGCCGCTTGGCTTCTCGCAGCAGTCGGCTGTTTGGGTATGCAGTCACGGGATGGATTTTAACATCTCCATCATCAGCGACTTGGCCGGAGTCGGATGGTGTTCGTTTGGCCCGAGGAAAAGGCTGAACTGTAATAAACGCCGCTTGTTTTGTCTGTGCCTCGAGCCCGCCATGAGTAGCACATTGGCAAGACAGGTATGCAAATAGCCTGTGTGTGTGTTTGTCCATGTATCGTGTCTCACTTTCCAGGTTGGATGCAGAGTGGGTACTTCATCATGACTTATCCCTTAGGATACTCAATTCTTGCTATTTCTTCCGTGTAGCTGGTTTATAGAATAAACAACATGGCTGGCTGAGAGAGTGAATCTGGTGGTCAGATTCTCGCTTTCGGAGATTTGGTCTCCGTTTAAAGTTACTAATATCCGGGGCAAGCGCCAACTCGGCATCTCACCACTTTGCATTGTCATGGCCGGCCAATCAAATGCTGTCTCCCTTGCCTCATTCAACGCTGCAGCGTGAGCCTGGCCAATGGTGAATGTCAATCGATAGAGAACAGGTCAGTATTCATTCGATTCTTTATCCCAGATCTCGCTGTGAATCTTGCAAGGGTCAAGCTACGTATCAACGCTTTCAAACCCCACCCGTCGATTACCTACAGGGTATGTACTATAAGCAAGCCGGTAGATGTATTCGGATCTGGGATCGTGTAGAATGTTACGATCACGTACTTATTACGGTAGACCCCAATAAACAGACTCGACTGGACAGTTCAAGACAGCAACTACGCAGTTTAGGCCATTACTGTTCTCGTTTCCTCCGACTTTCCGAAATCGCCTTCGTAGTTGACGGTAAATCTGGCATCATTCCTCTCAATGCGATATCGGGTTTCATCAACCGCCACTTTGTACATGGCCTTACGGCGAAATAAAAGAAACTCGGATTTCATACTGCAACGCACTACTACATAAAAACAGCGGTGATTTACTGTCAAATGTGTTGTAGTAAGTGATCAGGGCAAAACAACATGGCCGTCTACTGAGCAATTCCGAGCTATGCCGAGCCTGTGCTATAGGGTAGCTTCCCCTCAGTTGAGACTTAATGAGATGAGTTGCCAAGGATTGGTCCATCAGCCGGTGTCTACCGAGATAATAATGTTAACCTTGGTTCGTGTAACAACAAGTACAAGATCTTCTAGAAGAAGGCTCAAGCAGGAAAGAAGAGATCTGAAAGCATGCCCTTCAATAAAATACTCGCCGAACTCGGTGCGACCCAGGACGTCCGCGGGTCCTCGACCAACTGGGAGGTGAAGCAGCACTGCAACACGATTACAAATACAGCAAGCTAGCTACATCTGCCGACGGCGTGACGCATAGTTGACGGGGTAGATAACCAGTTGCGAGAATTACCCCGTTGAGGTCGCCGGACGGACCCAGTCAAACCAGTCCAGAGCCGCTGAAACCAATGGTACAAGCTCGTGTGCTTATTCCCGACCGGAAATCGGCCTTGGCTCTTCTGCAGCAGCCTCAAGGAAACAAGGCACCCATAATGCCATTTGCTACGGAGTACATACATCCTTCATGTTCAGACGGTGCTGTCACCGCTTTGGTGGTGGACGTGACAGGGTGGGGGAGGGGCTCATAGCACATCATTGCCCCGCATGAGCTTCCTGGATGGGAAGTCCAAGCTATCGGCCCATCTCACGGCTATTACACGAGGAACTATAAAGCCCTCGAGGGGGAACGCCCTGGGATCTCTCGCAAAGATCAGTCCCCGTTCTTCATATCTCGTGATCCCACCTTCTTCCCCCCTTCCCAATCCGGCCCCCCAATACCAGCCGCCACCATGTCCAAGCCAGATGATATCCCCGAGATGACCTATCGGTTCCTTGGCCGGTCTGGTCTCCAGGTATCGTCCATTGCTCTCGGTGGATGGCTGACCTATGGTGGCCATGTCGACAAGCGTAAGACCCCCGCGGCTTCGTCGGAGCCATGTCTCGCGTGCCGGTGCTAACTCCGAATAGAGGCCACCTTCAAGTGCATGAAGGCTGCCTATGATTGCGGAGTCAACTTCTTCGACTGTGCCGAGGTTTACGCCGGGGGCGAGTCTGAGATTGTCATGGGAGAAGCCATCAAAGAGTTCGGTTGGAAGCGCAACGACTTGGTCATCTCGACAAAGGTGAGATACGACGATGATCGTCTGCCCGCGGGACACCACGAGTTGACAAGACCGGCCTCGATAGCTCTACTGGGGTCACGCCTTTGGTGACAACCCTGTCAACAACAAGGGCCTCTCGCGGAAGCACATCATCGAGGGCACTGACTTCGCCCTCAAGCGTCTGGGCCTCGAGTACGTAGACCTCATCTACGCCCACCGACCCGACCGCCAGACGCCCATGGAGGAGATCGTGCGGTCCTTCAACCACATCATCAACACCGGCAAGGCCTTCTACTGGGGCACGTCGGAGTGGAGCGCCGACGAGATCGCCCAGGCCTGGCGCTTCGCCGACAAGCTCGGCCTGATCGGCCCCCTCATGGAGCAGCCGGCCTACAACATGCTGGACCGCGTCAAGGTCGAGAAGGAGTTCGACAACCTGTACCGCGAGGTCGGCCTGGGCCTGACCGTCTTCTCGCCCATGAAGCAGGGCATCCTGTCGGGCAAGTACAAGGACGGCATCCCCGACGACTCGCGCTTCGCCCAGACCAGCGTCGAGTTCATCAACGGCTGGTGGAAGACGACGGGCAAGGAGAAGTGGGACGGCTTCGTCGAGACGGTCAACAAGCTGCAGCCCGTTGCCGAGAAGCTCGGCGTCAAGCAGAGCCAGCTCGCCCTCGCCTGGGTGCTCAGCAACAAGAACGTCAGCTGCGCCATTACGGGAGCAAGCAGCGCCGAGCAGGTGTATGAGAACGTCAAGGCCGTCGCCATCGTCGACAAGTTGACGCCCGAGATCCTCAAGGAGATTGACGAGATCCTCAACAACAAGCCCCCGGCCTGGACGCAGCGGTTTTAAGTGCTTACCCACAGACCGCGGATGCTACGGAGCGGCAGGAATAAAAAAAAAGTAAACAAAACTAGATAGAAATACGACGCAAGCCTCTCCTCGGAGATGCAAAAATCAGCATGCAAGTGATGGGCGGACGTTGGCCGAAAAGCGTTGAGCAGTGTAAGTGAGTGGGAGAGCTTTTGGTTCCATGACAAATCACAAGCATGACTGTACTCCTCATCGACATCATCGGAACTCATGCCTATTGTCTTACATGTGTATATATATGTAGTTTCCTGTCTGTAATTCGCCTCCTGACAACACCCATCTCGTCGCATCGCAACCATGACCTCAGCCAAGCTTCTGAGTCGGTTTCAGTGGGCCAAGGCGCCCCTCATCATCAACGCGCCCATGGCCGGGTCAGCGACCCCGCGCCTCGCGACGGAAGTAAGCAAGGCCGGCGGCTTAGGTATTTGCTGGACTCTTCTAGGAGCAAGATATGAGAGCTGACACCGGAGTGAGGTCTTCTCGGGTCGATCTGGGACCTCGGCGCCGACGCCTCCCAATTGTCCAAGCTCGATGCTGACCTGGGCGCGTCTCGCAGCCTCCTCGGAGACGCCCTGCCCGCAAGCAGTCCGCTCCAGATCGGCGCGGGCTTCATAACGAGCCACCCGTCGATAGCCTCCTTCGCAGACACGGCGCTGCCCATCGTCGCCAAGCACCGTCCCGCAGCGATATGGCTGTTCGCGCCCGACGGCGACCTGAAGCCTCACCCGGCCATCATCAAAGCGCTCAAGAGCCTCGACCCGCCGCCGACGGTCTTCGTCCAGGTGGGCAACGTGGCTGCGGCGAGGGAGGCCGTCGACGACGGGGCAGATGTGGTCGTGGCCCAGGGCGTGGACGCCGGCGGCCACCAGTTCCGCCAGGGGACAGGCATTGTGGCCTTGGTTCCGGAAGTGAGGAGCATGCTGGACGACGAGTTTCCTGGAAAGGATGTCGGTCTCGTGGCGGCGGGAGGTATCGTCGATGGGAGGGGCGTTGCAGCGGCCTTGGCCTTGGGTGAGTCTGCGTGGCCGTCTACCCGCCACTTTCGAATGCTGATTGTCCACAGGTGCGGATGCGGTCGTGATGGGAACACGGGTAAGTGATGTCTCATCCTTGTGCCTGAACGAGGCTCATATATGATAGTTCACCGTTGCCCATGAGTCGACTTACTCTGAACACGGCAAGGAAACCATCCTCAAAACCGTCGATGGCGGAGTGTCAACGTTGAAGTATAGGCCCTCTCCAGTATCGAATCACCCGTCGTGAATACTGACAAAAATAAGATCACCGTTTAATGATCAGATCAACAAGAGCGACTTATGGGGCCCTCTCTACGACGGCCGAGCTGTCATTGGCCCCATCCACGAGAAGTTCCTTGCCGGAGCATCGTTGGAAGAGTGCCAGAAAAGCCTGAAGGAGGACTACTCCGAGGAAGAAGGCCGGAAGATCACTCGAACTTGGGCGTAAGTTACATTTCCAGAGTGGTAACCTCATCGCATTTACTGACGCAACCAGGGGAGCTGGTGTTGGACTCGTGAAGAAGGCACAGCCTGCTGGCGATATTGTCCGCGAGGTGCAGAAAGAGACTGTGGCCACCATTCGGCGTTTGACAGGTCTGGCATAATCGCCGAGGTCGGAAGGGGTGGTTATGCAGAATGCCCTGGGTGCACGTTGAGATGGAACATTGAAGGCTGGATCTAGGGGCATGACCGGTCGTCGATCGGCCCCAACGTGTATTCGTCTATATGTACTCGCATACAAGCAATGGTACGGGTGACAGACAGCAAACAACAAAAGTGATATCATACAAAGCAGCGCATCCGTGAACCCCTCCCCTCACAGCTTGGCCTTGGTCTGGGCCTTCTTCAGGATGGGATCCAGCTTGGTCGCCTTCATGACATCGCCCTGGACCTTCAGCTTGCCCGACATGAACAGACGCTGCGCGTTGGCCTTGCCCGCGACCAGCTTGCCGAAGTCATCGTCAGAGAGCGACAGCGTAACTGCAGACACACGTGAGCAAGTGAGCTGAACCGTTGGGGACGAACATGGATTTGCGCCGCAGGGGGTTGGGTTGGGTTGGTGGTGGGTAAAAAGAATCCCCCTCCCCCAACAAGGAACGACGACGCAATTCATCCGCACGTACCGGTGGGCTTCTCGCCGGTGCCCGTCGCAACCTGGCCCGACTCCTTGAGGTCGATGTGCCAGCTCTCCGTGTCGCCGGCCTTGTTCTTGAGGGTGAAGGCGTAGACGCCCTTGCCCTGTTTGATGGCGTCCTTGCGGTCCGCGTCGCTGGCGTTGATGGCGGCGTGAATGGCGTCAAAGGCGGCCGAGGAAGGGAAGTTGTCTGCGGCGCGAAGCGAATCTCCGTCAGTTCCACGCCCGCGCTACGACTTTTTTGGCGGCCGCTGTCTTTTTCTTTCTACGTACCGTTCTTGAGAGCCATGGCGATGACTAGTACCTGGATTGATAATCAAAGTTGGAAATAGGTATGAAGCTTTGTTGGTAGATACGAGGTTCACACAGAGACAGGGGTGGGTTTTGCGTCAGGGGAGTGAGGTTTACGAGGATGCAAAAGCGTCTTGTGTGGGGGAACTTGCAGTGTTTAAATGCGAGCGTTGGTGTTTCCTGGGGCGGTTCGCGAATGTCCGGGGTCGTTGCATGTGATGCGAGCCTCGGCGACGGAGCGTGAGAGCTCCATGGCTGACATCATGTGCGAAGGCCTTTTCCCCACAGCCCAGCGCACGACCCCCGACCGGCTCTGGACTTTTTTTCTGGGCATGCAATGCGGTGGGAATACTCGTGACCAGCAGGTACAATAGAATAGATCCGACAGCACGGAACAAGATAACCTGAAGGCGCACAGGATATATATACATATATATATATATGTACTTGCTATTATTGCCTGTGTTTCCATGTCCACCCTGTAATTACCTTGTACACACGTCGGCATCTCCATCTCAGGCCCCCGTTACCTCTGTCTGGTTAAATGCCGTGTCCAGCATGCAACCCATCGAATGCCGAGCTACAATACCACTCTACCACGGGGGTGGCACACGTGCTGCTGGTGCGGTAAACTCATGCACCAACCGACCTCGGGAACAGGACGACGCTACTCCGTACTCAGCACTGATCGGTAGGCACATCCAACAGCACATCATCCACGAACAACGTCGGGAGGAGGGAGAGGGGATTTGAATACAAGTGCCATTCTATGGGAGTGGCATCCTATGTACATGGCCGAAATGGCTGGATGAATCCGCAGCGAAATGATTTTACAGTGTTTTGTTGGAGCCTTGGCGTCTTTGGCAGCTCTCTTGTCGCTTCTTGGCATCCCCGCCATCTCCATCCTCATCTTCCCTTACAACTGCCACTCAGGCACGCCAAAATCTCGATGCTCGGGCCAGTTCTCGGGCCTGTAGAAATTCGTTAGCTATGTGCTCCTCACTAAAAGGGCCTTCACCTCGCATGCACGTACCTCGTTAGTAGTAAGACGGCCATTCGCCGTCTTCTCTCCACGATATCCTCCGCCGCGGTCAACCGTAGCCAGTCTCCAAACCAGCTCCTCAGTTCCGTCTCGCTCTTCCCAAGGGTATCGATGCCGCGATCCACACAGGCAAGCCGCAGCTCTTCGTACTCCAGCCCCGTCGGACCACCATCCTCGACAATGTTCCTGTCGTCGCCCTCCAAAAAGGCCATGCGATATTTGCCCTTGGCCCGCCACATGCCTGGCGGCGTGAAGCCCAGCTTGTCCCACATCGCTCCGCTGATGTGTAGGCTCTTGAGGACGTGGGAGCGAGCCACCTCTGGCGTAACTCGAGGACTGAGGACGCCGTGGGGGTACTTGTTCTCAAACTCATCAAAGGCAGCTTTTCGACGCTGCTCTCCCTTCTCGAGAGCCGCGAATATCTGGGTTGGTATCCTGCAGGTGTACGGCACCAGGTGGTCGACGTAGGCAACCACCAAGACGGTGAACTCGCCGATGACGATGAGCATGAGTCCAAAGACCGGAAGCCGGATCATGTCGTGCCGCACCCGCCACAGGAGCACCCAGTCGGCCCGCGAGAAGGTCCGCGGCACGTAGTAGGGCTTGAATATCGACGGACGGTCGTCACTCGGCGTACGCTGAAGCTTCTCGCGGAGCAGGCGACGACTCGCCAAGACATTCTTCAGGCCGTTCTTGTAGAACGTCAAGTAGCCCTTTCCTAGCTCAAAGTAGTATTTCGGAGCTGAATCGTAGTCTCTGCGGCGCGGCAGCGTAAGTGGCGGCGGTCGGGACACGGCAGGCGGATTGACGAGGGGATTGGAGGTTTTGGGGCCGTCATTGTGGATGAATCGCGAGGGCACCGCGGCGACGACGGGCGCGGCTCTCGAGGCTGGCGTACGGAAGCTCGGGGGCCAATGACCGACGGTATGGAAGTGTCGACGCGGAGCGTACGCGCAGTACCGCCATGGCGTTCGGCAGTTCATTGCATTGGCGGGTATGTTTGATGTGAGGGCGGAGATGGAGGAGAGCTCTGATGCCGGCAGCACCAAATTCAAGGCAGCACGGTGCGTCATTGGTTCCCAGGCGCGGGTGCCCAGACTCGGTGGCTTCGGAAGTACTGCCGAGACGGAGCTCGGAGGTACCTGCACCGGAAGAGCCCCAGAAAGTCCGCTTTTCCACCGTCAACTGGCAGTGAGCACCTGTTGTGATTGATCCGGTGGGTAGGTTGGACGTTCTTTGTATGCTGCACGAAGCATAGGCTGCCTCTTGGAAACATAATACAAGGCCCAAGACACGGAGAATTCGTCGTGCACCCGTACCCTGGGGTCGGAATTATGGGTAATCGGCCCATCATCACGCTTGATACCCCCGGACTTGCCCTGCAGGAACCAGGACTTGGATACGGAGCACAAGACGAGGGATCTATCTTATTGCCTGGAAGTGGTTCCAACTCACTTGGAATTGTGGTTTGTAGCAGCAATGGTTTGGTGGTTCTGACCGTTTGCTTGAGCTTAGGACCAGCTACTTCTGTCACTCAAACCGTATGTGTAATCCGGGACACTCGAAATGTGCGATGAGTCGGGCTGGTCAAGCATGTCCTATCATGTTGAAAGCTGGGCGATTTGTTACCGTTGACCCAACCGCTGGCATCAATACCGCTAAAATTGCATGGGCAGCCAGCAGTTTGCGGGGTGGTTCTGTCGGGTCTATGGTAAAATCTGTGTTACTAATGACAGGGACCATCAACTCATCGAATATGATAATTTCAACTGAAAATTGGATACCGACGCAGTAGCCCTAATTGCCCAAACGCAACCACCGACGCAGTAGCTGTGGAACAGAGCCGTATCCAATTCTCTGGAGAAATCGCCCAGTTCCGAGACGAGACAATGGTATGGCTTGCTGACGGTGACGATCCTGAGCACTGCTGGGAGGGGAAGGCTTAGACGCAAGCTTACCAAACTGTGCGAATAGGTACACGCCGATGCGTCCAACTTTGCCAAAGGCGTCACAAAGGAGGATGCCTACGAGCAAGTTCTGATACAAGCCGAAGGTCTCTTTCTTGGGCAGCGCAATTGGGTTCGGTTTGCCCTTATCCTAGTATGTTGGGATGGTTGACACCTTGACTCACGCTCTACTCTCTTTCTGCACAGGTCTGGTAAGTAGTTATATCTGACACGTCTTGACGAACGCCGGTTCCTGACAAAGTACCAGCAATCTTGCAAACGCCGCGTCTCTTCTGTGGCATGCCTACAAGTCAATGGGTGCTCCGAGCACCGAGGTGAACTGGGCAGGTGTGCTGATCCCCGACCAAACCAGTTCTCCGCGGACACGACGCTCACCGTGGACTAACGTCTTCACCTACAGGATTCTACGTGCTGGACAAGTCCTCCCAGGAGCCGCAGCTCATCCTCGGGCCCTTCCACGGCAAGGTGGCCTGTCAGACCATCCAGTTCGGGCGGGGAGTGTGCGGGACCGCGGCGCAGTCCGGGACGACCCAGCTGGTCAAGGATGTGGACAGCTTCCCGGGCCACATTGCTTGCGACGGGGATAGCAAGAGCGAGATAGTGGTGCCGATTTGGGCGGAGCAGCTGGGCGGCGATGGGGGGAAGAAGGTGGTGGCAATCATCGACATTGACTGCGCCGTGCTGGATGGATTTGATGAGGTTGACAAGGCGCACTTGGAGGAGCTGGCGACGTTGCTTGCGAAAAGCTGTGACTGGTAGTCTGACGGAAGGATTCAAGGGGCTTCAAGATATAGATCAAGCATTCTTTTGAATGTGTTTTGTCTCTCCTGCAATCGAGGTGGCATATCTTGAGGGCGGTAGCTGAACGAATTACCCAGGGATTTGGGTACAGTCCAACTTGCTTCCATGTGCCTCGTACACACGTACCGCGTGAACGAGGGCATCTCGACACATGGCTTTGCTTTTTGCGTTCGTCCCACTTTCAATATAAACATCGTCCCCGATTCTAGAAAGCGGGACAGGTGAAACCTGCATACGTACCGCGCAAGTGCATACAGGGGAGCAATGCGTCGTGGAGTCCATGAAATGCAAGACCAGACGTCGAAGCTGAAAATGGGGCTGCAATCGGGGGCGTCTTTAGCTTCGAACGGTGTCATTGTCGTGGAATGGGGCTCCGTCTCCAACGGCAACAAGCTGATGTCACTGGACTGGAACGTCCGCCGTCTCGTTCCTGGCGGTTGGAGGCATGGCGACCTGGGGATGAACGATCTGGAGATGAACGGGTTTGGGGATGAATGGCCTAGGGACGATGGTGAGGATGCCGACTGCGGCGGACGCGAGTCTTGAGCGTCCTGAACATCTCTTCGCACAGCTTCACAGGACAACACCACCACTGGCGGTGGATCGGATCCCCCTTCACTGATCAATTAGGGCGAGCGGGCCTCATGCAACTTCATCGTCGCCCGGGACACGGTTAAGCTCGAAACCAGGAACCTAAACTGCGGCAGTGGACCCGTGGACCAGGGCCTTCTCCAGCCTGCGCGAACAGAGCTCTCCACACAGAAATCGAGATCGGGCCATCATCGTCGGTCGCCCTGAACTTCTTGTCTCCCAGGATACGCGGCCAGCCTCCACCATGCGGCGCGCTAAAAGGCTGATGCCACGGTCACGGCCGTTAAGCGTTGAGGCCAGGGAACGCGAGGAAAACCTACTGCGCAGTAACGCCAGGTACGGATACCGAGCAGTCGTCAGCCCATGGCTTGGCAATGGCTCGGAGAATTTCAACTCCTTCTAGGCTTCTCTCGCACTCGCTGTGGCTGAGAGAAAAGTATTTCCATAACCGCCCCCTGGGTCTGGACAGCCACCCGTACTGTCCGTACTGTTCGTAATGCCCCGTACTTCGTATACTCCAGAGGCCCGTAAACCGGACGCGCACACTGGTTGCGAAAGCACCATGGCGGTGCAACCTTGGCCTCGCCATTTGTGAGCACTGGATCGACCCGTCAGATATTGACACCCATGTCTGAAGTACCGGGCCTGGCTGGGCGAATAAGGCCTGTCCGGTCCCCTGGACGCCATCGTTGGACCCTCCTCGACGTCGCCTTGGCTGTCTGCAACCATCCAATTCCATCCACCGTCGTTGATCCCGTGATGGCGACGCCGGCGACGGGCGGCCACGCTGAGAGCCCGCCAACGGGCAGCCCTGACGTTCCGCGGATTGAATCATGGAATGGAGAGCCCTGGCGCCGCCCCTGGAACTAGGCACCTCCCCCCCTGGAGCTCAGTGGACGACGGCTCCCAACTGCCCGATACAACCCCTGCAGCAGCCTGCGCCAGCCCCCCTCGTTTTCAGCCCAGCCTCCCGCAGCGGCCCACTGCTCGCCAGGTCCTTACCGCTTTCGGGCCCCCAACCACACGCAAGCCTGGGCTGTATAACGCTACGACATCCGGACCCGTCGCACGCGCTGGCCTGCGAAACAAGGCCCCTCGATTCATCCAACCAGCCCTCATTTTCTTGACAACAATAACGTCCTACAGCTGGCTTCGGTTCAGTCCAGTCCAATCCCGAGCTAACCAGACTAGCTACTGCAGCTCATTCTATTCCCGCCGTCGCGCCGCCTCTTGTTTGTCTTGGCTTATCTTGGCCTGTCTCGTGTTTCTTGCGTCCGTCATCTATTCTCTCCTCGCATACTCCCTCATTGTCTGTTTGGTCTGGCCGCCTTCAGTCGTTCTTGACTCCCGTTGTTCCCTTTTTTTTCTTTTTTTCTTTACTTTGCTCGCCATTGCTTGTTTCGAAGTCTCTCGCTTCACCCACAACAACTGCATCGTCGATCCTTACACACCACAACCGAGTCGAAGACAAACGGGTGCTGCCGATGTAAACAAAACAACCTCCCATCTCGAACTTTACGACGCCCTCCCGTGCGGCGCGCGACCCCGTCATGTCGACCAAGGCCAAGTCCCACCCTCTTAATGCCGCGCACACGGCAGGCATCTTTGCCGACTTGAGCGTTGACGGACCGGTCGTCGGAACCCTCGTCGCTATCGTCGACCGAGCTAAGAATCTGCCCAACCGCAAGACTATCGGGAAGCAGGATCCCTACTGTGCTGCCAGGCTAGGCAAGGAAGCGAAGAAGACTACCACAGATATCCGTGGCGGTCAGACGCCGAAATGGTAAGTCTTGTGGTGTGGATGATGCCACTGGCTGAGCCCCAACTGATCATTCATCTCTAGGGACCAGGAACTCCGGTTTACCGTCCACGATTCCCCCGACTACTACCAGCTCAAAATCTCCGTCTTTACCGACGACAAGAAGACGGACCTGATCGGCGAGTCTTGGATCGACCTCAGAGGCATCATCATCCCCGGCGGGGGTCAGCGAGATGTTTGGCAGACGCTTAGCTGTCGAGGAAAGTACGCCGGCGAGATCAGAATCGAAATCACCTACTACGACTCGCGGCCCAAGCCCGAGAAGCCTGCAACGGTGAAGCCAAAGCAGCCCGTGTCCGCAGAGCAAGAGCATGGCTTCGTCAAGCAGAGGACGCCCGTGAAGAGGCGCCCTCTGCCATCTGACCCCGTCACAGGCGAAGCCCCCCCAACACCAGCTGCCCCTCCACCGGCGCCTGAACAAAGCACCCCGCCGCCTCGGGCGCATGCAAAGCAACTGTCCCATGGAGGCTTCATCCCTAATCAATCTCCACTGCAGGTGGTGGAGTACACTACGCCTCCCTCTCACCGAACTCGTCACCCAGAGCACCCCTCTCCTTCGCCAGTTGCGCCTCAGGAGTATGTCACCCCTACTCGTGGCGAGGCACGGCAAACACGCCGTTCCATGAACCCGTCCTATGATTCATCCCCTCGGCTCATTGAAGACCGGGAATACAGCCCACAGCACCCCATGCAGCAGCAGGAGCAGTTGGATCATCGAGGTCAATACGCTCCCCAGCAAGATGCTTATGAAGCACCACCCATGGAGGACCCTAGGCAATTCCCGCTTTTGGAGGGTGATCGCCCACCACCGCCGCCGGCGCATCGGAGCAGACACAACAGCGGAGGCCAGGAGCTTGTGCCCAGAAGCACCTACGATGCGTCGCCGCCCAAGCCTTTGCACCCGATGAGACACGATGTTCTGAGGAACGAAGCTCACAGGCACTCGATGCCCTCATACCCGGGCCGACCAACATTTCGGGCCTACGACTCGGCCCCCGTCTCGAATACGGTCGCCCCTCCCAACTACGATCCTTCACCGAGGCATAGCTCGTACGATGCGAACTACGACCCTCATCATCGGTCCATGCAGCCCACGGTGGAGGACGCACCTGAGTCACCAAATCCGTACCCGAACACTCACAGGCACAGCGTTGGAGCACGACAGCAACAGCAACAAGATGAGCTCGCATTTGACGACTCTCCAGCCCCTCTCAGCTTGGGTCGATCACCAGGCGGATCTCCGTTCCGAGACGATCGCTCACCATCACACGGGTACCAGGACCAGAATCCGTACCAAATCGTTGCGATGTCACCGTCTCATGGCCGAGACTATGCTCGGAGCCAGGCGCAGGAGCAGAACTCGTATGATCAAAACTCCTACGATCAGAATTCCTATGATCAGAACCCGTATCAAATGGTGGCTGCATCTCCATCACACGGCCGAGATTACTCTCGAAGCCCGGCGCAAGATCAAAATTCTTATGATCAAAATTCCTATGACCAGAATTCTTATGACCAGAACCCCTATCAAATGGTGGCTGTGTCTCAGTCTCATGGGCGAGATTACTCTCGGAGTCCGGGACAGGATCAAAATTCCTACCAAATGGTCCCTGCATCTCAATCTCAAGGGAGAGAGTATTCTCGAAGCCCAGGACAAGATCAGAATTCTTATCAATTGGTGCATGTGCCATCCCATGGCCGGGAAATTTCCAAAAGCCCGGGCCAGATCTCGTACCACTCGCATAGCAGCCAGAGCCAACATTCGGGCCACCACATGGAACTGGAGACCCGCCAAATACAAAGCTCATCCAGTCATGGAATGCCTGGGATGCCAGCTTCTCTCGTCCCAGGGCTAGACCCAAGCCTCTCCCAAGAGATCACAGACGGCATCTACGAAGATCGCCGCTCTGATAGGCGGAACCACTCACAAAGCGTGTCAACGCCCTCACGGGGCCGCGCACGAACCGAGTCTTATCAACAGGGATACAATGAATCCGCCGACATGTCTCAAAGCTATGCCATTCAGCCATACAATCGAAGGGCCATAACGTACACAAGCGGACCTGAGCCCCCAGCGACTCAAACTCGAGGCGTCTCTCCCAACCCGCGAACGAGCCCCAACCCCCGGACTAGCCCTAATCCTCAACACACCATCCGACGGAAGTCTGTCAGTCCCGCCCCTCCTCCGACAGAGACTAGGAGACTGTCCGGTGTCCCGTTCGGACCCGACTCCTATGATGCGCTCAACTCTAGCATCGTATCTGTCAAGGCCGGAATCACTCCTACGCCGGAGTACATGAAGTCCGAGCCCAAGAAGATTATCACTTACGATGGGCGGGAAGTTGACCCGTCTGATCACCTACCTATCGAGTCGTGGGCGCCGGAACCCGAGCCGAAGAACAAGGACGCAACTCCAGAGCCACGATCACGGCCGGCCCTGTCCGGCGCTCAGCCTCTACCACCTAGCACTCGCAGGATTCCTCGTGCTGGTCGGCATAGTATGTCGGCTACTCTGCCATACGGAACCCCCGACGAACCTCGCACTCCTCCAGCACCTGCCAGCGCAGGTCGGACCCGCCTCCAAAAGCGCAACCCGGCCTCAGTGGGAAATTCTCCGGCGGCCGCCAGCCCTCTGGCACCGATCTCACCAGACAATTATCGGGACAGGCAGAGCCCGTACACCCCCACCCGAGGGCTGCCACGCGCGGGCACTTGGGACCACCAGAACGAGAACCGAGCACCGCAATATGGTTCCGGTCCTCCAGTTCCAGCCAAGGTGCCCCTTCCGCTCATGAGCGGGGCAAATGGCAGCAGCCATGAGCTGGCGTTGATGGAGGAGATGCAAATGATTGATATTGGATCTGGCAGGTCACGCCGCAGGGGTGGTTACTGAAGAAATGAAATAAATGAGGGACTGGATGTACAATACATAAACGGAATGGGTTGAAAGGCGTTTTATATTATATACGGAACGGCCAGGAAGGGTCGGGATAGGGGATATCACACACAATGGATACATGAGCCAGTTATGGACCAACTATATTATCATCTTTCGCTTTGCTTACTGCCAGCTCAGTGTGCAGGTCCCGATATGTTATGATGCATGTTTCGTACCGTAATTGAACGACCACGGCGGTAATACCGTCCATGGTGCTGGTGTTGGTGTTGTCGACTTTGGCCTTGAAGATGGAGGGAGGCTGGATAGCTGAACTAGCCTCAATCAGGCTAGACCGAACCACACAGATGCCCCGCGGCCCACTTCCGCTGCCAGCCATCCTCATCCTAATCTTATCGGCCTGGCAGAAAAAAAATATCACAGCCAACTGCCATTGACATTGAAACCACCACCACCGAACACCAGCAATCACCATCACGAACAATGGCAGCTCAGGTGGGCCCTTTACCACAGCTCAAGCTGCCCTCGGGGCCGTCGCCGGTCACCGCGGAGCAGCGCTACTGGAAGACGTTCAAGAACCAGCTGCTGATCACGTCGCCGACGGCATACCCCGTGGTCCACATCTCCTCCAACAGCGACTCGTTTGCTGTCACGACGGGAACCCGCATCCAGATCTACTCGAACCGGACGCGCAAGCTGCTCAAGACCATTACGCGCTTCGGCGACGTGGCGCGCAGCGGAGAGATTAGGAAGGATGGCCGCGTGCTGGTGGCTGGCGACGACACGGGCAAGATGCAGGTCTTCGACGTCAACTCGAGGGCGATCCTCAAGACGTGGACGACGCACAAGCAGCCCGTCTGGACGACCAAGTTCTCCCCGAACGAACTCACGACCCTGCTCAGCGCCAGCGACGACAAGACCGTCCGCCTGTGGGATCTCACCAGCAATGATGCTGTCTCGACTTTTGTTGGTCATAGCGATTACGTCCGATGTGCAAACTTCATGCCTGGCACCATGTCCAATATGATTATTTCGGGAAGTTACGATTCTACGGTGAAGCTTTGGGATCCTAGGACGGGGAGCAACACTGCTGTCATGACCTTTAAGCATGCTGCGCCAATTGAGGATGTTCTGTCGATGCCCTCTGGGACGACTGTCTTGGCTGCGGCCGAAAACTCTATTAGCGTCCTCGACCTGGTTGCTGCTCGGCCTCTCAATATGATTACCAACCACCAAAAGACCGTTACGTCGCTGAGCCTTGCTTCCAATGGCCGACGGCTTGTCAGTGGTGGTCTGGAAGGCCATGTCAAAGTTTTCGAGACAACCGGCTGGAACGTCGTCTCGAGCACCAAGTACCAATCCCCTGTTCTGTCAGTCAAAATCATCCCCTCGAGCGACGATCCCGAATCCAGCGACCGTCATCTCGCCGTCGGTATGCAGTCTGGTGTGCTCAGTCTCCGCACTCGCCTTACCGGCCCCGAGGCCAACCGGGAGGCCGAACGAGAGAAGGAGATGTCGGCCCTCGTTGCCGGAACCATCGAATCGCACGATGCCAAGAAGAAGAAACGCAAGCGCAGGGTTACTGCCGCCAAGCGCCTGGACATGGTCGGTGAGGGTGCCGATGTTGTCATCGCGAACGAGGCGCGCACGTTCAAGAAAAAGGAGCGAGAGTGGCAGAGCGACCTGCGTCATGCTCGGTACTCGCGTGCACTCGACTCGGTCCTCGACAAGTACTCACCGGAGCACTCGCCCCTCAACGTCCTCACGCTCCTCCTCGCGCTGCGCCACCGTAGCGCGCTGCGAGATGCGCTCGAATCACGAGACGAACACACCGTCCAGCCCATCCTCAAGTGGACTTGCAGCCACATCTGCGACCCGAGATATGTCAGCGTCTGCGTCGAGGTTGGCCTCCACCTACTAGACCTGTATGCCGAGCTTGTGGGCGGATCGGCGGAACTGTACGACGGATTCCGGACGCTGCACCGAAGGGTCAAGGTCGAGGTGGAACGAGCGCAGGTGGCGTGCCAGACAGGAGGCATGCTCGAGAGCTTGACGGTTGGTACCCTGTGAGGGAACGGCGGATTCGGCGAAATTGTATATCCCGGGGGGCTGGGTTGTTTTGCATTGCGGAGGCGTTCAGGTAGATTTCAACAAAAAGCAGGGAGTCTTTGGACGTGGATGTGGTGATATCACAGATGCAGTGGCTGTGCGGTTGATAGATCGGTTAACATGACCGTGCTATGGAAACCAATAAAGCACGCATTGCCACCATGGTTGTGACACATATGATGTCTTGTTGGTCTTATCTGGGCATACAGCCTCCCTTGCCTCGATCCCAGACTTGATAGTGAAGAAATGAAACGAGAATTTGGATTTTAGATAATTACGAGATAAGAAGCTAGGAAGGATGAAAAGATGGGTTGGATTAGAACCCAGGATAGACTTGGGTTTGAGCAAGGTTGACATGGACTTTGGAAACATGGGAAATGGATTGACTTGAGCTTAGCATTTTCGTCAAGGTCTGTGAGTGAGACACAAATCCACCATCATATGCATTGGCTTGAACCTGTATGAGTTCGCCTTTTGGGGTAGCTCTGATCTTGACTGTGAATCTTGACCCAAGCAACATGCGTAGGATTGATTACCTGCATGGCTTCTTGAAGGATGACCGCCTACTTTTAGGTAGCTTGTGCTTATGTACGTACGTTGCTCATTGTATCCAATGGAGAGGGAATCAAATGATCACATTGGAAGGCCTCTGGAAATTACCCTCTCTGAAAGTTACTTTATACGACGGTTGAATGCATCATACTGGCGGTCAACCAGAACGATCGCGAGTAGAAGGGCGGGAACAGGCAGATTCAAAGGCCAAAGACGTTGACAAATATGTGTGCGTTGGCATGTCTACGCAAGTCCGCGTTGATTCCAGCGAGGTGGTCGGCCTCCGACAGTGAATCACGTTGGCCACGTCTGCCTATTTTGCCGCCCACCTTCCTTCATTCACCTGCTGCCAGTTGCTACCAGTTTCTTCCCGCCTCTCTCTGTCCTTCATCTCAACTTCTTCCGTCTTTGTCAGGCTACTCAACAGAAAAGCACCAATAGGACGGACAACATCAGATCACGACAAGATGAGTCCAAAGGAGGTTCTCCTCCGGTGGTACTCTACTCTGCACACCTTCAAGGTCGACATTGTCGGAGATTTTGCTGGTGGTGAATTGTTCGGTATTCATGGAGAATCGCTCATCCGACATTGTATTCAACAGTCCAGAGTGGACTTTCATGGCATGTTTTCCAGGGCAAGGCGAACGAGTGCGTGGTCACTGACTTCAACACAGATGGGCTCCAGCTCCTTCATGCCGTTTTTGCGGTGGAAAAGTTCCTGGATGACCTGCAGAAAAGGGGCTGCAACTTCGACATCCTCTTCTTTCGGGATCTTGATGAAGTCTGTGTCCTAGAAGGTGCAGCAACGGCCGATGCATACAAGTATCACCTCTTCCGGGCCGTTGTCATCCAGCACCTTTCGAGATCGAACATACGGTCTGAGGTTCATGAATTCGATGCTTTCGAGAGTGACGACTTCAAAGACTACCTGTCTAGCCATACTCTGCACTTTGTGCTATGTGATGAAGGGGATGGAGATGAAGGACCAAAGGCCATTCAGTTGCGTCATCTGATCTGGAAGCTTTCCAACAGTGGGAGACACGTTGGCCTAGTCAACCACATCACCTGGCAGACCTCAAAGGTATGAGTACTCGGAGGTTTCGGATCTAACGCTGCTGAAACTAATATCATATCAGGTGTTTGTTCATTTGCTGAGTCGGACAAGAGAAGAGACGGCCATGGGCACCATCAATCTGCTTCCATACCCAGTCCGCGAACTGTCAACGTCCTCCAAAGCAATTATCGATGCATTCCCCGAGCCTGACGCCAACAACCCCAGCTTAACATTAAGAGAGTGGGTTGCCATCCATTTCTGTCGAGGCATACTTGGACAGCCTTCATCAGCACAGAAAGTGGATGAAGACACATTGAATCGGCTTCATGGGTTGCTCCTGCACATGGCGACTCTGCGGTTGTGTTGCCTGCAGGAAAGAAGATGCGATGTCAAAGCCATTGGTTCTGGTGATGAATGCTTCCTTCGTTCATTTTCCGAAGTCTCCAAAGCCTTGATCGAGAGAGGGTTGGAGAATTGCGGATTGGACTGGGATCTCTTCGATCTCATCGATGGAAGAGTCTTTTCCTTCATGCTGGATGCAATGCGAACAAACAGCCCTGTCTCTGAGACTATCGCTAAAAAAGCAAAGGATCTTTGGAAGGAGGTTGTTGGGAACAATGCTGTCTATTCCGACGCAGACTTCGACGTGGCTTCGCGGTCCAGCATGCCAGCACCTTCGCTGTCCGACTCTGAGAAAACATCCCCGACAATCCTGGCTTTTGACCATCCCGCTTTCAACAAGTTTCTTGGAGACATCACAGTTGAAGAAGTCCAGGAAACGGCGAATTCGGCAGCTGGCGTTGTGTTTGAAGATCTGGAACACTGGCACAGGAACAAGCCAGTCAATTCTCTCCCTCGACCCGGCTTCTTCGCTAAAAGACAAAATCAAAGACAAATGGCAGACATCATTACATATGCAGAGAGCCTTCAAAGCGGAGGTGGAAAGATCCTAGAGCGAGAACCCATTGTGGTTAGGACTCGTACCGCCCAGAACAAAGGGGCAAAGCCGCTTCCTGTGAAAGACTCTCAGAAGAAGGGTGGTAAAAAGCCCGGTAGAAAAGGTGCAAAAGGCGGAAAAGAAAATGCTCTCAAAGTTGCTCAAGAGATTCAGGACCGAAAGATCCAGGACAAGCGCGACAGTGCGATCCGGCTCTGGGTTGAGAGGTGCGCAGAGTTCCAGAAGGATCCGAATTTGGCCAGTCGCTATTTGAAAGCCCAGAAGTTCTTGTTTGGGGTGTCCCGAAAGGAACATTGGTCTCTTGGTCCAGAAGTTCATCTCTACCTGTGTCACATTCTGAGCTGGATATGGGCTGAAGCCTGCAAGAACGAGAACAAATTGTCCTCTCAAGGTTAGTTGATCCTGGGTCAAGGACTCAAAATCTCCCAATCCCTTTTATCACAACCCCTCTTGCTATTCTGCAATCAACACGTTGCTCTCATTGGAATCATCACCGCATTGAGCCAAGTATATTCGCAGATTGCGATGATATTTCACCAAAGTTTCACCAGACTAACTGTCCTAGGCCTTTACCTCATCTCCATGATGTGGAACTCACTGCAAGCAATCTCCAGATCGGAAGACTGTACGCCAGAGGTTGCAGATGCAATGCGAGGGATGGTCGTTAGCCTTCGTATGCCACAGATTGATGTTACAGTCGGAAACCCATCCCGAGCATTGCCGTTTTTCATCGACACTCAACTGGCTAAACACGTATCGAAGCTTGTTCAAGACTACCGCATCTTGCAGCTGGAACATGGCGGTCCTTACATGGAACGACGATTCGATTCGAAGCCCGACCCTCGGGTGCCATTCGAGCCAGACGCTTGGCAAAGAAAAGTTCTCGACTCGATCGACGCCAACGAAAGCCTTCTAGTCGTGGCTCCCACCTCCGCCGGCAAAACATTCATCTCGTTCTATGCTATGAAGAGCGTGCTTGAGGAAAGCGACGACGCAGTGCTGGTTTACGTGGCGCCCACAAAGGCCCTGGTCAATCAAATTGCGGCCGAGATTGAGGGAAGGTTCTCAAAGTCTTACCACGGCAAGCCTGGCAAGTCCATCTGGGCCATTCATACCAGAGATTATCGCATCAACAGCCCTACTGGATGCCAGATATTGGTCACTGTCCCACACATCCTACAGATCATGCTGCTGTCACCGGCGAATGCCAACCACCCCAACGCCTGGTCTCGACGTGTCAGAAGAATCATTTTCGACGAGGTTCACTGCATTGGACAGGCCGACGATGGCGTTGTCTGGGAACAGTTGCTGCTGTTGGCCCCATGCCCCATCATTGCCCTCTCTGCAACGGTGGGAAACCCGGATGAGTTTCGAGACTGGTTAAGGGTGTCGAGGACACAAAAGGACTCCAAGATGACCATGATTGTTCATGGAGTGCGCTACTCTGATTTACGAAAATTCATCTACCGCTCACCCCCTGGAAAATTCATTTTCGACGGGCTTCAGAAAGTACCAAGACTGCCAGTTCCCGGACTAGATGAAGGCGATGCTGTCAGTTCCAGATTCCAGTTCGTGCACCCTATAAGTGCACTGAGGGATCGGTAAGTAGTTTGTCTGAGAAATTGAGAAAGATACTAACCCCTCACAGCAACCGCGAAACGTTGGACGACCTGAGCTTGGAAGCTAGAGATTGTCTCACCCTCTGGGGGAAGATGAACGAAACACTCCCACCTGGCCATCTCAAGGAGAAAGTCGATGCTTTGAGCCCAGACAAAGCCCTGCCACAACAAGTCTCCAAATACGACATTGTGGAGTGGGAGAAAGGGCTGAAAGCGATTCTTCGAGAGGTAATGGAAGCGTCCAAATCACCCCTGACCACACTCCAAACCAGCCTTGAACGGGAACCCGAACAAGAGAATCCCGAGATCACGGCGACCACAAAAACCAAGAGTGTGATTCGACCTAATCCAGAGCCAGACCATGTTGTGAGCCTGTTCCCGCTGGTCTGTGAGCTTCATTCACAGGACGCATTGCCAGCCATTGCCTTCAGCTACGATCGTCTGGAATGCGAGAGAGCCGCGACCTACATTCTCAAGAGAATGGAGGAAAAGGAACATCAATGGAAAGGCACCAATACCGGCTGGCTCAAAAAGATTAAAGAGTACAAAAAATGGGTGAGCCAGAAGGCAAGCGCCTGCGATGCAATTCCACCCACCCGGAGCAAGGCTCGAGGAGGCGATGCGGAGAACATGACCAAGCTGGACCTTGCTCGTGACGCGGCAAGCACGGAGATTAGTATATGGGAAAGCTTTGACCCAAATGCTCCGTTGGAAGACTTCAGCTTTGCCGACTCAACCAAGATGCAGAAGTCGGACCTTGATGCGATGATTCGGAAGTTGAAGTGGGCGGACATCCGTCCGGAGCTGCTCAAGGCGCTGGAACGGGGTATGGGGGTCCATCACGCAGGAATGAATCGAAAGTATCGCCAGGTGTAAGTATCAAGGTTGATGCTGTTGAGGTCATGACTGATGGAACTTAGTGTTGAAATGCTGTTTCGGCGAGGATATCTCAGAGTTGTGATTGCCACCGGGACTCTAGCCCTTGGAATCAACATGCCCTGCAAGACGGTCATCTTCACCGGCGACTCCATCTTTCTTACGGCCCAGAACTACCGCCAGGCTTCAGGTCGTGCCGGAAGGCGAGGCTTTGATCTGCTTGGAAATGTGGTTTTCAACGGTCTCCCTCGAGACCGCGTGCATGAGATCATGTCCTCGCGGCTTCCGGCTCTCAAGGGGCAGTTCCCGATATCGACCACGCTGATCCTCCGCTTGCTTGGGCTCTTGCACAGTACCGACAACTCGGATTTTGCCAAGAACGCTGTCCAGGCGCTCCTGTCGCAGACGCGGCTGTATCTGGGAGGCCCAGACGCAGAGTTGTCGGTCAAGCACCACCTCCGCTTCTCCATCGAGTACTTGCGAAGACAGAACCTGCTCTCCGCGAACGGAAAACCGCTGAACTTTGCGGGTCTGGTTGGGCATTTGTACTTTACGGAGAACTCGGTGTTTGCGTTCCATTCTTTGTTGCGTGGCGGCTACTTCCACCGGTTGTGTGCGGATATCTACAGAGCCCCGGAGAGAGTGCTCCTCGAGATGATGCTGGTGCTCAGCCATTTGTTTGACCGATTCCCAGTCCATCGGACCAAGAAACTCGTCGAGAGAGCCCACAGGTCTCCGTCCGTTATCTTTCTTCCACGACTGCCCGTAGCGGCTGAGACGATTCTCATCCAGCACAACAAGGAGACGCTGTCGATCTTTAGGGACTATGTCCATTCCTACATTAGCCAGCATCTCATCGACAAACCGGACCGGACCATGCCTTTCACGCAGACGGTCGTCGGACCCTCGGAAGGCACTCAAGACGGTTTCTTCGGTCGCACACCGACTACCATCCGATCTCCCTTCGTGGCTCTCTCCGGGTTTGGAGACAAGTTCGATTCCATCCAAGAGCTCTGCTCGACGGTGCGGGCGGGCCTCTTCCTGGAGGAGTCTGCGATTCCGTACATCCCCATCTGGCCGCACGACACCGACGTCGAGTTCAACGCCTACATCTTGGATTTCTACAAGCACGGCAGCATGGTGGATCTGGTGCGGGACAACCAGATCAAGGGCGGCGACGTCTGGTTCTTCCTCCAAGACTTTTCCCGAACGCTCGCGGCCATCGAAACGAGTCTGAGGGGCCTGGCCGGGCTGGAGGCCAAGGACGACGAGGAAGAAGAAGAGGACTCGAGTGACGGTGAGGATCTGGAGAGGCCCGCGTCGGTGAAGATGGAAGCACCCCGTGCGCAGGCGCTTGCGGGCTCGAAGAAGACATCATCGGGGAAAGCCAAGGTCAAAGTCCTCGACAGCTGGGATGATGGCAGCAGCGACTCGGAGTCGGAGGCTGCTGATTCCGTCGATTCACTGCCGGGATCTCCGCTATTGAGCAAGCACGAGGGCGGCGGCGGGCTAATGCTTGTCCTCGGGGCGTTTACGATGCTGAAAGAGGAATTTGACACCAAGTTTAGAAAGGTGTGGGCTTGATGTGGTTGGGGATATGCTTGTAGACGGGGATGAGATGGTGCTGGACAATACTGCAGGCTGCTTCTACCTTGAGAACCCGATGTTTTTACCAATGGATGATTGCTGCCAGTCTCTACCTGCTACTGTGACACGACAATGGCTAAATAATTGGACGGCTGTCTCAAAAAGGCCGCAATGGGATCAAAGACGGGCGTTTTCCTTCTAATTTGAAGCTATCTCTTCACCCGCCTCTCGCCATCAACTCCCCCGAACGAACACACCCCCCAAATCTCGCGTTCGGGTTCCCAAGCCCTCGGGACGCGCCAACTCGATGTAGAAAACACCCGACTTGGGTTGTCTTAACTCACAGTAGTGAGACACCGAGAAAAGGGGAGCACCCCCCAGGCCGCGGAAGCAGCCAGCTGCATACGCGCCTCGCCCTTGTCTTCAGCGATCGGCGATGGTGGCTGCCGGAGGAAATGTTCTAGAACGTAGTGGGGTGATTTTCTTTCCCTTCTGATTCTTGTTTTTCTACCAACGGGAAAGAGGAGGAAGAAGGCCCCTGTTCCAAATGTCGTTCGATTGTCAAAGAACAGGGAACTACTACCTGCGATGTGAGCATGTGTGCCGCTGTACGTACATACATGCCTTCTCATCTCTCGATGCAGGCCCATCTCCATCCGTCACTCGGGTAATCTCGCGCCCCGACATCGACTACGACGGTGCCATCGAAACGGAGCAAGGGCGCGTTTCTTTTCGGCCGTCATGGACAAGGGCTTCGGCCGTAGCAGCAGACAAGCGGATACGCGGCCGTTTTGTTCTCTTCAGACGTCCATTCTCCGACAGACCTTTCCCATTGTTCCACCAATGAAGCCGAATTCGCACCGTCGTTCGTTTATCGTACCTCGGGTCGTCGTCGGAGTAGCCTCGTCTTGGCCGTCTTCGTTTCAAGCAGGCGTGACATCACACAGCACAGATATCGATTGCACGGAGCGTCAAGATGCATTCAAGTTGCTTAAATTGTCTTTCTCATCTAAGCGTTGGCGCAGCCATCACCTCAACCCCCATCCATACCACGTAACCCGGGAAATGCCCACGGCAAGTTTTCCAACGTCTTCCAATACTCTGCCCACTGCCGGGCAAAGAAAATAGTGTTTCCAGTGATCTTGTTCTTCTTCTCGTTTTCTTCTGCCACTATCCAAAGGTTGTAGTCCATGTTGCTTGAAACTATCGCAACCAATCCACAAAACAAAGCCGTGCAATGCAAGCCATATAAGCAAAACAAGAGATACAAACAGGTGACAACCCTCTAGATAGCCGAGAATGTATATACACGCACAAGGGAGGTGATCGAGTATCGGGTTTGCACCCGAGGGGAATAGTCTTCTGCCACGCGCCGTCGCTGATGGTACAATAGGTAGTCGACCAGGTGCCCCGACCAGCTAACACCAATCATCTTGGCTACCTGTCTCTTGAGTCGACAATGCGGAAACGTCTTTGCCACTCCGAAATGAGGGTCCGAATTTGCGCAGGGGGGTATTTTGCTCTATTCAGAGGGTACGTGGTCTCGGTGGCGTACTGTGCTGTCCTGGGCCACGCGACTCTCCGTACCCTTGATGGTAAAAAAAAGAAAAGGAAAAAAAATATGATGTATCTAATCTCAGGTTCAAATCGAACCACTTATCCAAACGCCGTGTTCATGATGATTAAATGGTAAGAAAATCCTCAACGCCTTGGTCAGCAGATTGTATATGGTGAGAGCCGAGGTGGACTGCATTCATCACTGCCCGTGTGGTGCCACCTGCAAGTGATGGGGCATTGGTCGTGCGAGCACCTGATCGTTGATTGAGTGAGGCACCTGCGGAGGCGCAGCCATCGCCGCAGGCCTTGGGGTGTGGTAGCCTGGCGCGCTGGTGCCGCTCGAGAAGCTCGAGTTCGCCCTTGGGTCCACGTTCTGGAAGAGATCTCTCTGGAGGCCTTCAAGGATGTGCATGTCGATCCTGAGTGAGCTTGTCGCCGTCGCTGATTGGCGGAGGAAGCCGATGGTCCTGTGGAACAGTGACCGCAAGAGCTCTTCGTCAACGTACATGTGTAGGACAGGGTCCTTGAAGGCGGCCGAAAGAACCAGCAGGTTGCCCCATTGGCTATACGACTTGTCAGTTATGAGTTACTAGAGTTGGATGAGTAGCCACTTACGCGTGCGCGGTACCAAAGACGTTGGTGATGATGGGTCGCTTGTCACCCAGTCCGTGGAAAGCCCGGGTGCTCTCAATCAGCGCCTTGATTCCCTTCTTGGCGAGCTCCACAACCGCCGGGTCGATATCGTTATGTGTCCTTGTTTTCGGGTGGATCACGGGAGCAATCACGTCCTGTCGAAACTCGGAGCTCACCGTGGGGAAGTTGGGGCTCGAGGGGTGGTTCTTCACCGAGTGTGAAAACTGAAGAATCTGCCTGACAAAAGGCCGATACGTGATCACCTGGGCGCCCCAGTACTTGGCTCGCAACCTCGCCGCCAGAATTTCGTCCGCTGGCGCGTCATCCTCTCGAAAAGCGAAGCTGGGGGCAACCCAGTGCATGCCCGAAACAGCATCAGAGACAACGCCGACGTTTCTAAATTGGTCCTTGCCGACTTTGCTGGGGTCTTCGGGGGCGTAAAACATTCGGTGGATGCTGTTGAGATGCGTCCGGAGATATAGTTGGCCGGGGTAGCTGTCTAGGATCTGCTGGTTGTAGCCTTCGAGAAGACTCATGTTCGGATGCGGCATGTCCTCTTCGTATGACAGGAGCCCTGAGGGGGGCAGTTGAAGCTCAGCAATGAGATCGCTCTCAAGTTGCAGGCAAGTCCAGAAGGTCAAAGCCAATTGGTTGTACTTTGTCTCCTGGATGAACTCGCTGTTGCGCTTGATTCTTCGCAACTTGTCCAAGCTCGGTCGCATAATGACCTGCAACTTATGGCTAGCCTTGTGAATAAAAGCAAAGCTCTCCATGGGTCGTCCCAGCTGGCCATGGTACAAGCCAGCAAAGATGTTGACGTAGACATTCTTCATATTGTTGTATGCGCCGCTGTGGTTGCCGAGAATATCCGTGGCATATGCAAAGTACTCCAGACCGGGAATCACCTCGTAGTTCTTCTTCAAGCTGTATCCGGAGCGCAAGCCCCCGACGCCATGGATTGAAGAGCGCCGGCTATGGACACCCCGTTCCTGGTCCTTTGGAGACGGTAACCCTGAGGAGTGTGAGTGAGAAGAAAAGGCTGGCGGAGAGCCCTGGGTTGGCGACGGCGGAACTCCACCATTGCGAGTGATGGGGCTTCCATGAGGCATTAGATCCGCCGAGTGCACCACGTCAGGCACATGCTCCCGGTAGAGACAGATCTTGCCCAGGGCTAGGACCGTGAGGACCAGGGCGCTGTGGATCGATCGGTCCGGGCGCCCAGCCCGCTGAGGCGCGGGGGTGGGAGGCTCAGATCCATCAGGTCCAGGTGACCGCTTCCGTTTCCCTCCTGTGGTCTCCGTCGGGGTCTGCGATCCTCCTCCAACCGCGAAGGCGGGCTTCGAGGTTTGTGGCTTGGAAGATCGTGGGTGTGAGGCCGGAAGGTTATCTAAGAAATGGCGAACCCAATAATCAAGCAACTTAGGCTGGATTATGGGATGCATATTCAGAATGTTTTCCTTGAAGCTCTCCACATATGACCACACCTTGGATTCGGAGAAGTCGGGATTGCCATCAACTGCCAAGACGCCGCCCTTATACTCGACTTGGTCAGGAGGACTAAGACCGCCCAATTGGCCCCAATCAGCGGCGGGCGATGGTGATGCCATATCGGATGAATCGTCGGCCATGTCAAGCGTTCCGTGATCAGTCGGTTCTCTGGTATGCCGTGATGGGTGTGAGTCTTCGCCGCGTCCATACACAATCAAAACGCCTCGGTTCTGTTCCTGGCTGATTGGATATTCGCTAATGAATCTTATTCCTTCCCGCTCCAGGTGGTGCTTGGTTAGCTCGCGGATCGATGGCCACTCCAGAAGCAGGCCAGCGAGGGTTGTGTGGTTGATCGGAATGGCAGGTTCTCCGGGAGGGACGGGCGGGCCTGGCTCAACCTCCATCTCATCCTCTGCCATCATTCGCAAGGGCATATGATCGGAGGAAGGATGGTCTCGGGGCGCGTCATTTTGATAATAAGTGTCACCGCCAGAAGATCCGTTGGTGACGTATGGTGAGGCAGGCGGTCGCTTATACTCGTCGTCCACAGCGGGCTCGGGCTTCAGCTGTACAGGGGAGTGTTTAGGTAGTAGGGATTCCATCTTAACCAGCCTCTGGTCGAATCGTCCAAGGTGATTCATGATACTGCCCAGGGTACTTTGAACGGCTGTGAGCCCATCAAGGATATCAGCCTGAGCTTTATCGGTACTGTTTTTTGCGAGTCAGTCATTTTGGAGTGTCAACCGAGGGGCTGAAAGGCCTACGCTTTTGGCACGGGATCTCGATATTTGCACTCCACACCCTTCTCCTTGCACGTCTTACACGGTTTCGTTTCGTCGCATTTCGCCTTCAGTTGTCGACAGCTGTCGCAAGCCTGCGTCGATGATCAGTAATTTTCCTCAAGGTCAAACAAAGGCCAATTCCAACCTGCGATGCTCGGGTATTCTTCTTCTTGGCTGATCCTGATGAGGTGTAGACGCTGTAGAATTGATCGTGAGCTGAAGAAAATCCTCCATGCTGCTCGTAGGGCGGTCCCTGGTGGGGCACTGGACCGGGAGTAGGTGGGGGAAAGCTGGGAGCTCGGTAGCCGCCCGGCGTCGGGGGCATCGACGGCGGTTGTTCGTAATTCATATGTCGTGGTTGAGCCTCCGGGTAAGAGTTACCCGGGGGAGGTGGAGGGGGGTGAGGGTGGGCGAGATGCGGCGTCGATGGCAAGCCTTCAGGCCCGGGCGCATGGCCCGTAGAGTTGGGCCGCCGAGGATCTTCGGAAGGGTCTCGCTTTATGGGAGGATCCCTCGAAGGATACTGTTGGTAGGGTGGATGCGCCGGCGAGGGTGGAGGCTGGTGTTGCTGTTGCTGCTGGTGAGAATGTGGATGCTGTGGGTGTTGTTGCTGCGAGTGTTGCGGGTGATGTTGCGGGTGCTGTTGCGGGTGCTGCTGTGGATGCTGCTGTGGGTGTTGAGGGTGTTGTTGCGGATGTTGCTGTGGGTGTTGTTGCGGGTGCTGCTGAGGATGTTGCTGCGGGTGTTGCTGCGGGTGTTGCTGCGGGTGCTGCTGCGGATGTTGCTGCTGGAGAGGCGGCGGCTGCTGCTGCTGCTGCCGGTAATGGTCTTGCATGGGCGCATAGGGCTCCTTCTCATGGTGTCGACGATCAGCTTCGAGGTGCGGCGGAGGAGCTGAGGCGGTCGCAGGCGTCGGCGGCGCAGAAGAGTGTTCGGCTGATCGAGGAGGGTAATGCTGATACGGGTTCGGGGCGGGATGGTGGAGTGCGCCGGGAGGCGGCGGCGGAGGCGGCAGCTGGTTTGACTGTGGATGATGGTGAGGAGGTGGGAGTGATACGCCTTGTTGAGGTGTGCCGGCCGGCCATGAAGAAAGGCGAGGGCGTTTACTGTCGGGAGGTGCGGGATCCATGTTTGGCCTTGTGTGCTATATATGTGTAGCAGTACCTGCACACATAATCAGGCGTGAGACGAAGAGAAAAGCAAGGACCACGGAGAGGCGGTGGCCATGGGATAGCTTTGGCGGAGGCGAGGCGAGAGGGTCCCGGGGGAGTGAAGAAAGCTTCCTGGTACTTGGTAGTCGGAAGCTGGAGGGGCGGGTGGTAATTGGGCCCTTTCTCAGCAATGGCAGTTGAGAGACCGGGTCGGCATGGGGGCGGGCGTGTCCGGAACGACTGGGTACGATGGGCATGTAAGAAGTACCGTCCTCCGTAAGTACCGTCAACAGCTTGGGCACCGAGATGGTACTGGTAGAGAGGTTGAGGGGACGAGACGGGACGGGACAGACGAGACGAGACGAGACGAGGTGAGAGAGAGGGACGCTCGAGCTCGAGTGCAAGTCACCACCAGTCAGGTGCTCAGGTGCAACTGTGCAAGCAAGCAAGCCCCCAGATGGCCCCGGCGACGCGGCGGGATCAGCAGTTGGGCAGAGACGGAAATTCGACAAGCTTCTCGGCTCAGGGACCAGCGGCGGTGGGGCGAAAGACGCGACGCCGCAAGGACAGAAGGAGGAGGAGAGGAGGAGCGCGAGGGCTTGGGCGAGACGAGGCGAAGCGAGGCGGAAGAGACGAAGGGGGATGACGGAAGAGGACGACACGGGGAGGTGGTGGGAGAGTGAGAGGCCCGAGTTTGACGGGATGGGCGACTTAGGACGGAGTGTGGTTGGTACGGAACGGTATGATGTTGACGTTGAGGGACTGACTGAGCGCAGCGCAACCGCAGAACCGCAGAACCGCACCGCCACGCAGCACTGGCGCACAGGCTGCACACTTCGGCTTAGGTGCTATGGGGACCTCCAGCTTGGGAGGGGGGGGATGATGCGCTGGGGGGGGGGAGGACTGTGGACTGGGGACCGCAACAGCCTCAAGAGACAAAAAGACGGTCTGAGCCGGGGTGGGCGACCGACGAGAGGCTACTGACGACCAATTGAGGAACCGACCCTGCCGACTTTTGACAGTCGGAGAGGCTAGCAGGGTCCCGGGGGTGTCGAAGAACCTGGTTGCTGGCGGCGACGACGACTGGGGATGATGTCGACGAGCGAGAGAGACGAGGTCCCCTGCGATGCGAGCCCGTTTTTTTTTTCCCTCCCCCGTCCCTCTCTGTCTCTAGGTGCCACCCCGAGCGAGCGAGGGCCAAGGCTTGCAAGGCAGCCCACACCCGCCTACCGAGTACCGTTAGAGAAGTCACTGTACCTGGAACCGCCTTGGCTAGGGCCGTCAGGTACCTCACCCACTCAGTCGGGGCTTCGGGGCCGTGGCTACAGGTTCGGAGTAGGCAATACGGAGTAGTCTAGGCAAGGCAGTTGAGTAGTACGAAGTACTACGTACGGGACGGGCAATGGCAGCGCGCTGCTCTATGGACCTGACTGGATATTGGACCTTGCTTCAATTTGTGGTCCTTTCGATTAACATGACAGAACACCCACCACCGCCGCCGCCGCCGCCGCCGCCGCCTCGGCTGAGAATAACAGGGCGGAGACTTTGCTCTTCAGACGAAGGGTCCAGCGGAGTGTGGATATTAGGAGGGGTGATGAATGACAAACAAGTTCGGTCGGCCGGTCACTTACTGCCGCACCAAGACAAGATGGATCGATTGAGTCAAGCCTCGGGAGCTGGGAACTTGGGATTTGAGAGCTTATTACAGGGAAGAGAGGGGCGGGACGGGGGG